>CM019692.1:32621494-32988994 GCA_009760885.1 Achatina immaculata | reverse complement strand
TGCAGTAAACTTAGAACATTACTCTTAAATATGTCGATTCTCATCTTCATGCTTAGTTTTTTTTTAGATTTCCATATAGTCTGCATCATCGTCGTCATCATCATCATCATCATCATCATCATCATCATCGTCGTCGTCATCATCATCATCATCATCATCATCATCATCATCTTATAGTTATATACTGTGATATAAGACCCCACCTCTCTAAAAAAAAAATGAGAAAAAATATAAGCATAGGGCAGGCTTAATCTCCTGGTTTGTCATCGTTTCAGAAGTTCTCAACCTTAGTTTGGGGTCGACAGTAGGTGAGAAATGGGGTCTCTGAGTTTTGAGGCGTCGTTGGATTCTCTTGAGGGATGTTGGGTTTTATTTTTGAAGCAGCGATATAACAGAGAAAGAGGTAGAGAGAGGAGAGAGACATGAAGAGAGGAAAGAGAGAGAGAGAGAAAGAGGGACAGAGAGAGAAGGAATGAGAAAAGAAGTGAAAGAGATTGATAGAGAAATGCACAAGGAGAGAGACAGAGAGAGAGAGGGGATGAAGAGAGAGAGGGACAGAGAGAGAAGGAGGTTGAAAGAGAAATGCACTTTGAGAGAGACGAGAGAGAGAGAGAGAGGAACAGAGAAAGAAGGAATGAGAAAAGAAGAGAAAGATGTTGATAGAGAAATACACATGGAGAGAGACGAGAGAGAGAGGGGGAAGAAGAGAGAGAGAGAGGGGGGAAGAAGAGAGGGAGAGGGCAGAGAGAGAAGGAATGAAAAAAGAAGAGAAAGAGGTTGAAAGAGAAATACACAAGGAGAGAGAGGTGAGAGAGAGAGGGGGAAGAAGAGAGAGAGAGGGGGGAAGAATAAAGAGAGAGAGGGACAGAGAGAGAAGGAATGAGAAAAGAAGAGAAAGAGGTTGAAAGAAAAATACATAAGGAGGGAGAGAGGTGTATGTGAGAGAGAGAGAGAGAGAGAGAGGGACAGAGAGAAGGAATGAGAAAAGAAGAGAAAGATGTTGATAAAGAAATACACATCGAGAGAGACGAGAGAGAGAGAGAGAGAGAGAGAGAGAGAGAGGAAGGTAGAAATGGAGAGAGAAATGAGGATTGTTACTGTTGATGATATCGAATGATACTATGATACTGTTTATGATATAAATGCACTACAAATAACGGATATTACTCTTGTATGCCCTACCTTCAATTGTTTCCCCTACATTCAGTAAAGACACCAGCCACAGCGGTCCTTGTCATGTTTTTTAAAAAGTCCAATAATCTTTGAGAAAGATTCTACAAACACATCAAAAACAAACCAAATTTTACTCGCAAAACTATTATCAACAGATCCACTCAATAAACACTTTCAAAGTATGGACAGATCGTAGCAGGAAAGACTCACACTTTACACTGACAAATGAGAGTCGAGTCTCTCTCAGATTTTCTGTATGTTACAAGCTCGACATGAAACGAAACAAATCTTCTAACTAGACGTCGTTGATTAAATTTTATTTCGTTTTCCATATTTTCTTGCGGTACAAATTTTTCATGAGCTGATTTTAGTTTATGTCCTCGTAGCTGACTGATCTCTCATACCAGGTCTTTAAATTACAAGAAGAGGCCAAAATGGATGTGAAGTAATCGATTCTGTAAGGTAGTTTAGATTTTTCACTGGAAGACACGCTAGGGCAAGATCACTAGGAAGTCACTTCTTTGATGAAAATCACTAGGAAGTCACTTCTTTGATGAAAATCACTAGGAAGTCACTTCTTTGATGAAAATCACTAGGAAGTCACTTCTTTGATGAAAATCACTAGGAAGTCACTTCTTTGATGAAAATCACTAGGAAGTCACTTCTTTGATGAAAATCACTAGGAAGTCCCCTCTTTGATGAAAATCACTAGGAAGTCACTTCTCTGATGAAAATCACTAGGAAGTCACTTCTTTGATGAAAATCACTAGGAAGTCACTTCTTTGATGAAAATCACTAGGAAGTCACTTCTTTGATGAAAATCACTAGGAAGTCACTTCTTTGATGAAAATCACTAGGAAGTCACTTCTCTGATGAAAATCACTAGGAAGTCCCCTCTTTGATGAAAATCACTAGGAAGTTCCCTCTTTGATGAAAATCACTAGGAAGTCACTTCTTTGATGAAAATCACTAGGAAGTCATATCAGTTAGAGCAGTAGAAAGTAAGCAGTGCCTAAGTGGCCTAGGTCATGTTGCTCTAACTTTTGTTGTCACTGTTGAGGGATGAAGTCTTTGAATCTGACAAGAGCTCATGGAACTGTTAGAATCTAGCGGGAGTTGCTGGAACTGTCAGAATCTGACAAGAGATCCTGGAGCTGTTAGAATCTGACAAGAGCTCATGGAACTGTTAGAATCTAGCGGGAGTTGCTAGATCTGTTAGAATCTATTGAGAGTTGCTGGAACTATTAGTATCTAACGGGAGCTGCCGGAACTGTAAGAATCTAACGGGAGTTGCTGGAACTATTAGAATCTAACGGGAGTTGCAGGAACTATTAGAATCTAACAGGAGTTGCTGGGACTGTTAGAATATAACGGGAGTTGCCGGAACTGTTAGAGTCTAACAGGAGTTGCTGGTAGCACTGGCCTCGAAGAAGAGTAACTGGAACTTCATGAAAGTGGTATGGGAAGAATTGGACTGTTAAGTCTGATATTCCTGCCAGGAAAGTCTGATGTTAAGGTCAGGAAAGTATGATATTTCTGTCAAGAAAATCTGATATTCCTGTCAAGAAAGTCTGATATTCCTGTCAAGAAAGTCTCATATTTCTTTCAGCAAAGTCTGATATTTCTTTCAGGAAGGTCTGATATTTCTTTCAGGAAAGTCTGATATTCTTTCAGAAAAGTCTGATATTTCTGTCAGGATTTGATCTTTAGCCAGTGACTCTTCCCAAACTATTTCCTGGACAGTGGATCTGACACCTACAGGTAGTAGAAGTACTACAGGGTAGCAGCTGAACATCATCTGAACCTTCACATGGAATAAAACACTCCGTAATCGAACTCGCCCTGACTCTAGATCAGAAATGAAACTAGGTCAAAATGAGAAGCTCTCTCTCATATTTTTATCTCATCATATCATGACAGAGTCCTTTACGATGACGAATGATGATGATGATGATGATGATAATGATGATGATGATGATGATCATGAAGATGATGATGATGATAATGATGATGATGATGAAAGAAGCTGGCCAAAAAAACTTCAATGTCAAGGTTCTTTTCATCAAGCTCTATCAGGGACAATATCGATCCATGTCTTCGTCAGGCTGTTGTGACACACTAAAACAACGTTCTACTATGTGTGATACCTTCGCACAGAAAATAAAAATATAATAGAGTTTAGAGATAGCTTCATACAGAAACTAAAAGTATAATAGAGTTTAGAGATAACTTCATACAGAAACTAAAAGTATAATAGAGTTTAGAGATAGCTTCATACAGAAACTAAAAGTATAATAGAGTTTAGAGATAACTTCATACAGAAACTAAAAGTATAATAGAGTTTAGAGATAGCTTCATACAGAAACTAAAAGTATGACAGGATTAAATGATAACTTCACTCAGAAAACAAAAGTCTAACAGTGTTTAGTGATAACTTCACTCAGAAAATTAAAAGTATAACAGCATTTAGTAATAACTTCACACAGAAACTAAAAATATGACAGCATTTAGTGATAACATGACTCATAAAAATAAAAGTATAACAGCATTTAGTAATAACTTCACACAGAAACTAAAAGTATGACAGCATTTAGTGATAACTTCACTCAAAACATTTTTTTAATACTTCCCCAACAGAAAAAGAGAAAAGCACACACACACGGAGAGAGAGAGAGACACACACACAGAGAGAGAGAGAGAGAGATGGACCAAATCAAAATTCAAGGCGAGCTCCCAGGAAACAATATTTTGAGGAAGATTGAAGGAGAAGTAAAAAAAAAAAAGACAAGCATTTAGATTACAGAGAAGGCACAGAGAAGGCACAGAGAAGACAGAAAATACTCAGAGAAACAAGAACTTTACTGGTAAGTCTCATCACCTCAAAATATCACATACACAAATCAGTGTCGACTTTGATGTCCAGACACTGGAACACATCCTACAAACCTGAATGTATAAAATAGGAAAAAAAAGTAGGAACAGCTTTATTATTTAACAATAACACACTTGTGACATTTCGGCGTGAGCCTTTCTCAAACAGAAACAAACAGGACGAAGAATCAAAGAGAGGAGACAAAGCATAGATTCACACCAAGTTTATGTAAACGAAATAACAAAAAAATGAAAAAAAAATAATGAGAAACTGTAACTGAATGAAAACTTATCTAAGTCATCGTAAAGGCCTGTTTGTTTTTGTTTGACAAAGGCTCACACCGAAACGTCGCAAGTGTGTGTGTTATCGTTAAGTAACCAAATTGTGTATAGTTGTATGCCTATACACGAATTATTGTATCCTACAAACCTGTCCAACCTAGTCAAACCTCCGAGCACAGATCTGGACCAGAGGAGTGGAGCTGAAAGAGAAGCTGTGGGACTCACACTCGAGCTTGGTTAAGATGGTGGACTTCATCAGGGCAACAAGGTTGGGGATACAGCATGACCAACCTTCCTAGAAGAAGAAGCAGCAACAGCAGAAGAACAAGAAGAAGAAGAAGACGAACTGATAAGAAAAATTAAGATAACAAAACACACACACACACAGTGAACAACAAAATAAAAAAAAACAGAAGAAGATGATGAAAAACAAAAAGGAAAGAAATCAGGACAAGAATCGTAACAAGTAGAAGGTGTAAATAAAAGAGTCAATAACGATAATGTGTGTGTGTGAGAGAGAGAGAGAGAGAGAGAGATATAGTGTGTGTGTGTGTGACAGAGACAGAGACAGAGAGAGAGAAATAATGACAGAAATATATACATGCAATACATATCCCTGTATTTGAACAAATGGCCACAGCACCTCTATACATATACACTTATCTCTAACCTGATATTGTTAATCATATCACCTACATAATCTACAACATTTTTTTTTAAATACGCCATGAACATCACTAAAAAAAAAACTCTTCAACACAGGCAAGTCAGCCATACAAATAAACCTTGCAGAGAAAATAGACACCAAAATCCCCGGAGACACCGTTTCAATCTCTATAAACGCCGAGAGAACATCACTCGTTTTGGTGTCGCTTTCTCTGGCTAAACAGAGATGATAAAATATGAGCCAATGTGAGCCATATTTACGGGACGGCTGATTCAAATCCTGGCTGGAAGACACGGCCAGGGTAAGGTAATCGATCTGTCTAATTGATTTATGAATTTTATGTTCAGTTACATCTCTGTACTTCCTGAGCCAGGAGACCTGACGTTTGTTTTGATAACAAACACGTGACCAATTTTTTAAAATTAATGTGCGCTGGAGATAAAGCACAACAGGCGAATGTATGGATAATAAATATTTATTAACGAAATTCTAGCAATGATATACGATTGTCTAATTTTGTGAAGCTCTAGTAATGATACACGATTGTTTACTTTAGTGAAGGTCTGGTAATGATACAAGATTGTTTACTTTAGTGATGGTCTGGTAGTGATACAAGATTGTTTACTTTAGTGAAGGTCTAGTAATGATACAAGATTGTTTACTTTAGTGATGGTCTGGTAGTGATACACGACTGTTTACTTTAGTGAAGGTCTGGTAATGATACACGATTGTTTACTTTAGTGAGGGTCTGGTAGTGATACAAGATTGTTTACTTTAGTGAGGGTCTGGTAGTGATACAAGATTGTCTACTTTAGTGATACTCTAGCAATGATACAAGATTGTCTTATTTAGTGAGCTTTTTAGCAATTATACAAATTTGTCTATTTTAGTGATACTCTAGCAGTAATGCAAGGCGTGATACTGACCATATTACCCTCTAGTGTGCTGACAGGTCAAGGAAAATATGGGCACTAACACCATATCCCTATGTGCCTCTAAGGCATGACAGGATTACCTTTACTTTTAACTAGCAATAATGCAAGGGTGTCTACTTTAGTAGACTCTAACAGTGATACAAGATTGTCTACTTTAGTAATACTCTATAAATGATACATGATTGTATACTTTATTGGTATTTTAACAATGATACAAGATTGTCTATTTTAGTGAGACTAACAATGATACAAGACTGTTTACCTTAGTGAACCTCTAACAGTGATACAAGACTGTTTACCTTAGTGAACCTCTAACAGTGATACAAGACTGTCTACCTTAGTGAACCTCTAACAGTGATACAAGACTGTCTACCTTAGTGAACCTCTAACAGTGATACAAGACTGTCTACCTTAGTGAACCTCTAACAGTGATACAAGACTGTCTACTTTAGTGATATCACAATAATGTAAGCAACCTACTTCATGTAAGTTAACACAGACCTCTTTCGTAATGTAGTTGACTTGAACCTATTTCAGAATGAAAGTTAACGCGAACTTGTTTTATAATGTAAGATTAACGGAAGTCAATGATTACTGGTATGCGCCAAAGAAACTGACTTATATATCACATTTTTATGTCACTTTTTTTTCTCACATTTTATTTAAAGCTCAGAAATAATTTTGTTGTGACTAGAGAAGGGTTTCATCTTCAAGTCAGTAACGTGGATTAGGATTTAGCGAAAACATTAATTAATAAAATAAGGGAAATGAGAATTTTCAAATCTTACTTTGACCTGATAGTGCCACAGGTTAGACTCTTGTATTGATTGTCTTTGACGGAGAAATCTTACTTTGACCTAATGGTGAAACAGTCTGGACCCTGTATTGACCCTCTTTGACAGATACATCTTACTTTTACATGATGGTGCCACATTTTAGACCATTGTATTGATTGTCTTTGACGGAGACATCTTACTTTGACCTGATGGTGCCACCGTCTGGACCTTGTATTGACTTTCTTTGACAGAGACATAACGATCAGATTTCGGTACTCTAATGAAGTTCTTTGGCGAGGATTTGACCAAAGCCTATAGGGGTTGATTGTCGCATATTTCAAGTTCTCTTCTTAAGAGAGCCACTCACACACACACACACACTTATATCCTCATTAACTGGGACACTTCAGCTCTGGTTATGGCAGAACTAGTACAGCTCATCCGTGCTTGCCTGTCGGGCGGCTGAGAGGGAGGGGGATAGGAGGGATGCGTTGATTGTTGTTTTGTATTTGTAGACATGTTACGTGGTATGAATTCTGTTGTTATGTTCACTAAATCTACAATTTACCATTATACCCATAAACTGATATTTAGAAAAAGTATCATAGCAAAACTATGCGTTAGTTTTATTACAACAACAACATAATAATAATAATAATAATAATAATGACAATAACAACAGTAGTAATAAAAATAAGAATATTAGTAATAATAACATTACTCTTCTTGTTGGTAGTGGTAGCAGAGAAAGTTTACAACTTAGTCAACGTAGCGTTCCTCAACTTGCTAGAAACATGAATTAGTCAGGATAGACCAGGCTAGAAACATAATTTGATCAGGACAGAGCTTGCTAGAAACATGATTTAGTCAGGACAGACCTTGCTAAAACATGATTTTATCAGGACAGACCTTGCTAAAAACATGATTGGTCAGGATAGAGCTTGCTAGAAACATGATTTATTCGGGACAGAACTGGCTAGAAACATGATTTAGTCAGGATAGAGCTTGCTAGGAACATGATTTAGTCAGGACAGAGCTTGCTAGGAACATGATTTAGTCAGGACAGAGCTTGCTAGAACCACGATTTAAAGGTGGAAACGATGGCTAAGATCTATTTTGTGAGGCTTATTCAGTTATTTGGCCAAACAGCATAAGAAATAACATCTTGCTGGCAGAAATGGAGAAGAAGCCACTGACAACAATTATTGAGGAAAGGCGCTGGCGATGGCTGGGACATGTGCTCCGAATGACTGACAACTCACTACCAAAAATAGCACTAAGATGGACACCACAGGGGAATAGAAGTAAGGGTAGACCAAAAGAGACAAGGAGAAGAACAACAGAGAGGATGTTGAGCAATAGAGGGCTCACCTGGGCAAGAGCAGAAAAAAAGGCAAAGGACAGGCATTTGTGGAAAGCCCTTGCGGAAGCCCCATGTGTCCTGGGCACTTAAGGTTCAGAGAGAGAGAGAGAGAGAGAGAGAGAGAGAGAGCGAGAGAGAGAGAGATTCAGTCAGCCTAACATAGTTGCTACATGCTCTTCTTGTTTGGCTAATATAACGGCCAGTTGCTTCTTTAGTCTGACTTATGTGACTGAACCTGATGTTCCCAAGAGAGACAGGGCAAGAACCTGATGTTCCCAAGAGAGACAGGGCAACAACCTGATGTTGCCAAAAGAGACAGGGCAAGAACCTGATGTTCCCAAGAGAGACAGGGCAACAACCTGATGTTCCCAAGAGAGACAGGGCAACAACCTGATGTTCCAAAGAGAGACAGGGCAACAACCTGATGTTCCAAAGAGAGACAGGGCAACAACCTGATGTTCCCAAGAGAGACAGGGCAACAACCTGATGTTCTCAAGAGAGACAGGGCAAAAACCTACTTCTTGTGTCCAGTCTGGAGAACACAAAAAGGTCAACATAAACCGTTCACTATCTGCTTCTATATTTGTTCTTGAAGAACCATACAGAATATCAGTTATTTGTTCTTGAAGAACTATACAGAATATCAGTTATTTGTTCCCGAAGAACTATACAGAATATCAGTTATTTGTTCTTGAAGAACTATACAGAATATCAGTTATTTGTTCTTGAAGAACTATACAGAACATCAGTTATTTGTTCTTGAAGAACTATACAGAACATCAGCTACAAATAAGTCAGGATTGCGAGGAGATGAAGATCCTCCAGGAAGGAAACAGAACATCCGAATTCTTTACTGTTTGTCCGGGAAGGTTTTGGTCATCTGTCCGGACAAGAGAAATCTTTTCATGGCCAGGCAGGTCGTGATCACCTTTGGTTCTTAATGTTTTTTCTTGAGCCCTTTTCGTGACCTTTAAGTGGCTACTGGACCGTACGTTCACGGTCTGGAGACGCCATTGTCACATGATAAGCTACGTCAGAGCTTCTGACAAGACGGACAGCGTGACACGGAAGTTGATGAGATGTAGAAAATAAAATGAATTACAATTTTAAAATGACAACACGTAGAACAATCTTTTCACATTTTCTGTTTTTAAGAAAACTGTCATACCAACCTCACCTTAGTTGAACGTCAAATTATGGATTATTTGTTTTAACAATCATCATATGCATTATCTGACCATCACATGAATAATCATGATTCCTCCTTCCCTTCTAATAACATCTTTGAACATGTTGAGGGAGGACTTGGCTCTACCATTAAGCCAATTAGGCAGCTGCTAGGGGTCCAGACCTTAGAGGGGCGCAGTATTGACCTTTGAAGGGAACCGCTGTTTTATACAAATTAACTAGTCTTGCCTAGGGCATGCGGTAGTCAGACATTAGTCCTAGATAGAGATCAGGCACTTGATTGATTTAATTGGCCACAGCAACATGGTTTCATGTGTCAAGTTGCAATAACGGGGTTATTTCGTTACTTGTTTCTAATTTGGCTTGCATTGCTTCCACCAGTGAAGCAATGACACCAAGCAAGGCAGCTTAAATATTTTATAACCTTTTCCCATTTCCACCTCCCTACAAATGATGCGGGAAAGGCAAGGGAAATAACTACATTCTTGAGCAACAAATACCGCCCGACTCAGAAAATTATAGTGTAACTCATTAAACGCAACGTACTTTGATTTCATCACAGAACTAGCCTAGCCAGATAGACTGGACTGACAGCTCAGCTTGAGAGAGCTGTGCTGCTTTAGTTTGTTTCACGAAAAGATTTCCTATTTACTGAAATAACAAAGCAGACATTTTTGGGTCACAAACGCTGACTTACTTAACCCGGAAAGTTATTAAAAATCTGGAAGCGCTGGAAGTTTATTACTTCAGAAAAAAGAAACGAAACAAAATATCTGGAAGCTTTTAGTCCTATTGGATATTTTTTCTGTTTCTAATTTTCGTAGGTCAAGTTTTTCTTTCACAACATTTTTTTTCTATGTTATAGATTAGATCTATTTTTGATACTCTCTTGAAATAGACAATATTTTTGTTACACAAAGTTGTCTTAAATCACAGGCATCATCTATTCTGTCTTGAAGACAGAAAGTTAAGTTTGACATAGAGCAGAGTAGTATTTTGTTTGGTGTTCCTTCTGTGGTATTTCTACAGGGACGAATCATTGTACCTCTAATGATGTGCTCTTGTTTTCTTCTCTATGCTGTTGGTTGATATTGCTCTTGTTTTCTTCTCTATGCTGTTGGTTGATATTGCTCTTGTTTTCTTCTCTATGCTGTTGGTTGATATTGCTCTTGTTTTCTTCTCTATGCTGTTGGTTGATATTGCTCTTGTTTTCTTCTCTATGCTGTTGGCTGATATTGCTCTTGTTTTCTTCTCTATGCTGTTGACTGATATTGCTCTTGTTTTCTTCTCTATGCTGTTGGTTGATATTGCTCTTGTTTTCTTCTCTATGCTGTTGGTTGATATTGTTCTTGTTTTATTCTCTATGCTGTTGGTTGATATTGTTCTTGTTTTATTCTCTATGCTGTTGGTTGATATTGTTCTTGTTTTATTCTCTATGCTGTTGGCTGATATTGCTCTTGTTTTCTTCTCTATGCTGTTGGTTGATATTGCTCTTGTTTTCTTCTCTATGCTGTTGGCTGATATTGCTCTTGTTTTCTTCTCTATGCTGTTGGCTGATATTGTTCTTGTTTTCTTCTCTATGCTGTTGGTTGATATTGTTGACTTGTTGAAGACTTTGGTCTCTGTGATTGATCTAGCAGCCTCATTTCTGTTACATTGATATTCTCTGTGCAACATTACATAACCCAGGAACAATTAAGCTAGAGCCCATACACGACTGTGGATTGTTTAGAGAAATCAGCTACACATGTCATCTCACAGCTGCGCTACAACACAAATCAGAGACCATCTAACTCTGGCTACTACAGGAGAAATCAAATTTATTAAAGAAAGCCATTTGTTGTGGATGTTTCCAGAATGGGAGTATGTCAAAGGACTGATGAAGTTTTACAACAATATGAGACCGTGTCCATGGGACCACCTCTACTACAACAAAATAATGGACATTACTTGTTACAGATATTCTACACTCGAAACCAATAAATCCAAGAAACTGTTCTAAAAAGGACAAACCTTGACAACCACTAAGTATTTCTATAAGGACAGACTACAATTTACTTACTATCATTACGAGAGCCCAGCTAACTGCTAACTATCAAGGAAAACTCTCTAAATCTACCTTTCTGAAGGGTTATCCCTTGGTCCGTCCTAATCATTACTTTTCCTACGTGTCTTCTGCACTTTTATCAATACGTTCATGACAAGTACAAATGCGTGCGACATTACAACGGATTTTGCCTACAAATGTAAACTTAGCTCTCTGCAAGGGAGACTTACATCCTTTCCGTGCCGTTAAACGTCACTACTACTACTACCTTATATCTAACCCTACTTCCTAATCCTATACTGTTACAAAGGAGAGGGGCTTGTTTTCTTATGTTGAGAAAGTTGCCTGGATGTAATCTGTCTTGTCTTGTCTTGTCTTGTCTTGTCTCTTTTCTCACATACCTTCCATTGTTGAGGGGACAGACGTCCTGATAGGTCTCGGCGACCTGCTTTATATATCGGGATATTTGAGGTTTATGTGATGCTCTCTCTCCTCTTCGACCGAGTAGAGTTGGAAATAGCAGCAACTCGGACCTTAGATTCATCAGACTGACGTAATCTTAATACATGGGATCTTACAAACACCTATCCTGTGTGGACTATGTTTTATATACTGTTGTCCTGTGTGGACTATGTTTTATATACTATTGTTCTGTGTGGACTATGTTTTATATACTATTGTTCTGTGTGGACTATGTTTTATATACTATTGTTCTGTGTGGACTATGTTTTATATACTGTTGTTCTGTGTGGACTATGTTTTATATACTATTGTTCTGTGTGGACTATGTTTTATACACTGTTGTCCTGTTTGTCAATGTTCTATATACCGTTGTCCTGTGTGGACTATATTTTATATACTGTTGTCCTGTGTGGACTATGTTTTATATACTATTGTTCTGTGTGGACTATGTTTTATATACTATTGTTCTGTGTGGACTATGTTTTATATACTATTGTTCTGTGTGGACTATGTTTTATATACTATTGTTCTGTGTGGACTATGTTTTATATACTGTTGTCCTGTGTGGACTATGTTTTATATACTATTGTTCTGTGTGGACTATGTTTTATATACTGTTGTCCTGTGTGGACTATGTTTTATATACTATTGTTCTGTGTGGACTATGTTTTATATACTGTTGTCCTGTTTGTCTATGTTCTATACACCGTTGTCCTGTGTGGACTATGTTTTATATACTGTTGTCCTGTGTGGACTATGTTTTATATACTATTGTTCTGTGTGGACTATGTTTTATATATTGTTGTCCTGTGTGGACTATGTTTTATATACTATTGTTCTGTGTGGACTATGTTTTATACACTGTTGTCCTGTTTGTCTATGTTCTATACACCGTTGTCCTGTGTGGACTATATTTTGTACATAGATGTCTTACTTGGAAATTATGTTACACAAAGTTGTCTTTGACCAGCAACATAAAATGAACCTTTGCTTGAACTATCCAAACGTATCTCTGCAGATGGACACAGGTGAGATACAGGTAAGCACTACAAATAGCATATTGTAATGTTATGTTACAAGATAATTAATTAATTTTCATTTTTATTAGTTTACGAAACGTGATTCAGGTGCTATAGTGGAAAGAGTGAAGATCTAACGTGTGATATATGTGTGATATATGTGTGATATATGTGGTGATGGTTTGTTCATAAAGTACACACCCAGTATAAAGCACGGTAAATTTTGTAATAAACCGTGCATGCAGAGCACCAAAATCCCAAAGAAGATTGTTCTATGAATCATCGGCAGTGTGACTAGGATGTGAAGATTACTCTATGAATCCTCGGCCGTGTGACTAGGATGTGAAGATTATTCTATGAATCCTCTGTGGTGTGACTAGCATGTGAAAATTGATCTATGAATCCTCGACGGTGTGACTAGGATGTGAAGATTGTTCTATGAATCCTCGGCGATGTGACTAGGACGTGATGATTGTTCTATGAATCGTCGGCGGTGTGACTAGGATGTGAAGATTGTTCTATGAATCCTCGGCGGTGTGACTAGGATGTGAAGATTGTTCTATGAATCCTCAGCGGTGTGACTAGGACGTGATGATTGTTCTATGAATCGTCGGCGGTGTGACTAGGGTATGATGGTCGGTCTTGAAGGAATGAGAAGAACTACTACCACTTTTGTAGCATGAAAACGACCAAACAAAACATAAATGTCAGAAATGTGACGTCTTTCTCACAGTAATCAAGATGAAGACCAGAATTCAATCTTAGCATGTCACAGTGACATAAATGTTGGATAATGTGGTGTATCACATTGTAGTATTTCAGATTATGGTATTTCAGAATGTAATTGATATTAAATTGCTGGATGTTTTTTTTTTACCTTTGAAGAATAAATATGTACACATATAAATGCCTATTAGAAATGCATATAAAACAACAGAAACATGCATACAAAGAACTTAAATATGCATACAAACAACTGAAACATATACAAACATTTGAAATATACATACAAACAGCTGAAATATGGATACAAACAAATAAGAAATCTGCACGTGAGCGTGCAGAAATGTGCACACAAAAGAAATTGTTCTTGCTAAAAAAATATGTCAGAGAACGTGCAGTTCTGTCTTGGATGATCTGTTCTCTGGGAGTGACTGAAAGTCATCATAACAAAAGAACATGGCAGGCAGAACAAACCCTCCTTTGTGTCCAGGAAAGCCCGGGAGAGACAGGGGATGATTGTTTGGTCTGGACAAGGGCCGGCCGCTTGGGAACAGGCGTGGTCCACGTGGTGGCTCTTCGGGAGACTGGAAGCGGTCAGAGCGCTGAATATTTTGATCACATTTGACAGGTCAGGACATGTGTGGGTTGTATTCTGGCAATTGTTTATGTGCCTTGACATGGGTGGACGTGCAAGGCTTTCCTAATCCTTTGATACTCAAAGCTTAATTGTATAGGTGTTTCTAACTTTTGATGACAAGAGACTGAATGTCAGCTTTGATGTCAAGTCTAGAAAACAGAAACTAGTTTAGAAAATAGAAACTAATGTAGGAAACAGAAACTAGTGTAGAAAATAGAAACTAATGTAGGAAACAGAAACTAGTTTAGAAAACAGAAACTAATGTAGGAAACAGAAACTAATTTAGAAAACAGAAACTCTATAAAACAGAAACTAGTCTAGAAAACAGAAACTAATTTAGAAAACAGAAACTACTGTAGGAAACAGAAACTAGTTTAGAAAACAGAAACTAATGTAGGAAACAGAAACTAGTTTAGAAAACAGAAACTCTATAAAACAGAAACTAGTCTAGAAAACACAAACTAGTTTAGAAAACAACTGCAAACATTATTTTAATAATCGGCACCAAACAATTTACAAGGGAAAAACAGGCATAGAACATCAATTTTATACATTGTATGTGTGTGTGTGAGAGAGAGAAAGAGAGAGACAGAGAGAGAGAGAGAGTAGAATCGTAAGTCTGGGATACAAAATGAGAGAAATCTAGAAACTGAAGATTGTAGAACTTCTGATGATGATGTACTTTCGGAACAAAATTACAAGCCAAGATTGTTGATGATTGTGTTCCTCAAGTTTTTCTTCTCACTTTCCTCCTCTTTTTTCTTCTTCTTCACACTCAGTGTAGAAAGCGCGTCTCACCCCAGACATGGGACCACATCGTCCCGACTTTATAGACTGCCTATAATCTACATATTGTGATAATGAACGATGATATCAAAAGCGATAAAAAGGAGAATAAATAAAAAAAAATTACGAAAGATTAAAAAAAAATGTATTTCATTGGAAAAAGCCTTTTTAAACCAACTTGAGCATCCTTGCATGAATCTCAGTTGACCCGTCCTTGACCCATGAATGAGAGCCACGTGACTCATCTGTTGCTATAGCAACCGCTTAAAATCGAGACAAGCCTTTAAAAAGCTGGAGAGTTGTTGTTGAATATATTGGCTCGTGCTGGGTGTCATTAGCTGCCATCAGTGGAGAGAACATGCTTTCACTGGCTCTCTCCGGGAAGAGCTCACTAACTTGGCAACGGCTAATTCTGCTCAGAAGTGAGCACAAGTTGAAATGGGCGCTCTCCAAGTAACTCTCTCAGCCACCACTTCAAGTTTATTGCTTTCCTGTCTTTGCTGCCTGCCTTCGTTTATCAGCGTTTTATTTTTAGCCTTTTATCATCCATTCACTTTACAGCTTTTAATTTCCATCTTTCTTTTGTAATGTTATTTCTCTTTATTTTCAAACAAATAATATCCTTTCTTTAAAAAATGCGATGCTGTCGTTCGCTACTGGTTATCGTTCGTCATTTTGTGTAGTCTTTAGTATTTAAAATGAGATCGTTTACCTCCCCTTTCTTGCCACTTGATACGCGCTTTCAGATTTGTTTCCCTTGTTTTTCCATCTTCTCTTTTTAACCTTGAGTTTTCCAGTGATCGTCAGATTCTGCAACTGTTCTCTTCTCATGATATCTCTAAAGAAGTTGGAGATTTGACAATTTTATTATAATTATACAATGATGCATGGAGGTTTGACAATTTTATGATAATTATAGAATAATACAAGGAGGTTTGACAATTTTATGATAATTATACAATGCTGCATGGAGCTTTGAGAATTTCATGATAATTATACGTGTTGCCTCGAGTTTTGACAATTTTATGATAATTATGTGTTGCTGCATGGAGTTCTGACAATGTTATGATAATTATTTAGTGTTGCATGGAGGTTTGACAATTTTATGACAATTATATAGCTCTGTATTGAAATTTGATAAGTTTACGATAAGTTCATAGTTCTGCAATGAATACATTTATTCTCAGTATTTCTCATAGTTATCTTTCCCTAATACTTACTTGCAAATATCCAGTGAAAGTTCACTACTACCTCCTTGTAAGTTCAACTGTGAGTTCTGGGCGAACAGAAACTTTTGTGATCATTTCCACAACCAGAAGGAAGTCCAACACCAAGAACCTGTGAACCGTTTCCTAACTTCCCTCTGCTCAATCAAACCAGAGCTCTCAGCGGGTCAGCCCATCAACATTGATTCTCCGTCTTGTTGACCAAGATCAGCTAACACAACAGCCTTACTTGATGAACAGCAGCAAAGTCTTGATCCGCTGGAACCCAGGTCTGTGCAGTCTCTGATACAACTGTTTAATTTCCGTCACAGAGTGTCAGTCTCTGATACAATTGCTTCATTTCCGTCACAGAGTGTCAGTCTCTGATACAATTGTTTCATTTCCGTCACAGAGTGTCAGTCTCTGATACAGCTGTTTCATTTCCGTCACAGAGTGTCAGTCTCTGATACAGTTGCTTCATTTCCATCACAGAGTGTTAGTCTCTGATAAAACTGTTTAATTTCCGTCACAGAGTGTCAGTCACTGACAAGAAAGAGTGTCAAAACGATCCTTCCTTTTATTACTTTATGCTACTTATTGGTTCTTTCTATTTTGTGTCATTGTTGGTTCCATATTTTTTTTATTCGTTTCCTGCTTTTGTTTCGTTAGTACTATCTCTAATGCGATCTCTCTTACTTTCTCTCAGTCACGCCGTCCCTATAAAATTCCTTTTGTTTATTTCTCTAGCTATCCCACCACCCGCTTCTCTCTCTCTCTCTCTCGCTCTCTCTGTCAATCATTATCTCTCAAGCTCTCATTACTTTTATTTTGCTTTCTCTCTCCTCTCTGCTCCCTCTCTCTGTCTATGTCAGTATCCGTCTCTTTTTCTCTCTCTACCTAAGCCAAGGCTTTATAAGAAAAGCCTTGGATTCTCTGCTGTGCAACTCTGGAATTCCCTTCCCTATCATTTAAAATCCATACGCAATATCCCACTCTTTAGTTCGAAACTTTTTCAATATTTTCCTGTTTTATAACTATATGCCTCCTTAATAAAACATAAACTAGTCTAGAAAACAGAAACTAGTTTAGAAAACAACTGCAAACATTATTTTAATAATCGACACCAAACAATTTACAAGGGAAAAACAGGCATAGAACATCAATTTTAGACATTGTATGCGTGTGTGAGAGAGAGAGAAAGAGAGAGAAAGAGAGAGAGAGAGAGAGTAGAATCGTAAGTCTGGGATACAAAATGAGAGAAATCTAGAAACTGAAGATTGTAGAACTTCTGATGATGATGTACTTTCGGAACAAAATTACAAGCCAAGATTGTTGATGATTGTGTTCCTCAAGTTTTTCTTCTCACTTTCCTCCTCTTTTTTCTTCTTCTTCACACTTAGTGTAGAAAGCGCGTCTCACCCCAGACATGGGACCACATCGTCCCGACGTTATAGACTGCCTGTAATCTACATATTTTGATAATGAACGATGATATCAAAAGCGATAAAAAGGAGAATAAATAAAAAAAAATTACGAAAGATTAAAAAAAATGTATTTCATTGGAAAAAGCCTTTTTAAACCAACTTGAGCATCCTTGCATGAATCTCAGTTGACCCGTCCTTGACCCATGAATGAGAGCCACGTGACTCATCTGTTGCTATAGCAACCGCTTAAAATCGAGACAAGCCTTTAAAAAGCTGGAGAGTTGTTGTTGAATATATTGGCTCGTGCTGGGTGTCATTAGCTGCCATCAGTGGAGAGAACATGCTTTCACTGGCTCTCTCCGGGAAGAGCTCACTAACTTGGCAACGGCTAATTCTGCTCAGAAGTGAGCACAAGTTGAAATGGGCGCTCTCCAAGTAACTCTCTCAGCCACCACTTCAAGTTTATTGCTTTCCTGTCTTTGCTGCCTGCCTTCGTTTATCAGCGTTTTATTTTTAGCCTTTTATCATCCATTCACTTTACAGCTTTTAATTTCCATCTTTCTTTTGTAATGTTATTTCTCTTTATTTCCAAACAAATAATATCCTTTCTTTAAAAAATGCGATGCTGTCGTTCGCTACTGGTTATCGTTCGTCATTTTGTGTAGTCTTTAGTATTTAAAATGAGATCGTTTACCTCCCCTTTCGTGCCACTTGATACGCGCTTTCAGATTTGTTTCCCTTGTTTTTCCATCTTCTCTTTTTAACCTTGAGTTTTCCAGTGATCGTCAGATTCTGCAACTGTTCTCTTCTCATGATATCTCTAAAGAAGTTGGAGATTTGACAATTTTATTATAATTATACAATGATGCATGGAGGTTTGACAATTTTATGATAATTATAAAATGAGGCATGGAGATTTGACAATTTTATGATAATTATAGAATAATACAAGGAGGTTTGACAATTTTATGATAATTATACAATGCTGCATGGAGCTTTGAGAATTTCATGATAATTATACGTGTTGCCTCGAGTTTTGACAATTTTATGATAATTATGTGTTGCTGCATGGAGTTCTGACAATGTTATGATAATTATTTAGTGTTGCATGGAGGTTTGACAATTTTATGACAATTATATAGCTCTGTCTTGAAATTTGATAAGTTTACGATAAGTTCATAGTTCTGCAATGAATACATTTATTCTCAGTATTTCTCATAGTTATCTTTCCCTAATACTTACTTTCAAATATCCAGTGAAAGTTCACTACTACCTCCTTGTAAGTTCAACTGTGAGTTCTGGGCGAACAGAAACTTTTGTGATCATTTCCACAACCAGAAGGAAGTCCAACACCAAGAACCTGTGAACCGTTTCCTAACTTCCCTCTGCTCAATCAAACCAGAGCTCTCAGCGGGTCAGCCCATCAACATTGATTCTCCGTCTTGTTGACCAAGATCAGCTAACACAACAGCCTTACTTGATGAACAGCAGCAAAGTCTTGATCCGCTGGAACCCAGGTCTGTGCAGTCTCTGATACAACTGTTTAATTTCCGTCACAGAGTGTCAGTCTCTGATACAATTGCTTCATTTCCGTCACAGAGTGTCAGTCTCTGATACAATTGTTTCATTTCCGTCACAGAGTGTCAGTCTCTGATACAGCTGTTTCATTTCCGTCACAGAGTGTCAGTCTCTGATACAGTTGCTTCATTTCCATCACAGAGTGTTAGTCTCTGATACAGTTGCTTAATTTCCATCACAGAGTGTTAGTCTCTGATAAAACTGTTTAATTTCCGTCACAGAGTGTCAGTCACTGACAAGAAAGAGTGTCAAAACGATCCTTCCTTTTATTACTTTATGCTACTTATTGGTTCTTTCTATTTTGTGTCATTGTTGGTTCCATATTTTTTTTATTCGTTTCCTGCTTTTGTTTCGTTAGTACTATCTCTAATGCGATCTCTCTTACTTTCTCTCAGTCACGCCGTCCCTATAAAATTCCTTTTGTTTATTTCTCTAGCTATCCCACCACCCGCTTCTCTCTCTCTCTCTCTCGCTCTCTCTGTCAATCATTATCTCTCAAGCTCTCATTACTTTTATTTTGCTTTCTCTCTCCTCTCTGCTCCCTCTCTCTGTCTATGTCAGTATCCGTCTCTTTTTCTCTCTCTACCTAAGCCAAGGCTTTATAAGAAAAGCCTTGGATTCTCTGCTGTGCAACTCTGGAATTCCCTTCCCTATCATTTAAAATCCATACGCAATATCCCACTCTTTAGTTCGAAACTTTTTCAATATTTTCCTGTTTTATAACTATATGCCTCCTTAATAAAACATATAGTCGCATATCATACCGTGACTCAGCAGTGACCAAGTTACGCTCTAAAAGAACATAAATCTGTATGTAGATTTTTAGAAATGATCTGAATGAACGTGAAAGATTGTGGTGTGAGAAGAACCGCAATGAAAATGCTTGTGATTGTGCAAGCAAGTGGGCGTGTTTTTGTGTAATCTTGATAGACACATGTCATGTATTTCGTTATCTTATATTTGGGGATGTAATAGTTTCATTTTGTATTCTTAGATATTTGTTTAAAAATGTAAACTGTACACTTGTACCAAATCAAAAGCGTGTGCCAAGAATGAACGATGAGAAATGAGGGGCAGAATGTTAGACGGGCCTGCGTGCCCAATCTGTCACCTTTGGAAAATAAAGATCGTTATTTCATTCATTCGTTCGTTTCCTAAGTTTGCTCTCCCTTGCTCCATCTTTATCTCTCGCTTCGTCTCTTCCCCCCCCCCCCCCTTCTCCACTAATAACTCTGACCTTTTTAGTTTTGAAGCAAACCAGAAAATAACAACCAAAGTATTACATTATATTGGCAAAACAAAACAAAACTGTGTCAACATGAAATAAAGATGAAATCCAACATTCGACAAACTGCAGGTCACGTGATAGCTGAAAGAGAGAACACGTTTTTACTTTCGTAATTTGGGTTTTTTTTTTTATTTAACGCCTCTTAAACTGTTTTTTTTTTATTTTTGTTGTTGTTGTTGTTCATCTTCTCATGTCCTATTTCTGAGTTTTTCTCGTTTCTTGAAGATATCGGCAAAGAAAACATTTCTTCTATAATTTGTGGACAAGATCTTCTTCAATTCGGAGTTCTACGTTTAGATGAGGTTAACAGAACAAAATATGTGATTCTTCTTTATATAATTGTTTCTGATAAATAAAAGTATGTGATTCTTCTTTATATAATTGTTTCTGGCAGAGAAAAGTATGTGATTCTTCTTTATATAATTGTTTCTGATAAATAAAAGTATGTGATTCTTCTTTATATAATTGTTTCTGATAAATAAAAGTATGTGATTCTTCTTTATATAATTGTTTCTGACAGAACAAAATATGTGATTCTTCTTTATATAACTGTTTCTGACAGAATAAAATATGTGATTCTTCTTTATATAACTGTTTCTGACAGAATAAAATATGTGATTCTTTTTTATATAACTGTTTCTGACAGAACAAAATATGTGATTCTTCTTTATATAACTGTTTCTGACAGAACAAAATATGTGATTCTTCTTTATATAACTGTTTCTGACAGAACAAAATATGTGATTCTTCTTTACATAACTGTTTCTGGCAGAGAAAAATATGTGATTTTTCTTTCTATATCTATTTGTGACAGAACAAAATATGTGATTTTTCTTTCTATAACTGTTTCTGGCCGAATAAAATATGTGATTTTCCTTTCTATAGCTATTTGTGACTGAACAAAATATATGATTTTTCCTTCTGTAACTGTTTCTGACAGAAAAAAAAAATGTGATTATTCCTTTTAACCAAACTCATTACACAAACAGTTCACCAAGCTACTAAAATTAAATATTTTCTTGACATAGACACCAGAAAAATATACTACATATCACAGGTACAAACACACTTGGACTACGGTTCCACAGTCTGGGATGGTTGTTCCATGTCAAACATGAAAAGACTTTATTCACTTCAAAAACGAGCAGTAAAGCTTATATATGACAAACATGCAGCACATATTACAAATAAAGACAAACATCTTGATATTCTACCCCTCAAGAAGAGATTTCTTTTCAACAAGGCCAAGTTAATTCATAGAATTCTTTCACACAATGCTCCACCCTATCTGTGGTCGTTGTTCAAATCCATCCCAAAACACAGTGAATGCTTAAGCAATTGTATTCTCCAAAAACCAAGGCTTGATATGTTTAACAAAAAGCTTCTCTTACTCAGCTGCCCACCTTTGGAATGCCCTACAAATTCACATACAACTTATAAGTAATATTCGTTCTTATAACTTTATGTCTCCTTAATAAAACATATAGTCGCATATCATACCGTGACTCAGCAGTGACCAAGTTATGCTCTAAAAGAACATATATCTGCATGTAGATTTTTAGAAATGATCTGAATGAACGTGAAAGATTGTGGTGTGAGAAGAACCGCACTGAAAATGCTTGTGATTGTGCAAGCAAGTGGGCGTGTTTTTGTGTAATCTTGATAGACACCTGTAATGTATTTCGTTATCTTATATTTGGGGATGTAATAGTTTCATTTTGCATTCTTAGATATTTGTTCAAAAATGTAAACTGTACACTTGTACCAAGTCAAAAACGTGTGCCAAGAATGAACGATGAGAAATGAGGGGCAGAATGTTAGACGGGCCTGCGTGCCCAATCTGTCACCTTTGGAAAATAAAGATCGTTCTTTCATTCGTTCGTTCGTTTCCTAAGTTCTGCTCTCCCTTGCTCCATCTTTGTCTCTCGCTTCGTCTCTTTCCCCCCCTCCCTCCCCCTCTCTCCACTAATAACTCTGACCTTTTTAGTTTTGAAGCAAACCAGAAAATAACAACCAAAGTATTACATTATATTGGCAAAACAAAACAAAACTGTGTCAACATGAAATAAAGATGAAATCCAACATTCGACAAACTGCAGGTCACGTGATAGCTGAAAGAGAGAACACGTTTTTACTTTCGTTAATTTGGGGTTTTTTTTATTTAACGCCTCTTAAACTGTTTTTTTTTTCATATTTGTTGTTGTTGTTGTTGTTCATCTTCTCATGTCCTATTTCTGAGTTTTTCTCGTTT
The DNA here is from genome assembly GCA_009760885.1 of Achatina immaculata. Classification (NCBI taxonomy): domain Eukaryota; kingdom Metazoa; phylum Mollusca; class Gastropoda; order Stylommatophora; family Achatinidae; genus Lissachatina; species Lissachatina immaculata. Next base: position 32,966,319 of record CM019692.1, on the reverse strand, counting down.
CTTGAAGATATCGGCAAAGAAAACATTTCTTCTATAATTTGTGAACAAGATCTTCTTCAATTCGGAGTTCTACGTTTAGATGAGGTTAACAGAACAAAATATGTCATTCTTCTTTATATAATTGTTTCTGATAAATAAAAGTATGTGATTCTTCTTTATATAATTGTTTCTGATAAATAAAAGTATGTGATTCTTCTTTATATAATTGTTTCTGACAGAACAAAATATGTGATTCTTCTTTATATAACTGTTTCTGACAGAACAAAATATGTGATTCTTCTTTATATAACTGTTTCTGACAGAACAAAATATGTGATTCTTCTTTATATAACTGTTTCTGACAGAACAAAATATGTGATTCTTCTTTATATAACTGTTTCTGGCAGAGAAAAATATGTGATTTTTCTTTCTATATCTATTTGTGACAGAACAAAATATGTGATTTTCCTTTCTATAGCTATTTGTGACTGAACAAAATATATGATTTTTCCTTCTGTAACTGTTTCTGACAGAAAAAAAATATGTGATTATTCCTTTTAACCAAACTCATTACACAAACAGTTCACCAAGCTACTAAAATTAAATATTTTCTTGACATAGACATCAGAAAAATATACTACATATCACAGATACAAACACACTTGGACTACTGTTCCACAGTCTGGGATGGTTGTTCCATGTCAAACATGAAAAGACTTTATTCACTTCAAAAACGAGCAGTAAAGCTTATAAATGACAAACATGCAGCACATATTACAAATAAAGACAAACATCTTGATATTCTACCCCTCAAGAAGAGATTTCTTTTCAACAAGGCCAAGTTAATTCATAGAATTCTATCACACAATGCTCCACCCTATCTGTGGTCGTTGTTCAAATCCATCCCAAAACACAGTCAACGCTTAAGCAATTGTATTCTCCAAAAACCAAGGCTTGATATGTTTAACAAAAAGCTTCCCTTAATCAGCTGCCCACCTTTGGAATGCCCTACCAATTCACATAAAACTTATAAGTAATATTCGTTCTTATAACTTTAAACTTTGTCAGTATCTGTTTGCTATGGACTACATGCCTCCCTAAACATAGTTTAATTACTTTAATATATGTTGAGTGATGTAATTAAAAAAAAATACTGCTTTTCTATAAATTTGTTAGTTTTGAATGAATGTAAGAATGCAAATTTATTTCATGTTGTTGCATAAATCAGAGTGTAGAGTGTATGGACATGAGATAAGTTTATTATTTATTTATGTAATCATTTAATGTGTCTTCATGATTATCATGCTCATTAACAAATGCTGAATGACTGTGACTGAGTGAAAGCTGTATGATGAAAGGTAGAATGTCAGACGGGCCTGTGTGCCCAATTCTTAACCCTTTGAAAATAAAGTATAAATAAAGTATGTTCTATAACTATTTCTGACATAACAAAATGTGCGTTTATTCATTTTATAACTGTTTCTGACATAACAAAATATGTGATTATTCCTTTTATAACTGATTCTGACATAACAAAATATGTGATTATTCCTTTTATAACTGTTTCTGACATAACAAAATATGTGATTATTCCTTTTATAACTGTTTCTGACAGAACAAAATATGTGATTATTCCTTTTATAACTGTTTCTGACAGAACAAAATATGTGATTATTCCTTTTATAACTGTTTCTGACAGAACAAAATATGTGATTATTCCTTTTATAACTGTTTCTGACAGAATAAAATATGTGATTATTCCTTTTATAACTGTTTCTGACATAACAAAATATGTGATTATTCCTTCTTTAACTGTTTCTGACATAACAAAATATGTGATTATTCCTTCTTTAACTGTTTCTGACAGAACAAAATATGTGATTCTTCTTTACATAACTGTTTCTGGCAGAGAAAAATATGTGATTTTTCTTTCTATATCTATTTGTGACAGAACAAAATATGTGATTTTTCTTTCTATAACTGTTTCTGGCCGAATAAAATATGTGATTTTCCTTTCTATAGCTATTTGTGACTGAACAAAATATATGATTTTTCCTTCTGTAACTGTTTCTGACAGAAAAAAAAAATGTGATTATTCCTTTTAACCAAACTCATTACACAAACAGTTCACCAAGCTACTAAAATTAAATATTTTCTTGACATAGACACCAGAAAAATATACTACATATCACAGGTACAAACACACTTGGACTACGGTTCCACAGTCTGGGATGGTTGTTCCATGTCAAACATGAAAAGACTTTATTCACTTCAAAAACGAGCAGTAAAGCTTATATATGACAAACATGCAGCACATATTACAAATAAAGACAAACATCTTGATATTCTACCCCTCAAGAAGAGATTTCTTTTCAACAAGGCCAAGTTAATTCATAGAATTCTTTCACACAATGCTCCACCCTATCTGTGGTCGTTGTTCAAATCCATCCCAAAACACAGTGAATGCTTAAGCAATTGTATTCTCCAAAAACCAAGGCTTGATATGTTTAACAAAAAGCTTCTCTTACTCAGCTGCCCACCTTTGGAATGCCCTACAAATTCACATACAACTTATAAGTAATATTCGTTCTTATAACTTTAAACTTTGTCAGTAACTGTTTGCTATGGACTACATGCACTCCCTAAACATAGTTTAATTAGTTTAATATATGTTGAGTGATGTAATTTTTAAAAAAATACTGCTTTTCTATAAATTTGTTAGTTTTGAATGAATGTAAGAATGCAAATTTATTTCATGTTGTTGCATAAATCAGAGTGTAGAGTGTATGGACATGAGATAAGTTTATTATTTATTTATGTAATCATTTAATGTGTCTTCATGATTATCATGCTCATTAACAAATGCTGAATGACTGTGACTGAGTGAAAGCTGTATGATGAAAGGCAGAATGTCAGACGGGCCTGTGTGCCCAATTCTTAACAATTTGAAAATAAAGTATAAATAAAGTATGTTCTATAACTATTTCTGACATAACAAAATGTGCGTTTATTCCTTTTATAACTGTTTCTGACATAACAAAATATGTGATTATTCCTTCTTTAACTGTTTCTGACATAACAAAATATGTGATTATTCCTTCTTTAACTGTTTCTGACAGAACAAAATATGTGATTATTCCTTCTTGAACTGTTTCTGACAGAACAAAATATGTGATTATTCCTTCTTTAACTGTTTCTGACAGAACAAAATATGTGATTATTCCTTCTTTAACTGTTTCTGACAGAACAAAATATGTGATTATTCCTTTTATAACTGTTTCTGACAGAACAAAATATGTGATTATTCCTTCTTGAACTGTTTCTGACAGAACAAAATATGTGATTATTCCTTCTTTAACTGTTTCTGACAGAACAAAATATGTGATTATTCCTTCTTTAACTGTTTCTGACAGAACAAAATATGTGATTATTCCTTCTTGAACTGTTTCTGACAGAACAAAATATGTGATTATTCCTTCTTGAACTGTTTCTGACAGAACAAAATATGTGATTATTCCTTCTTTAACTTTTTCTGACATAACAAAATATGTGATTATTCCTTCTTTAACTGTTTCTGACATAACAAAATATGTGATTATTCCTTCTTGAACTGTTTCTGACAGAACAAAATATGTGATTATTCCTTCTTTAACTGTTTCTGACAGAACAAAATATGTGATTATTCCTTCTGGAACTGTTTCTGAAGACATTGATAATTTGTCCCTAATATTTGTCTACCTTTGTATCCATTTAAAAAAAAACAACTTTACATTGCAACACTTTAGGATACTTTAAAAATTATAATAAATTTTATATGTTTATTTATGGTGTTTATATTTTTGTTTTTTGGGGGGAGGGGGGCACTTGACATCGGACGATGGAAGGTTCTTAATCCTGTTACGTCTGGTCTGATGATCTGCTCTCCACCCTCTCTTATTTCTCAATTATTCTTACACGTCAAAACATTACAATAAAGAAAGAAACACAAATAACGTGTTTTTTTTTTAATCAAAGACCATCAGTTTTATAATATGAACGACAAGAGAATCAACTGTAACCCACCTTCTTACCATCTGTGATTTCTTCTCAAAATACAAGTACAAAAAAAACTGGAATGATCTCTAATGAAAACATCTTGTACATAAACAACTGGATTCAGTGCGATTAGGTCACTTTTCTCCCATGTATAAATTGCGGACCGCGTCCTTAATGGTAACAGAAGGGAATATCTGCTAAGAAAATATAACACAAAGATATATATGTGAAATTCAATAATACATACAATTATGTGCACATAAAAACCCCAATGTGTATTTAACACAAATTTCAAATATTTCACAGAAGACAGATATTATTCAGAAGAAACTATGATCATTAATATATCATTACCTGGGTGGGCGGGATGGATCAGAGGGTCGACAGCTCAGCCTGCATGCCTCCATATCACTGAATTATAACTAAACCAAATATATACATATAACATACTCATACATGCTCAGACATTATCTCCTTTGATCCGTTGCCACCTTCCTACGCGCTCAACATACAAAATCCCGACCGATAAAATGTCTCTCCCATCTCCTTTATCTGCTGAATCAGTCGGTACCGATTTTACTCAGAGCTGCGCACCCCTGAGCTGACCAATCCCTGACATATTTTATTCTTTTTTTAAAAATTACATCTGGTGTTGAAAGCAAACTTAGGTTTAATAATATGTCCATATTCCTGCCTAAATTACACACTGATACGTCTACAGACTAGTCCACCATGACTGATTCCTGCTGACAGTGGATTGCCTGGAGACAATCCGTTTCTTTGTTTATGGGTGAGAATATTAAAGTGAAATGAGAATAAAAGATAAAGTAGATTTCTTCTTTGAGTATTAAGTGCTTGAATTCAGCTTGCCCAGTCTAGGCAGTCACCAACCTGTCTTGCTTGACCTGGTCTTGCCCAGCCCAGACAGTCACCAACCTTGCCTGACCTGGTCTTGTCCAGCCCAGACAGTCACCAGCTTGCCCCGCTTGATCTGGTCTTACCCAGCCTAGAGAGTCACCAACCTGTCTTGCTTGACCTGGTCTTGTCTAGCCTAGACAGGCACCAACCAGCCTTGCTTGACCTGGTCTTGTCCAGCCCAGACATTCACCAACCTGTCTTGCTTGATTTGACCGCTTCCTGCATCAGCATCCTGAACAGAATCTGGACAAAAAAATCCAATTATGGGCTCTTTCCTGGCGACAGAGTTACCAGGCCCTGACATTTAGAGATGAAGGAATAGACCCTCCTACAGGAGCTATGGAAAACAGCTGCGGGTGATATACAAGAAAAAGTGAGGTAAGTTTAGTCCTGGAAGTTCAGTATAAACAGTTCTCTGCATTTTTCCCCTTATTCTGTGCGTGTGTAGTCTCATCGCTCTGTTTCAAAGACTGATCTAATCTATCGTTGCTATAAGCCCTCCACTAATTCCCTTGACTCAATCGTCGACGTTTATCTCTCCGCTCTTGCCTGGGACGTGGAAGGAAACCAGTGCCTCGTGTTAAAACAAGTTTCCCGGAAGCTGGAGGCAGGATTATCTTATAGGACACCTCCCTATACTTGCGCCTCCTCCTATCCCTCGTCCCCAGGGAGGCTCTCAGATCATGTTTGATGTTTAATAGCACAGCAAACAGTAATCATGCCCTCGGGTGACAGTAATCAAGATATTCCTGTCACTTTGTCCTGCTTGGGGGGGGGGGGGGGTCACGTGACTGTTACAACCAATCTGTAACTGAGGCTGTTGTGTGACTGAAGTGTTGTGTGACTGAAGGTGTTTGAAGAATGGCGAGTTTGTCTGAGATGAAGTTGAACTGTCAACATCAGAATCGCGTGTACTCAGCACTAAGATGGTAAAAGCTGGAGAGGAAGTCACTGTGTTTAAAAAAAATGAAACAACAGTTTAAAAAATAAACTCATAAAATGGCTAACAGGACAGAAAATATCTCAAAAGCCATTTCTTTTCTCAGAATCTGACAAGTCCACAACTGACATCAAATTGCTCAAAATATTAGTGGATCCAGGATGTACTTTGTGTGTTTCCTTGAGACCTTTTTTTTTTCAAAAAGTGACAATTCTTGCTATCAGTACATAGATTCCAGGTAGAATATCACCTGAAAATCACCTCCAGAACCACATAAAAAATCTGCTCACCATGAAATAGAGACTGCGTGCACACACAAACAACTGGTCACTTTGAACTAGAGACTGTACACATACAAACAGCTGGTCACGCTGAACTAGAGACTGTACACACACAAACAGCTGGTCACTTTGAATTAGAGACTGTACACATACAAACAGCTGATCACTTTGAACTACAGACTGTACACAAACTAACAGACAGTCATCATGAAGTAGATACTACACACACAGACATTATAGATTTCACATCAAAATCTACATTTTGCCACCACAGATTTCACATCAAAATCTACATTTTGCCACCACAGATTTCACACCAAAATCTACATCATACCAGCATAAACTACATTCCCCACAATCAAAATCACAGCCAGTCACTATGTGAGCTAAGAACTACATTCCCCACAATCAAAATCACAGCCAGTCACTATGTGAGCTAAGAACTACATTCCCCACAATCAAAATCACAGCCAGTCACTATGTGATCTAAGAACTACATTCTCCACAGTCAAATTCACAGCCAGTCACTATGTGAGCTAAGAAATATTACAACCAAAATTACAACTATTACATTTGAACGCGATTTACTGGGATTTTCAATATGGGTTTTTCCCCCTTGTCAGATTACCCCCCGTCTCCGTCCCCACGGGAAAAAACTAGCACCCCCCCCCCCCCCCCGGGCAGACTTCACAGGTTACAGTTTATTGAGCAACCGATTATTCAATAACCGAGAGACACGCTTCCCTGGCTACATGGCGAACCTAAATCTACTGCACAATTGTCTGAGGTGTTGTTCTTTCTGTTTTTGTTCTGGTTTTTTGTTGTTCTTTCCGCTGTTGATAGTTTTGTTACTGTTCTTGTTGTGCTTGCTTTTTTTTTCTCTTCTTGTTGTCTTTTTTCCTTGTTGTTCTTCTTGATGTTGTTATTGTTGCTTTCTTCCTTCTTGTTGTTCTTCTTGATGTTGTTATTGTTGCTTTCTTCCTTCTTGTTGTTCTTCTTTATGTTGTTATTGTTGCTTTCTTCCTTCTTGTTGTTCTTCTTGATGTTGTTATTGTTGCTTTCTTCCTTCTTGTTGTTCTTCTTGATGTTGTTATTGTTTCTTCCTTCCTTCTTGTTGTTCTTCTTGATGTTGTTATTGTTTCTTCCTTCCTTCTTGTTGTTCTTCTTGAGTATATCTAATACTGGGTAACTGGGGTATCTCAGATAGGACTTGAAATACCCATTTTGTAGTGAAAGATGGGCACACTATCCATTACGCCACCCAGACATCCAAAACAGAACTGGCTTTTCTGCAAAACGTTTCGAAGAAGAGTGGTCAATTCTTTCTTAAAACTCGTTTAATTTGACGCTTACCGAATGTTTTATGAAAAGATTTCTACACGCGAATGTTGCCCTTGTTTGTCCGCATATCATTTCAATGTTGTTTATGATTGTACCAGATCTCACTTTAACGCTGCCGTTGATTGGTTGAACCTCAATCTAACGCTCTCTTTGATTGGCTGGATTTCACTTCCTCACACGCAAGTTTATTCAGGGCCAAAGCTTCTGCAATAATGAAAGCATAAAAAACTCGAATGTGCAATTTCTTAGAAGCAAATGATAAGCATCTCTTGAAACGACGAAGGAAAGAAAATAAATTGATTGCCAGGGCCGAGGAAAAGAGGAAAAACAAATAAATAAAGCGGGAAGGGAAAACAGGCAACCAAACTGATGCAGCAAAAATGATTTTTCAAGAATTATTTCGTAATTTTTATCCGATGAAAGGAAACAAATTCAGTGTAGACTTTTTTATTTTTACCAGGCAAAAGAGGCAAGAAACATTTATCAACAGAAATCAAGAAAAAAAAAGAAAGAAAGATAAGGGGAAAAATAAATAAATAAATAAATGGATTCTGAAATGTAAAGAAGTGAAGATTTTTTTTTTCTTTTGTCATTTTCTGTTTCTTGCAATTCTCCGCGAGCAAGCCGGAGACAGGAGTTACAGCAGGCAAGACTTTGTCCAACACTTGAAAGAAGTATTTGTAAAAAAAGTTACTCTGTTGCCAGGAGAAACACAACAAACAGAACACAAGCAAGATCTGGATGCGAAAACAGAAGCCTAGATAGAAAGAAATGAATAACTCTGAGATAAGTGGAAAATGAAGATAAATATGAGATGGAAAAAATGCGTTAAATGTGATAGAAACAAAACAGAAATTAATTTTCAGATCGAGAGATTTTTTTTTAAATAGAGGAGGGAGAAAACAGAAAGGGTGGGGGCGTGGCTTGGGGTAGGGGCGGGGCTTGTTGAGTCCAGGTTCAGGAAGGAGCCAGAAAATAAACAAATGGAGAAAGTTTGAAAACATTTATCAAGGTGACCTGCCAGAATTGAGCACACTTAATCTTGCACTTTCCAGCACAGTTCTAAGAAACAGGCTGTCCAGTTTCTCTCAGTCTAGTCAACAAGGTGGTGGAGCTTAGTGAGATGTCTATTGTTTTTAGCCCCATTCTGGATTGTTATTAAGGATCTTGTGTTGTTGGTAGACAGGTCAAGATAAAGCCCCCGCCTCCACGCCGTTAAAACTCTTTGGAGATAAGGTGTTTACGTCAAAGACCTTTGTCACATGAAAGTGTCATATACCTTCGTCACATGAAAGTGTCAAAGATCTTCGTCACATGAAAGTGTCAAAGACCTTCGTCACATGGAATTGTCAAAGACCTTCGTCACATGAAAGTGTGATGTGCTCAGTATCACGCCTGGCCGCATTTACCTTTCCAGACTTCCCTGGTACCCATTTTCAGATGCTGGGTGGACACGGGGACCTTTTTGGTGTGGGTGTACCAGAGAAAAAAAATCCCCACGACTGGGACTTGCACCCAGTCCCACCGGGTTTGTAGACCGAACGCTTAACCACTCAGCCAAGAAAGTCACCGCTGGGATACAAGATTTGTTTGTTTATTTGTTTCTTGAAAAGTTTACCTCAGCTCAGTCTAGGTTTTTTTTTTTTCACCTTGTTTCTATACCGGGGGGTACCCGATTTCTTGCCGTGTGCTGTCCAGTATTTCTTAAGTTACCCTCTCTACAGGAACCATTATCCTTTTCTTCCAAACTTTCAGTGTCAGGAACACATGAACTGAACACTTTGTCCGTAGTTTGCCCCCATAGGAAAGTCAAGAGAGGTAACGTCTGATGAACTCGGTGGCCATTATATTGATGAAAGGGTCGCGACCTGCTCTGGTTATAACTGTCCCTTCTCTTTCTAAGATAGTCAGTGTTGCTCAAGCTGAGCTACTCAGGCGCTCAAAGCAGCGGTTCCCAAAGTGTAAAATCCTGTCCTCCCTGGAGATCTTCCTTAGACTCATTTCTGAATCTTCTTTGAACTGTAAGTGATGAATTTATTTCCACAAAACACACCCAACTCATTCAGAGATGCCATTGTGATACTCGTGACAGATCCACGTCACAGAACAAGTCACAGAGAATCGGAATACGTAATGTCATAGGGTTTTTGAATTTTTCTGGCTCAGCTTTTAAGATTTTATTTTGCTTAAATCAGTGAATTAACAGAACACAGATTTGTAGGATTAGACCTCGAAAAAATGGTAGACAAAGAACTTTTATACAATTTTTTCGACGTCTAATTGTACTCCACTGTACTCCACTGTACGAAAGTCTCGTTGTTTCCTATTTATAAAAAAATTCCTAAATCAGGGAGGGTCTTTATGATCACATTGTGCTCTGCTGTTGATTGAAGGAGTAGCTCTGTATCTAGCGCTACTCCCTAGTATCTGTACATCTCTGGTCTTAGCCTAGTATCTATATATCTCTGGTCTGAGACTAGTATCTGCACATCCCTGGTCTGAGAATAGTATTTGTACATCTCTGGTCTGAGCCTAGAATCTGCACATCTCTGGTCTGAGCTTAGTCTCTATACATCTCTGGTCTGAGCCTAGTATCTGCACATGTCTGGTCTTAGCCTAGTATCTGCACATCTCTGGTCTTAGCCTAATATCTGCACATCTCTGGTCTGACCCTAGTATCTGTACATCTCTGGTCTTAGCCTAGTATCTATACATCTTTGGTCTTAGCCTAGTATCTGAGCCTAGTTTCTGTACATCAAAGCCTAGTTTCTGTACATCACGGGAGCCTAGCTGGACTTGCTCTAGGACGAAGGCTGGCACTGAGCAAGGCATCCTCAGACATTTGAGCACCTTCACTCATAGACAAGTCAAAATAGCCCACTCCCAATCCGATTTAACGACTCTTTAAAGACACTGACTACCGACATCAGTTACTAAGAACTTAAATTTGGATTTACATCCAAACATCGAACTCAACTTATCAGCTTATTATTGCCCGCAATATCATCTTTCTGAATGAAACACGTTAAACTCATTATTTGACGTAATCAAATTAATTGAACTTTAATTATATTACTTTTTTCCATGCACATAATTCTGAACAAAGAAATTATTGTGTAATGTTCTTGTCTGTGTGGGTGAATGCTAGCTCCAGATTTGATAACCAGAACAGATTTAATACACGGAGCATCTCCAGAAACGAGAAAGAAGACTGATTGACAGGTCACAGAAGCTGCTCTTTGATTGTCCGGCGCAGCCTGGTCTTTCTTTCTGAAGTTCAGAGTCGTTTTTTTCTACAATGAAAGCGCCAGGAATTGTAGACTCTGAGATTATATCAGAAATCAACAATCTACATTTTCTGGTTTTCGCCACAAAAAAAAAAAAAATCTGATTAAAACGGATGCCAATGATTAAGTCGCGCCCTGGCGCCGAAGTGTCAAAGGTTGATCTGGAGCAGTCAATATCAGGAGTAATTATTGACAGTCCGTGGCAGGTCTCATTCTAATTAGGCGCTCAGTTTGGTTACAGATGACAGCAGGATGTTTTCTTTGTTTTCTTTTTCCTGGCGCAAGAGAGTCGGTAGGATTGTTTCTCCTGAACTGTAGGCATGGATTAAAGAGTTCACACAGACAAATGAAGATGATCTAAAATTGTTGGCATGGATTAGAGAGTTTACACAGACAGATGAAGACGGCCTGGAATTGTTGGCATGAATTAGAGAGTTCACACAGACATATGAAAATGGCCTGGAAATGTTGGCATGAATTAGAGAGTTCACACAGACAGATGAAGATGACCTGGAATTGCTGGCATGGATTAGAGAGTTCCCACAGAGAGATGAAGATGGCTTGGAACTGCTGGCGCGGATTAGAGAGTGCACAGAAAGAGATTAAGATAGCTTGAAATTGCTGATGTGGATTAGAGGGTTCCCACAGAGAGATGAAGATGGCTTGAAATTGCTGGCGTGGATTAGAGAGCATAAATACAGGAAGATGACTTAGCATTGTTTGTTCTTAAGCTGCAAATATTTGAATTAGATGTAAAGAAATGAAAACTAGACAATGGCTTTAGGTAGTATTAAGAACCTAGGAAGTAGTTCCACGACTTGTCTCGTGATCTTGTCAAAGCTCCTCGACTTGTCTCACGATCTTGACAAAGTTCCTCGACTTGTCTCACGATCTCGACAAACTAACTTGTAATCTAGCTCCGCCTCAAACAGCGTGGAACAAAACAATGGCTGCTAATGAATCATTTTCGATTTTCTTCTCAGATATTTTTCGTTGATGAACTGAAAGGCACGTGGCTTGTATCAGAAACAAGTACGGACGTCATTTGCTCTACATCCTGTCTAATGTCTATTTCTATGTACTACTTGCTGATCTATGGAGATTCGCTCTCGCAGATTGTAGGAAACAACTATGTTCTAGCACGTGTGAGGAAAGTGACAGAACAGTGTTCTTTGTGGCATAGGACATCAGGACATGGTGATGCTGTCCTTATTTTCCTTGACCTGTCGGCACACTAGGCAGTGATGTGGTCAGTATCATGCCTGGCTGACTTTTCTTTACTTGTTGACACACTAGACAGTGATGTGTTCAGTGTCTTGCCTGGCTGACTTTTCTTTACTTGTTGACACACTAGACAATGATGTGTTCAGTATCATGTCTGGCTGACCTTTCTTTACCTGTTGACACACTAGACAGTGATGTGGTCAGCTTCATGCCTGGCTGACTTTCCTTCCCCAGCTCTAGGAGAAGCCGGGTACAGAGCTCTAGCTGGATACGAACCACCCACCTTCGTCATCGGACTAACTGCTTCGCCACGCAGGCTCTTATAAACAGAAGCAAATTAACTCAGCTGACACCAATCTTTTCATGGCTGAGAGGCTGCTTTCATACAGGAGTCCATAGTTCGAGTCACGGCCATTCTCTTACTATTTTTCTTTTTCCAAACTATAAAGTCCGCTGTATTTTCCCTGTAACGTAAAACGTCTTCTGTATTTTCATTCTAACGTACAAAGTCCGCTGTATTTTCCCTGCAAAATATAAAGTCCTCTGTACTTTCTCTGTAAACCATAAAGTCTTATGTATTTCCCTCTAACCTGTAAAGTCCTCTGCATTTTACCTCTAACCTATAAAATCATCCGTATTTTCCCTTTAATCTATAAACTGCTCTGTATTTTCCCTCTAGCGTATAAAGTCCTCTGTATTTTCCCTCTAGCGTATAAAGTCCTCTGTATTTTTCCCTCTAATGTATAAAGTCCTCTGTATTTTCCCTCTAACGCATAAAGTCCTCTGTATTTTGCCTTCTAATGTATAAAGTCCTGTATTTTTCCTTCTAATGTATAAAGTCCTCTGTATTTTCCGCTGTATAAAGTCCTCTGTATTCCCCGAGGATGGCTATAAATCACTTTTCCTGTCACAGACCACTGTACCCTGGTCAAGGATAACTATTGTGTATAAACTATGCTGCTCAAAGGTCAGTGCTACGTCTCCCTGAGGTCTATTGTCTTGCTAATGATAGCGATGACCATATCTGCGTGTTTATACACTAGTTACATTTATACTCTCAGACATTTACAATATTGTTATCATTCAAAGCTTTCAAGGTAAGTGTCACGTTCTATAATTCTCTTGCCCGTTTCATATTTGTGTTGGGACACTGAATGTAGATTATATTTGTAGATTATATTTAGCATACTATAGCAGCTATTATGTTGAATAATTGATCCACATTTCTTTGAGACTGAAAGGTAAGTTTGTTTATGTTTTAAACTTTCTATCCGTAGACACCATAGACCACCATAACGGGGTAGATCACTCTAGTTCACTCCGAAAAAGGAGATGAGTGTCTTCTCCTGCCTACTTTATCTTAATTTAATTTACTGTCCAAAATTCACATAACCGGGCAGTAACCAGGCCGTAACCAGGCAGTTAACGGGTAGATTTGGATTGTTCCCACGAAGAACGACAAATATCCCTATAATCCTTTTTTTCCAACCATCACTAGAGCGACCGCGTCAGACAGCACGTGAATGGAAACTAAGATTATCCGTAGACGTGGTACGTTTGTTGCTGGTGTCGTGGCAGCGGTGTATCTATCTGTGCAGAAATGGACAGAAACGATGCTATAATCTAGAGAGAAGCTTTGAAAAAGTCAAGTTTAGCCTCGTCTGGTAGGAAGATTATGCCTGATTTGCGGATGTAGCCTAGGCGTGTTAGGCATCTCTGGCACAAAGTGCAAAGCTCTATTACTAGCACAGATGATTCTGCTACAGTGATAGCGCAGTGCAGCAGGCACGGTCTTGCCCCACTCCTTCGTGGCGCTCCAAGAGACCAAACTGTTCCTCTGAGGGACTTGACTGGGCAGGACCTGTAACTGGTCTCAGAGTGATTGAGCCTATAGAGAGACTATTTTTTGGGTCCTTTTCGTATCTTAAGGCAAGTCAGTGTTAGAATTCATTTTTCACCTGACACGATCCTTGAGTGTGAAAATCATTGAATTCTTCGCTGCAAAGAGCCACATTCTAAATCTCCAGATCAGCAGAAGCACGTGAACTGCCTTTTGAAGCCCAAAATAGTGTACGGATTGTTGACAGAGATGCAGTTCACGTAATGCGGGGGGTGGAAGACCTATATAAAGGAAAAAGCGTGCGGGAAAGGTCACAATGAGCATAGCCAGCGGGCAAATGGCGGGGCAAGTTCGATCTCGTCTGTGCTGTGTGTTTTATATGGAAATACTTAGCCGCAGCCGCCATGAATATTGTGTTATATATATATATATATATATATATATATATATATATATATAACTGGTGATTCATGGCGAATAATGCTCAATGCTGAGTATTTATATATATATATATATATATATATATACAACAGCTATATCAAGGATGTGGTAGCAATGGGGGCGATGAAGTGAGGCTGAGTATTAGTGCGTTAGCACACGTGAACTTCATGAAGCTGTGGAGGAGTATTAGTGCGTTGGCACAAGGTGAAATATGTCATTCAGTGCATGGGCACATAGGTGAAATATGTTATTCAGTGCATTGGCACAAAAGTGGAATTATATATTGAGTGCATTTTGCACAAGTGGAAATACATTATTCAGTGCATCGGTACAGAGAAGTTTTATGTGAGATATGGGGATGGGGATTTCATGGCAGCAACGGCTGAAATGTATTACCAGTGCATTGGCACAATATTGAGATAAATGTATAATTGCTTAGTTGGGCCAGAGGAGCCCAGGCCAGTCTGGTCCACTGATTTAGTTGATATTTAATAGAGATAATAGATTGTATTTATGTTATGCCTTGTTATTATCAAGATGATACATGTTGATGTTCTGTGTATGTAATGTCTGTGGTGGCGTCACTATGATATATATAGAGAGTGTATATAATTGGAGGTAAACTAATTTGCTGACTTGGTAATATGTATTTCATGTTGATGTGATGTATGAATGTATGTAAGATGCTGAATTAACTGGCATGCAGTATCCTTGGAGGGGAGAATCTGGGTTGGCGGTTATGGGGGTCGGGAGATCTTGGCCACGCAGTACGGTAGTACATGCCAAGGGAATGCCTGAAACAGCTTGGTTGATCTATTTCTTCCCAATTTATCCATAAAATATAAATTTAGCACCGGTTAAGTTTACAAACAGGCAACAGAGACAAAGATCAGGAGATCCATTCTGATGCCAGAAGTGGGACATCACAGTTAGCTAAACACTTCACTCACTCCTTCGCAGTGCTCACTGTTAACCTGCTTTGTCATAGCCTGACATGAGAGGTGTCACGTGATGCAGGTTATGAATGTGATAACAGCCTGTCACTGTATGGTAGCATTCTTTCCACCTCCTATTTTCTATCTTTCACCTTCTACTTTCTAACTTCCACCTTTTACTTTACACCTTCTACTTTTTACCTTCCACTTTGTATTTTTCGTCTTCTATTTTCCACATTCCATCTTCTACTTTTCTTCTTCCACTTTCTACATTCTACTTTGTTCATTTTCAACATTCCACCTTCTTTTACATCACCTGCTATCACCATTACACTCACCATCACCTCTATTATCACCACCAATAGCAGCAGGTAGCAGGAAAACAGAACCTTTTGTCTCATGATATTCACAGCATCAACAACAACGGTAACAACAACAACAGATCTGTGACACGGAGAGGTACAAGAAAACAGACAGACAGACAGTGACGGAGGCAGACAAAAAGAAAAACACACATAATTAATCATAAAAACAAAGAGGCAGGTAGACAGCCAGACAGACAAATAGTCAGGTAGACAGACAGAGAGACAAACAGACAGCTAGACAGCCAGACAGACACATAGACAAGTAGGCAAACAGGTAAATAGACAGATATTCAGATAGACTGGCAGACGGACAGATACTCAGGAAGATAAATAGTGGCACAGGCATACAAACGAACAGGTAGGTACACAGACAAACAAATAATGTAACGTATGTTATGCATAGGTGAGAGAATAACAGAGTATGTTTTATGTATAAGGAAAAGGTAAACCAAGAGAACCATTTTTTTAGATGTCTTGACAGAATGGCATGGGAGAACCACAACAGAACTGCTGGATAACATGAAAGATCGGAAACTATGGCGGAATATGGTCACCGACTCCTTCAGACATGGCACATGATAATGATATGTATAACACAAAATGATATGACATCTGTTATATATAACACATAAACTATTATAACATCTGTGGTACATTGTACAGAAAATAATATCAAATCTCTTATCTCAAAGTTTTCAGAAAATTTATTTGTTGTATTAAACTTTCCCCATGATTTCTCGCTCTCTCCCCTGCGCTGTGAAATTCGACTCAGCAAACATGCGTGCACGACAGACATTAAAAGCTGAAAAAAATTACTTTGAACTGTTGTTTGACCTGGTCGAAATTGCAGTGTTTCGCCGAGATGTATAAAAAAAAAGTACAGTGCCATGCTTTTTTAGACTTCGATGCTTCTTAGCTGTTCGACGAAATCTTATTAGAACAGAAAATATCTGAACAGAAGAGGTCTTCATGTAAATTTATTGCGAGAGGGAATTATGTGTAAAAAAGTGAAAAAAAAAATTAGTCTGTTTAACGGACATAATAAGGAAGAGAAAATTGTGTAGGGGAAGTAAATAAAGAAGTATTTAAGGGAAATAATCGGGATGGCTTTATATAGTATATAAAAGACATTCTGTATTTGAATACTTCATCACGAAAACCAAAATCTCATCTAACTGAAATACTAGTACAGGAAGATTAATAAGTATATTATAATTGTGTGGCATCTTGGCATCAATAATCTTTTAATCTAAAAACCCTCATCATTCTGTATTTGAATACTTCATCACGAAAACCAAAATCTCATCTAACTGAAATACTAGTACAGGAAGATTAATAAGTATATTATAATTGTGTGGCATCTTGGCATCAATAATCTTTTAATCTAAAAACCCTCATCACCTAGGGTGGTACAATTATCTAGTAGCCACATGCGGTGTTTAAAAAAAAAACAAAACAAAAAGACAAAATAAAAAAATAGGTGTGGAAGGACAGGGGAACACAGGGAACCATCACTGCATTCAGGGGCCCAGAGAATTGTTATTGCTTTCAGGGGCCCAGAGAACTGTTATTGCCTTCAGAGCCCCGGAGTATTGCTATTACCTTCAGAGCCCCGGAGTATTGCTATTACCTTCAGAGCCCCGGAGCATTGTTATTACCTTCAGAGCCCCGGAGTATTGTTATTGCCTTCAGAGCCCCGGAGTATTGTTATTGCCTTCAGGGGCCCAGAGAATTGTTATTGCCTTCAGAGGTCCAGAGGATTATCACTGCATTCAGGGGCCCACAAATTCCTCCGCCCCCCTCCAATCAGTGATGTAACCCATTTCCCATAAAATCTGCTGCCCTTATTCCATAACCCAGTAAACCACATCATGGCATCAACTACTAAGGCTTTTTACGCTGAGATCTCAGTACAAGTGTTAACAACTACAGCTTGACAATGCTTAGCCCTCTCTTTCCTGCCCTACAATGATTGGCGCTCTCTTTCCTGCCCTACAATGCTTGGCGCTCTCTTTCCTGCCCTACCATGCTTGGCCCTCTCTTTCCTGCCCTACAATACTTGGCCCTCTCTTTCCTGCCCTACAATGCTTGGCCCTATCTTTCCTGCCCTATCTACTGATTGTACTCTGCCCTCATAAAGATGCGTTAATCCTCCACATGGGGATACATCCTGACCATGACTTCTTACATGGACTATGAATAAACAATTAGACTGAAAGAGTCTACTGAAAAGTGGTTCTTAAGAAAATGTTTTGCTTTAACATCGGCAAGGGCTGGCTAGATAAGTTTACCACCTGGCAGTGGTGAGGGTTTGTAGATTCAAATCTACTTAGCCTGGGTAGAAGGACCATCTTGTTGATCATGGGACCTTTTTTTTCTTTTTAAGACGACGAAAACAATAGGCCGTGACCCGGTGGTACTGCAAACCGGGTCTTCCCGTAACGAGATGTGGACCATATCCCGGCAAACAATGTGCAGGGCAGGCCTCAGGTATCTTATATCTTATATCCTTCCCGTGCCGTTAAACGTCACATAGGGCTCGTAAAGTAGTTCGCCAATTTTTCCTGTCTTCGGCGAGTCTTTCAACCTCATCAAAGGATTTTATGCCTGTTAACTTGGCCTCTCTTAATAATGTCCTCTTCAGAGTTTCACGCGGTTTGCCTCTTTTTCTTCGGCCTGTTGTGTTCCACTTGATAGCTTGTTTTGGGATTCTCTGATCATTTCTTCTCATCAAGTGACCAAGATATGTCCATCTCCTTTTCCTGATCACCCATGAGAACGGTTGTTGTTCAGTCATCTGTCTTATCTCTGCATTGTTCTTGAATTCATTCCACTTGATGCCGAGTATTTTCCTTAGGCATTTGTTTTCAAAAGAGTCTAATTTCTTTTCTATAAATAGGAAACTACGAGGCTTTGGTATAGTAAAGTAAGAGAACAAATTTTGTATGATTAGACCTCGAAAAAATCATAGACAAAGCACTTTAGTGAGACGTGAGAGAAAGAAAAATCACAAGAGAATTACCTGGGATTCGAACACGGACTCCGGTAGGACGAGCAGCCGTCTAGCCACGAGAGAACAGCTTACTATCGACTTAGCCAACTAGCACCCCTAAAAAGGTGTTTTGTTGACATAGTCTTTAGTAACCGCTCAGCAAACATAAGGGATCGTGACACCCGGAAAGAAACGAGGTCGTGACACAGAAATTCTATTGGCTAAGTCGATAGTAAGCTGTTCTCTCGTGGCTAGACGGCTGCTCGTCCTACCGGAGTCCGTGTTCGAATCCCAGGTAATTCTCTTGTGATTTTTCTTTCTCTCACGTCTCACTAAAGTGCTGTGTCTATGATTTTTTCGAGGTCTAATCATACAAAATTTGTTCTCTTACTTTACTATACCAAAGCCTCGTAGTTTCCTATTTATAAAAAATTATAAAAAATTGTTCACTATATCCGAAACTAACTTCATGTAATAAGTATTCGTTCGTTTGTTATTGTTGTCCAAGTTTGCACCAGACATGGCAGGAGACCGTGTGTATGTTTGTCTAGTTGGTACCTGCTAGAGAGAATGAATCTAAGCTACGGAATTTCTGTGTCACGACCTCGTTTCTTTCCGGGTGTCACGATCCCTTATGTTTGCTGAGCGGTTACTAAAGACTATGTCAACAAAACACCTTTTTAGGGGTGCTAGTTGGCTAAGTCGATAGTAAGCTGTTCTCTCGTGGCTAGACGGCTGCTCGTCCTACCGGAGTCCGTGTTCGAATCCCAGGTAATTCTCTTGTGATTTTTCTTTCTCTCACGTCTCACTAAAGTGCTTTGTCTATGATTTTTTCGAGGTCTAATCATACAAAATTTGTTCTCTTACTTTACTATACCAAAGCCTCGTAGTTTCCTATTTATAAAAAATTATAAAAAATTGTTCACTATATCCGAAACTAACTTCATGTAATAAGTATTCGTTCGTTTGTTATTGTTGTCCAAGTTTGCACCAGACATGGCAGGAGACCGTGTGTATGTTTGTCTAGTTGGTACCTGCTAGAGAGAATGAATCTAAGCTACGGAATTTCTGTGTCACGACCTCGTTTCTTTCCGGGTGTCACGATCCCTTATGTTTGCTGAGCGGTTACTAAAGACTATGTCAACAAAACACCTTTTTAGGGGTGCTAGTTGGCTAAGTCGATAGTAAGCTGTTCTCTCGTGGCTAGACGGCTGCTCGTCCTACCGGAGTCCGTGTTCGAATCCCAGGTAATTCTCTTGTGATTTTTCTTTCTCTCACGTCTCACTAAAGTGCTTTGTCTATGATTTTTTCGAGGTCTAATCATACAAAATTTGTTCTCTTAATTTCTTTTCTATTTCTTTAGTTGTTTTCCAGCTTTCGCATGCATAAATGAGGGTGGATATTACATTTGAATTGAATAGTCTTAACTTGGTTTTTGTGCTTATAACTTTTGAATTCCATATGTTCTCAAGATTCTTGAAGATCGATGCTGCTTTTGCAATTCTGATCCTAACTTCCTTTCTAGTGTCACCATCCTGGTCTATGTAACTGCCAAGGTATGCAAATTGATTGACTTCTTCGGTTTAGTTAAAAAAATAACGAAGCTTTTGTCTTAACCATAGGGCATGTTGATCAGGGTACCTGCCAAGATAACACTTTGACCTCAGCCACTTTGATCTCAGCCAAAAGGCGCAGGTAAGTAAAAAAGGCCGAGAAGCGAACTTCTAACATTTACTCATAAAGTTATAAAGGTAGCCAGGAAAACTCTAGCACAAGAGTAAATTTAAATAGATTCAGATTCAGTCAGGATGTGTCATTTGGTGAGCTAGTCAAGGACTGGATGTTATGCCTGGCACGTCCTGTCCAATTTCATGTTTAAAAGGCGCGGTAATCCAGCCCAAAAACATGATTGAGAAGAAAAATTATGTCCCTTGAACACGGGATTCAGAAGAAAAATGATGTCCTTTCAGTTGAGGACTGGAATGGGAGAAATTATGCCCCTTGAATGGAAGACTCAGAAAAAAGTGATGTCCCTTGAAGGAGGGATTGATAAGAAAGATTGTGTTCAGAGCTAGGCTTTTGAACAACGTTAACGCGATTTTGATGTCGGTAAATGAATTAATGTTTGAATGAGAAGGCGAAATGAAGTGGCGAAGAGGAACCTGATTGGCCCAGACTGCAGCCCAGGAAGTGGTAAAGCGATGGTTATCAAACACAGCATTCTTGAGATTTCGGCCATTTTTTTTTTGGGGGGGGGGGGGGGGAGCAGTCTCCTGAATTTTGTGGGAAATAAACACATTCTGAGAAACTACCCCACAAAACATTTATGTAGCTCTCCAACTTCCAGCAGGTTTCTTTAATTGCACGAAATACTTCTCACATGAGACAAGAACTTAATGAGAATGAAAACCACTAGTAACAGAGCTAACCATAGAGGGCAAGTTTCGAACAGTAGAAAAATATAACAGTTCAGACAGATAGTCCGTTACATTGAGTGAATAGTTTACTAGAGAACTGTTACAATCAGTGAATAGTTTACTACACAGCTGTTACAATGGGTGAATAGTTTAATAGACAACTGTTACAATCAGTGAATAGTTTACTAGAGATCTGTTACAATGGGTGAATAGTTTACTAGACAACTGTTACATCAGTGAATAGTTTACTAGAGAACTGTTACAATGGGTGAATAGTTTACTAAAGAACTGTTACAATGGGTGAATAGTTTACTAGACAACTGTTACAATGGATGAATAGTTTACTAGAGAACTGTTACAATGGATGAATAGTTTACTAGACAACTGTTACAATGGGTGAATAGTTTACTAGACAACTGTTACAATGGGTGAATAGTTTACTAGAGAACTGTTACAATCAGTGAATAGTTTACTAGAGAACTGTTACAATCAGTGAATAGTTTACTAGACAACTGTTACAATGGGTGAATAGTTTACTAGACAACTGTTACAATGGGTGAATAGTTTACTAGACAACTGTTACATCAGTGAATAGTTTATAAGACAACTGTTACATCAGTGAATAGTTTATAAGACAACTGTTACAATCGGTTTATTAGAAAGCTGTTACTGTCAGTGAAAAGCTATTAGGAAAAATATTAAAATCATTGAAAAATATTACTATCAGAAAAGTTACTAGAAAAATGTTACAGTCAGTGAAAAGTTACTGGAAATCTGTTAAAGTCAGTGAAAGGTTACTGGAAATTTGTTACAATCAGTGAACAGTTACTAGACAACCGCTACAATCAGTGAAAAGTTAATAGACAATTGTTAGATCTTCATTAAATAAATTTCGTGTCCACAAGTTGGTAGCAACTAGGACCTAGCACGGCAGACTGTAAAGGGTAAAGTTGATAGCACCTAAGACTTAACATTACAAGCTGTGAGGTTAAAGTTGTTAACAACTAGGACCTAACATGACAAGCTGTTACGGTAAAGGTAGTAGCAAATAGGACCTAACATGGCAGACTGTAAAGGGTAAAGTTGGTAGCAACTAGGACCTAACATGGTAGACTTTAAAGGGTAAAGTTGGTAGCAACTAGGACCTAACATGGTATACTGTAAAAGGTAAAATTGGTAGCAACTAGGACCTAACATGGTATACTGTAAAAGGTAAAATTGGTAGCAACTAGGACCTAACATGGTATACTGTAAAAGGTAAAGTTGGTAGCAACTAGGACCTAACATGGTATACTGTAAAAGGTAAAATTGGTAGCAACTAGGACCTAACATGGTAGACTGTAAAGGGTAAAGTTGATAGCACCTAGGACTTAACATTACAAGCTAAATTGTTAAAGTTGGTAGCAACTAGGACCTAACATCACAAGCTGTTAGGGTAAACGTAGTAGCAACTAGGATCTAACATGGCAGACTGTAAAGGGTAAAGTTGGTAGTAACTAGGACCTAACATGGTAGACTGTAAAGGGTAAAGTTGTTAGCAACTAGGACCTAACATGTCAGATTGTAAAAAGTAACAAAAAGACCTAACATGGCAGACTGTGAGGGTAAAGTTGGTAGACTTGTTCCAAGTATTCTCCCGCAAGACAAAGTTGGTAGACTTGCTGCAAGTATTCTCTCGCAAGACAAAGTTGGTAGACTTGCTCCAAGTATTCTCTCGCAAGACAAAGTTGGTAGACTTGCTCCAAGTATTGTCCCGCAAGACAGAATTGGTAGACGTGCTCCAAGTATTGTCCCGCAAGACAAAGTTGGTAGACTTGCTCCAAGTATTCTCTCGCAAGACAAAGTTGGTAGACTTGTTCCAAGTATTCTCTCGCAAGACAAAGTTGGTAGACTTACTCCAAGTATTGTCCCGCAAGACAAAGTTGGTAGACTTGCTCCAAGTATTCTCTCGCAAGACAAAATTGGTAGACGTGCTCCATGTATTCTCTCGCAAGACAAAGTTGGTAGACATGCTCCAAGTATTCTCTCGCAAGACAACGTTGTTTAGACTTGCTCCAAGTATTCTCTCGCAAGACAAAGTTGGCAGACGTGCTCCAAGTATTCTCCCGCAAGACAAAATTGGTAGACGTGCTCCAAGTATTGTCCCGCAAGACAAAGTTGGTAGACTTGCTCCAAGTATTCTCTCGCAAGACAAAGTTGATAGACTTGCTCCAAGTATTGTCCCGCAAGACAAAGTTGGTAGACTTGCTCCAAGTATTCTCTCGCAAGACAAATTTGTTTAGACTTGCTCCAAGTATTCTCTCGCAAGACAAATTTGTTTAGACTTGCTGCAAGTATTCTCTCGCAAGACAAAGTTGTTTAGACTTGCTCCAAGTATTCTCTCGCAAGACAGAGTTGGTAGACTTGCTCCAAGTATTCCCCCGCAAGACAAAGTTGGTAGACTTGCTCCAAGTATTCTCTCGCAAGACAAAGTTGTTTAGACTTCCTCCAAGTATTCTCTCGTAAGACAAAGTTGGTAGACTTCCTCCAAGTATTCTCCCGCAAGACAAAGTTGGTAGACTTGCTCCAAGTATTCTCTCGCAAGACAAAGTTGTTTAGACTTGCTCCAAGTATTGTCTCGCAAGGCAAAGTTGTTTAGACGTGCTCCAAGTATTCTCCTGCCAGACAAAGTTGATAGACTTGCTCCAAGTATTCTCTCGCAAGACAAAGTTGGTGGACTTGCTCCAAGTATTCTCCCGCAAGACAAAGCACTTTCTCAGTCACAAGAACAAAAGCAAGAACAGCAAAGATAAGAACTCAAACTTGGAATCCTGTAAAAGCCTAAACAGTCTGGTTGAAGATAATGATTCTCTAACTACTCGGCGACGAAACATCATACCCCCCCCCTCCCCTCTCCCCCAATTAAAAACTTTCACTCTCCTCTTTAATATCGTGATAGTAATTTTTTCACGGCTTTTAAAAATGAATTTCATGTATATTAATATTATGAAATTCGTGACCATTCGAAATATTCATGACCTGAAATATGAAATATACCTGAACAAGTGAACTATATCACTGATACTGTTGAATAAACATGGCGGACAATATCTTGAACAGTATGAACATTCTGTCCAACGTTCAGTTCCGTTTGAACTAACACATAAAGGAGTTGAGTAAACTCGGTGTACTGTCTCCTTTGATGATGTGATCTAGCATCTTAAAGAATTGATTCAGAGTCTGCAGTTCGCGCTACAAAGAGCGCTTGATTCAAGGTGATTGTGTGTTGTTTTTGTATATACCACATCTGCCACTTGCGCGACAGGACATGCCTTTAACATACATTTCCGTCCCATCGGATATCGAAATCTCCTACCGGACTCTTACCCTCCTACCAGACATTTACCCCCTATAGGCCATCTACCCTCCAACCGGACATTTACCCCCCTGTAGGCTATTAAATATCTCTAAAATTTAAGTCCCCAAGGCACATGGGGGCTTCAGTAAGGGTTTTCCACAAACCCCTGCCCTTTGCCTTTTTTTTCCGCTCTTGCCCAGGTGAGCCCTCTATTATTCAACATCATCTCTGTTGTTCTTCTCCATGGCTCATTTAGTCTACCCTTATGGTTTTAAATCTGTTCCGTTACATTCTAGGGTACAGACGACAGATGTTCGAATGTTCTTTTATGGTGCCTTAATCATATATCTCAGGCCCATGATCTGTTCCTCCCTCTGTCCTATTTCTTATTCACCTCTTCACATCAGAACATTACAATAAAGTAAAGCACAAACACCGATTTTTTCATCAAAGTTCATCAATTTATAATATAAATGACCAGATCAACCTATACCATTCTTTCAATATTTTAAGATTCATTCATAAAATACAAACACAAACTTTGGACTCATTGAAATCAATTAACGTACGCGATACGTGGTTAATATGATTAAAAGAAAATGATCCCATATATATATACACACACACACACACACACATATATATATATATATTCATATACAAACTATTGCCCTTAATGATGATTTTGTCTATTTGTAACAAAAAACTATTGTGTATAAAATATAACAAAATGCTTATACACAAAATTCAGCAATACATAAAATTATACGCACATAAAATTCTCAGTATTTAACAAAGTTTCAAATCTTACATAGAACAAACAAACATACGCGCACACACACATATAAAACTATGATTATTTATCTATCAACAATATACCTGGGTGGGTGGGGATGGACAGAAGGGGTAGACAGCCACAGCTTGCATGCGTCCACATCACAGAATATAAACCATAACCAAACCATATACATACAAATATCCATCGACGAAATACATACTCGCTCGCGCTTAAACGAGAACATAACGGCCTCCGAACCTTTGCCATCTTCCTACGTGCTCGGCGTGCAGATTCCCGACCGTCTTGAACTCTTCATCTTTTCTATTTTATACCAGGTCAGTTGCTTGTCTGCTCGATGTTGCGCAACCACAGACCGAGCTTGCCTGGACCCTGTGTTGTTGTTTTGCCATAAAAACTTTCGGTCGATGTCTATTCCTGTTTTAAACCTACCTCCTCTCTTTAGACCATTTGCACTTCTACGGAAATCCCCCCCCCCCCCCCCCCACAGACAAATTGTCCTCCTATCGGACATTTACCATTCTACTGGATATTTACCCCCTATAGGCCATCTACCCTCCAACCGGACATTTACCCCCCTGTAGGCTATTAAATATCTCTAAAATTTAAGTCCCCAAGGCACATGGGGGCTTCAGTAAGGGTTTTCCACAAACCCCTGTCCTTTGCCTTTTTTTTCCGCTCTTGCCCAGGTGAGCCCTCTATTATTCAACATCATCTCTGTTGTTCTTCTCCATGGCTCATTTAGTCTACCCTTATGGTTTTAAATCTGTTCCGTTACATTCTAGGGTACAGACGACAGATGTTCGAATGTTCTTTTATGGTGCCTTAATCATATATCTCAGGCCCATGATCTGTTCCTCCCTCTGTCCTATTTCTTATTCACCTCTTCACATCAGAACATTACAATAAAGTAAAGCACAAACACCGATTTTTTCATCAAAGTTCATCAATTTATAATATAAATGACCAGATCAACCTATACCATTCTTTCAATATTTTAAGATTCATTCATAAAATACAAACACAAACTTTGGACTCATTGAAATCAATTAACGTACGCGATACGTGGTTAATATGATTAAAAGAAAATGATCCCATATATATATACACACACACACACACACATATATATATATATTCATATACAAACTATTGCCCTTAATGATGATTTTGTCTATTTGTAACAAAAAACTATTGTGTATAAAATATAACAAAATGCTTATACACAAAATTCAGCAATACATAAAATTATACGCACATAAAATTCTCAGTATTTAACAAAGTTTCAAATCTTACATAGAACAAACAAACATACGCGCACACACATATAAAACTATGATTATTTATCTATCAACAATATACCTGGGTGGGTGGGGATGGACAGAAGGGGTAGACAGCCACAGCTTGCATGCGTCCACATCACAGAATATAAACCATAACCAAACCATATGCATACAAATATCCATCGACGAAATACATACTCTCTCGCGCTTAAACGAGAACATAACGGCCTCCGAACCTTTGCCATCTTCCTACGTGCTCGGCGTGCAGATTCCCGACCGTCTTGAACTCTTCATCTTTTCTATTTTATACCAGGTCAGTTGCTTGTCTGCTCGATGTTGCGCAACCACAGACCGAGCTTGCCTGGACCCTGTGTTGTTGTTTTGCCATAAAAACTTTCGGTCGATGTCTATTCCTGTCTTAAACCTACCTCCTCTCTTTAGACCATTTGCACTTCTACGGAAATCCCCCCCTCCCACAGACAAATTGTCCTCCTATCGGACATTTATCATTCTACTGGATGTTTACTCCTCTGCAGATCATCTGCACTCATAGCGGACATTTACTATCTTACACACCATCTACCCTCCTACCAAACGTTTAACCCCCTGTAGGACATCTACACTCCTACCGAACATTTAAAACCCTGTAGGACATCTGTCCTCTTACCGAACATTTAACCCCCTGGAGGACATTTGTCCTCCTATCGGACATTTACCATTCTACTGGATATTTACCCCTCAGCAGACCATCTGCACTCATACCGGACATTTACAACCCTACACAACATCTGCTCTCATATGAAACATTTAACACCCTGTAGGACATCTACCCTCTTACCGAGCATTTAACACTCTGTAGGACATCTACCTTCCTACCGAGCATTTAATACCCTGTAGGACATCTACCCTCCTACCGGACATGTAACCCCCTATATCCCATCTGCCAAATTACCGAACATATAACCCCCTACATACCATCTGCCACCCTACCGGACATATAACCCCCTACATACCATCTGCCAACCTACCGGACATATAACCCCCTACATACCATCTGCCAACCTACCGGACATATAACCCCCTATATACTATCTGCCAATCTACCGGACATATAACCCCCTACATACCATCTGCCAACCTACCGGATATATAACCTACTACATACCATCTGCCAACCTACCGGACATATAACCCCTTACATACCATCTGCCAATCTACCGGACATATAACCCCCTACATACCATCTGCCAATCTACCGGACAAATAACCCCCTACATACCATCTGCCAACCTACCGGACATATAACCCCCTACATACCATCTGCCAACCTACCGGACATATAACCCCCTACATACCATCTGCCAACCTACCGGACATATACTATCTTACCGACTTGCCTCCTACCGGACGTTTACTCCCCCCACCCCCACTTCCTAGAGGGCATTTACCTCCCTACAGAAGATTTACCCTTTCACATGTACCCTCCTACCGGATATTTTACCCTTCTACGGGCCATTCTTTCCCATCGCAACATATGCCTGTGAGATCTGGACACTTAACAAAACAGCTGAGAAACACATAAATGCCTTTGAATGTAAATGCTATAGAAGAGTTCTCCAAATATCGTGGACACAAAAAAGAACAAATATATCTATATTACAAGAGCTTAATATTGAAGAAGGCTGGCTAGTAAAGAGGATTAAAGAGAGAAAACTTAAATATTTTGGCCACATTAAACGTCATGATAATTTAGAGAAGACCGTATTGGAAGGATACATAATGGGAAAAAGAAAAAGAGGAAGACCGAAACGAAGATGGCTGCAAGACATCGTTGATGATCTGGAAATGGATGCAGCAGCAGCAGGCCATCTTGCTCACAACCGAGAGGCCTACAGGAGTGCTGTTTGGGAGGCAAAGTTCCGCAAGGGACATGCAAAGGAATGAATGAATGAACGGGCCATTCTTTCTCCTTCAGGACATCTACCCTCCTACAAGACATGTCATACAGAACATCTACCCTCCTACAAGACATGTCATACAGAACATCTACCCTCCTACAGAACATGCAGCCTCCTAAAGGACACTTACCCTCCAATAAGACATCTACCCTCCTACAGGACACCTACTCTCCTATAAGACATCTACCCCCCTACAAAACATGAACCCTCCTTACAGAACACCTACCCTCCTATAAGACATCTACCCTCCTACAGAACATCTATCCTCCTATAAGACATCTACCCTCCTACAGAACATCTACCCTCCTATAAGACATCTACCCTCCTACAGAACATCTATCCTCTTATAAGACATCTACCCTCCTACAGAACATCTATCCTCCTATAAGACATCTATCCTCCTACAGTACACCTACCCTCCTATAAGACATCTAACCTCCTACAGAACATCTATCCTCCTATAAGACATCTAACCTCCTACAGAACATCTATCCTCCTATAAGACATCTAACCTCCTATAGAACATCTACCCTCCTACAGAACATCTACCCTCCTAAAGAACATCTACCCTCCTATAAAACATGCACCCTCCTACAGAACATCTACCCTCCTACAGGACACCTACTCTCCTATAAGACATCTACCCTCCTACAGAACATCTACCCCCCTATAGGACATCTACCCTCCTACAAGACATGCACCGTCCTACAGAACATGCACCCTCATACAGAAAATCTACCCTCCTACAAGACATGCACCATCCTATAAGACATCTAACTTCCTACAAGACATGCACCCTCCTACAAGACATGCACCCTCGTACAAGACATGCACCCTCCTACAGAACATCTACCCTCCTACAGAACATCTACCCTCCTATGAGACATGCACCCTCCTACAAGACATGCACCCTCCTACAGAATATGCACCCTCCTACAGAAAATCTACACTCCTGGAAGACATCTACCCTCCTACAGAACATCTACCCTCCTACAGGACACCTACTCTGCTATAAGACATCTACCCTCCTACAGAACATCTACCCTCCTACAAGACATGCACCCTCCTACAGAACATGCACCCTCCTGCAGAACGTCTACCCTCCTATAAGACATCTACCCTCCTACAGAAAATCTGCCCTCCTATAAGACATCTACCCTCATACAGAACATGCACCCTCCTTCAGGACATTTACCCTCCCACAGAACATGCACCTTCCTACAAGACATCTACTTTCCTGTAAGACATGCATCCTCCTACTTAACATCTACCCTCTTACAAGATATCTACCCTCTTACAGTACATCTACCCTCCTACATAACATCTACTCTCTTATCTACCATCTTACAAGACATCTACCCTCCTACAGGACATTTACTTTCCTGTAAGACATGCATCCTCCTACAGGACATCTACCCTCTTACAAGGTATCTACCCTCCTACAGGACATTTACCCTCCTACAGAACATCTACCCTACCATCTTACAAGACATCTACCCTCCTACAGGACATCTACCCTCCTATCTACCATCCTACAAGACATCTACCCTCCTATCTACCCTCCTACAAGACATCTACCCTCCTACAGAACATCTACCCTCCTTCAAGTCATCTGCCATCCTACAGTACATCTACCCTCCTACAAGATATCTACCCTCTTACAGAACATCTACCCTCCTACAATATATCTACCCTCCTCCAGGACATCTACCCTCCTACAGAACATCTACCCTCCTACAGAACATCTACCCTCTTACAAGACATCTATCCTCCTACAGGACATCTACCTCCTACAGAACATCTACCCTCCATCTACCCTCCTACAAGATATCCACCCTCCTCCAGGACATCTACCCTCCTACAGAACATCTACACTCCTACAAGACATCTACCCTCCTACAGAACATCTACTGTCCCACAGAACATCTACTCTCCTACAGAACATCTACAGTCCTACAGAACATCTACCGTCCTACAGAACATCTACCCTCCTATCTACCCTTCTACAAGACATCTATCCTCCTCTCTCTCTGAACCTTAAGTGCCCAGGGCACATGGGGCTTCCGCAAGGGTTTTCCACAAATGCCTGTCCTTCGCCTTTTTTCTGCTCTTGCCCAGGTGAGCCCTCTATTGCTCAACATCCTTTCTGTTGTTCTTCTCTATGTCTCTTTTGGTCTACCCTTACTTCTGCTCCCCTGTGGTGTCCATCTTAGTGCTATTTTTGGTAGTGAGTTGTCAGTCATTCGGAGCACATGCCCCAACCATCGCCAGCGTCTTTCTTCAGTCTATCCTCCTACAAGATATCAACCCTCCTACAGAACATCTACCCTCCTATAGAACATCTACCCTCCTACAAGACATCTACCCTCCTACAGGACATCTACCATCCTATAAATACTCTACCCTCCTACAAGACATCTACCCTCCTACAGAACATCTACCCTCCTACAGAACATCTACCCTCCTACAATCTATCGCTTTCTTCTAGTTTCACTCTGTCTTTAGGCTATCTATAATTATAAACTTACACTACAATAAGAAATGAACATTTCCATAAATCCTGGTATGTCTTCATATATTTAATTACTTAGATTTTATATCTTACTTACAGATTATATTTCGGACTTAATGATTATATATCTGACTTAACGAGATCTGTTTATTTACTTTACCGCAAAATCTAAAACTCATTGTCACACAAAAGCTATCATCGTCTTTCTCGTTTTATTTTTCACCTGATGTTTACTCAAATGAAAAACTTCGTAAATACGCTGTACGACCTCAAGGTCCTTGGTTTTGATGAAAGTTCAGATGAAAAAGGAAAGAGTTCAAGAAATTCACGGCTCAACTTATCAGATATAACATACTTTCGACTTTCATTTCGCCTCTGACAAGATTTCTATTTTTTTGGCATACAGAAGATTGATGATGTTAATTCCAACGTTTTCTCATCATAACGTACCAGATCCCATCACCTGTGTCTGTCTCTCAGCAAAGTTATTAAATCCAGGTCATTACTTCTGGAACTGTTACATAAATGTTGCTAGTCCGTATATTTCAGTTTCTAACGTCTGGAAAAAAAAACAAAACAATTTCCTAGTTCAATTTCCAGCAGACGGTATCTCACGCTGTGTAGTTTAGATGAATGTGTTTTTCTGGAGGTTAGAATTTCCAGATTTAATTGAATTCCACAACAAATCCAAGAAATACTTGTCACCCATATTTCTTCTGGAACAATGTCAGCCATGATGACACGTTTTCCATTTCCGCTTCTGCTTGAAAGAGTTGCGTCCCTTCGATATATTTGTTACCGTATAACATATTTCTAGCCACATCTGTACGTGAATATCTTTTAGGAATAATTTGACGAAGCAACCACATAAACAACTTGGAGAGGTTGCTGAATCTTGAATTTGTTTATAAGTCTCCCCAGACTGGATTTATTAAGCGCAGGCTGCGTGACCCCGATCAGGGTCTGCTGTATATCTCCACGGAACTGGATCCTTATCCAAGTGATTGCCAGTTCGTGAGACAAATTCTGTCTGTCTCTTATTTAGGGGAAGAGGAAGGGAGATTTTTTTATCAGGGGAGGAGGAGCAGGAGGAGGAGGAGGAGGTAAAAGAGAGATTTAAGGGACGGGAGGTATTGAGGAGATGTGTATAGTTACTGGGAGAATGTAATATAGTAAAGAGTAGAGGAGAAATGTCTGTGTAGTGCTGGAGGACTGTAATATAACAAACAGTAGAGGAGAAATGTCTGTGTAGTACTGGAGGACTGTAATATAACAAACAGTAGAGGAGAAATGTCTGTGTAGTACTGGAGGACTGTAATATAACAAATAGTAGAGGAGAAATGTCTGTGTAGTGCTGGAGGACTGTAATATAACAAATAGTAGAGGAGAAATGTCTGTGTAGTACTGGAGGACTGTAATATAACAAACAGTATATTAATATCAACCTTGTTATCAATGTGAGACTGGACTCTGCCTGGAAATAATAAATAATAGGTCTCGGAGATGAGACAACACAGAAGTGGTTTGTATGTAAAAGTTTACATTTTATAATTACTTTTGCTTTTGATATGTGTGTAATACAAGTACTCTCCTCATGCTGAGTATGTATGTTAGAGGAAAGGTTGTGCGATGAAGATCAGAATGTCAGTATCCAGTTCTTCATCCTCTGAAAGTACTGTTTGTTCATTTGTTCGTTCGTTCTTTCGCTTGGGGCATCTAAAAGTCTATCAGACTACGTTCAGGATAAAGTGTGTGAGAAATAACGCCATCAGAACAAAGATTGTAACTACAGCTTGCAGGGAGCAGCAGAACATCTGGCGGTTCGACCACTTCATCAGAACACAGGACGATCAATCACTTACCACTGCAGGTCTTCAACAGAGAAACATATCGTGCAGGATCAAGTGGGGGTCCAAGAAGATGATGGCTGGATGATTCATGTGGAGACATGAAATATCATTGCCTGGGTGCTTCGCATCAGACAGACCCGTGAGCACAAGCTCTCTACAAACTCCTAACATCGGCAACACGCTGATGAGTGAAGCAGGTAATTTATGTAGCTAGAGACAAACGCTTATAAGAGGCTTGACTTCACATAACTAAAAACGGGAAAAATATGTATAATCCACATAATTCTTACGTAGAAAAGTAAGCAGCTAAAGAGAAAGAGGAAAGTCAAAAATAGGCAGCTAATGAGAAAAAGGAAAGTCAAAAGTAGGCAGCTAAGTAGAAAGAGAAAATACAAAAGTAGGCAGCTAATGAGAAAAAAGAAAGTCAAAAGTAGGCAGCTAGAGAAAAATATAAAAATAAAAGTAGGCAGCTAGAGAAAAATATAAAAATAAAAGTAGGCAGCTAGAGAAAAATATAAAAGTAAAAGTACGCAGCTAGAGAAAAATATAAAAATAAAAGTAGGCCGCTAGAGAGAAAGAAAAAAGTCAAACGTAGGCAGCTAGAGAAAAATATAAAAATAAAAGTAGGCAGTTAGAGAAAACTATAAAAATAAAAGTAGGCAGCTAGAGAAAAATATAAAAATAAAAGTAGGCCGCTAGAGAGAAAGAAAAAAGTCAAACGTAGGCAGCTAGAGAGAAAGAGAAAACCCAAAGGTTGGCGGCTAGAGAGAAAGAGGAAAGTAAAAAACAGGCAGCTAGGGAAAAAGAGAAAAGTCAAAAGTAGGCAGCGAGAAAGAGAAAGAGAAAAGTGAAAAGTAGGCAGATAGAGAGAAAGAGGAAAGTGAAAAGTAGGCAGATAGAGAGAAAGAGGAAAGTGAAAAGTAGGCAGATAGAGAGAAAGAGGAAAGTGAAAAGTAGACAGTTAGAAAGAAAGAGAAATGTAAAAAGTAGGCAGCTAAGGAGAATGAGAAAATCAAAAGTAGGCAGCTAAGGAGAAAAAACTAAAGTCAAAAGTAGGCAGCTAGAGAGAAAGAGAGAAGTCAAAAGTAGGCAGCTAGAGAGAAAGAGGAAAGTGAAAAGTAGGCAGAACGAGAAAGAGGAAAATGAAAAGTAGGCAGTTAGAGAGACAAAAGAAAGTCAAAAGTAGGCAGCTAGAGAGAAAGATGAAAATGAAAGTAAGCAGTTAGGGACAAAGAGGAAAGTGAAAAGTAGGCAGCTAAGGAGAAAGAGGAAAGTCAAAAGTAGGCAGCTAAGGAGAAAGAGGAAAGTCAAAAGTAGGCAGCTAAGGAGAAAGAGGAAAGTCAAAAGTAGGCAGCTAAGTAGAAAGAGGAAAGTCAAAAGTAGGCAGCTAAGGAGAAAGAGGAAAGTGAAAAGTAGGCAGCTAAGGAGAAAGAGGAAAGTCAAAAGTAGGCAGCTAAGGAGAAAGAGGAAAGTGAAAAGTAGGCAGCTAAGGAGAAAGAGGAAAGTGAAAAAAATACACAAAGAAGAATGGACAGATAGACATACGAACAAAGAGGCAGGCAGAAAAATATACACACAGACAGACAAACGAAGATGTTGGGCAGATACGGAACTACCGAACTTTATTTCCCAGTGTTTAAGATATGAACAATAAAGTCTGTCTGATACTATGTCCTTCATCTCTCAGCTTTCACTCTGTCACAAACATTCAACGTCACTGTTCTACGGTGCTTGGCTGGCCAGTCGAATGGATACTGCAGGCATGGGTGGATTCAGACAGACAGAGACAGACAGACAGACATACAGACAGACAGATGGGCAGACAAATAGAATGACTGAACAAACAAACTTTATTTTCAATGAGTTAAGAATTGGACGCGCAAGCCCTTCTGATACTCAGCCCTTCATCATACAGCTTTCACTCTGACATTTAGCCTTAGGTTGAGAACATAATCAGCATGAAAAATACTCATCTCTTGCCCATACATTCAGCTAGCCGGTTTGTGTAACTACAACGAATGTGTATTACATTCTAACAGTCATTGCAGTCTAATCAACAAACTGAAAAAAGCAGCATAAATAAACTATCTGCAACAAATTAAATATCAAAAGTAAACTGAGCAATATAAAGAACAAACTGAACAATATCAGCAAGAAAATGAGCAATATCAGCAATAAGCTGAACAATATCAACAATAAATGGAACAATAGCAACAGTAAGCTGAACAATATCAACAATAAACTGAACAGTATCTGCAACAAATTAAAGAATATCAATAGTAAACTGAGCAATATCAAGAACAAACTGAACAATATCAGCAATAAGCTGAACAATATCAGCAATAAGCTGAATAATATCAGCAATAAGCTGAACAGTATCAGTAGTAAGCTGAATAATATCAGCAATAAACTGAACAATATTAGCAATAAACTGAACACTATTAGCAATAAGCTGAACACTATCAGCAATAAGCTGAACATTATCAGCATTAAGCTGAACAATATCAGCAATAAGCTGAACAATATCAGCAATAAACTGAACAATATTAGCAATAAACTGAACACTATCAGCAATAAGCTGAACAATATCAGCAATAAACTGAACAATATTAGCAATAAACTGAACACTATCAGCAATAAGCTGAACAATATCAGCAATAAACTGAACAATATCAGCAATAAACTGAACAATATCAGTAACGAAGTGACCAAGATGGGTAACAAATTGAACAACGGCGACAATAGATTCAGCAGCAACCAAATTACCGTCAGCGTCTTCATGTAGATTGATCTTCAAACAAATCATTGGTTCAGTTTGATTGCTAAGTCGCGTGCAGCGCACCCACACACCCCACATACGCCCACACACCACACACACACCACACACACACCTTAGCATGCGGAACATAGCGGCTCGCACATTTTCTGGCAGTTCCCTGAGATAAATATCACACACGTGACACAGATATTAAAGTGTTATGTTGATACACGAACCTAGCTTGATAATTCTGTCACTTCAACGGTGTCTAAATCACGTCTATAACCACACAAACATCAGTTATTAGCAAAGCCGGCACACAGACATCAATTGTTAGCAAACTAATATAGCAGGCCCTGTGTGATAACAGTATACAGTTTCGCTGAAAAATGCTCCAGATCCTGGCGATACTTCCTTAAAACCAGGACCTGATAACTTACTTCATCATCTAGTGCCGATAAAGATTGTTTTTCTAACGCTAACAGTTCTACTATCCACTGTGTTGGGTAGTCTTGTATGAATGTTTGTTGTTTGTTGATATCAACAAACATTGTGTTATACTGTCCACTGTGTTGGGTAGTCTTGTATGAATGTTTGCTGTTATACACATTGTATTATACTGTCCACTGTGTTGGATAGTCTTGTATGAATGTTTGTTGTTTGTTGTTATACACATTGTGTTATACTGTCTACTGTGTTGGGTAGTCTTGTAGGAATGTTTGTTGTTTGTTGTTATACACATTGTGTTATACTGTCTACTGTGTTGGGTAGTCTTGTAGGAATGTTTGTTGTTATACACATTGTGTTATACTGTCTACTGTGTTGGGTAGTCTTGTAGGAATGTTTGTTGTTTGTTGTTATACACATTGTGTTATACTGTCTACTGTGTTGGGTAGTCTTGTAGGAATGTTTGTTGTTTGTTGTTATACACATTGTGTTATACTGTCTACTGTGTTGGGTAGTCTTGTAGGAATGTTTGTTGTTTGTTGTTATACACATTGTGTTATACTGTCTACTGTGTTGGGTAGTCTTGTAGGAATGTTTGTTGTTATACACATTGTGTTATACTGTCTACTGTGTTGGATAGTCTTGTAGGAATGTTTGTTGTTATACAAATTTTCAATCATTTCTCGGGTTCCGCCAACTGGCAAACAAAGTTCTACGGTTTAAAAATGTTAAATCATCATCATCATCATCATCATCATCATCATCATCTTCTTCTTCTTCTTCTTCTTCTTGGCTAGGCTTCAAGTAGCAGATATATTCAAGGCCAGCGGTTATCAAACTGTGTCAGCTCAGGTTACACTGAACAAAACGAACAAAAATCTGCCCAACCGCAAGACCAGATTTTGTCCCAGCAAAAGTTTGTAACCGTTGATCTAGACAAAGAGATGGACTGCTGCATGAAGCCCATTGTTGATCTAGACAAAGAGATGGGCTGGATGCATGAAGCCCATTGTCTGCAAGAAGTATTTATGCATATATCCTCTTTCTCCTAGTTGTATAGATATATAATGCTGTTAGTAAGAGTATGCTGTTAGATAATGCTGTAAGTAGGAGTATGCTATAGATAATGCTGTTAGTAAGAGTGTGCTGATAGATAAAGCTGTTAGTAAGAGTATGCTGAGAAATAATGCTGATAATAAGAGTATGCTGATAGATAATGCTGTAAGTAAGAGTATGCTGAGAAATAATGCTGTTAGTAAGAGTGTGCTGATAGATAATGCTGTTAGTAAGAGTATGCTGATAAATAATGCTGTTAGTAAGAGTATGCTGATAGATAATGCTGTAAGTAAGAGTATGTTATAGATAATGCTGTTAGTAAGAGTGTGCTGATAGATAATGCTATTAGTAAGAGTATGCTGATAGATAATGCTGTAAGTAAGAGTATGCTGATAGATAATGCTGTAAGTAAGAGTATGCTGATAGATAATGCTGTAAGTAAGAGTATGCTGATAGATAATACTGTTAGTAAGAGTATGCTATAGATAATGCTGTTAGTAAGAGCGCGCCGATGTTCAGCGATTGTGTTGGAATGAAGTTTGAGCGCTGGAAGGTAGAAGGGTGGGCGGCCATGATTGTCTACTTTTTCATCATTTACTAATGAGGTTTGTTCTTTTGTCTATTTTCTGTCTTTGCTATTTTTCCTTGAGTGAGGTTTCGACTTTTGAAATGTTTGAGGATAGGGCAGGTTTGGTCTTTTTGAGTGTGTGTGGAGAGGGCAGGTTTGGACCTTTAAAGTGTTTGTGGAGAGGGCAGATGTGGACTTTTAAAGTGTTTATGGAGAGGGCAGGTTTGCAGGATGTGTTTTGGATTTTGAAGAATGTTTTGTGTTATCTAGTTTGAGTTCTGAGCGACCTTCAGTTATAGCAGGTGGACCTGTAGTTTGCAATGTCCTGTTTGTTCTAATGATGTGATAAAGTGCTCCCTTGCTAACCGGCACCACTAGAACAGCCAGAGATAGAGCGGAAAGTTGTCTCTCTCGTGTTTTAGCATGAAGACAAACTTAACATTCTATTTCACTAGAAAATCATCCTTTACGAGAAAAGAGAAAAGCATGACAGTCATCTTTGTCATCTTTGTCATCGTTATTCTGACCGTAAGCGAGGTGATAGCAACGTTGACCAGGCAACCTCTGACGTTATAAACACAAACTATATGCATTATTCAAGTAATCCACACATTTCTTAAATTCACGTGGAGCCAAGGATCTAGCACCCACCCGGAGCTGACTTATCTTTCACAAAGGCAGCATTTATCTCCCCCTTGAAAGTTGCTTGACGCTAACATCTCCTGGGGCAGATACACATGTTTTTAGACTGCACAGAACAAGCACCCGTTGACATAAGAGAGCACACAGTCCCCTGGCATGTTTAAAGTATCTGCACGAACATGCTAACGTGAGCGCTGTTTTCAATCTAGCTTAAGCTCCGTCTGTGGACTTGGCTTCAGTAGCGTGCAGCTGTGTCCCCTAAAGGTCATAGGTCAGATGGCTGTATATATTTCAATGTCAAGGAAAGCTTGCAGAACGTAAACTTAACAAGATTGGCCCCTTCATCTGACTGCTTGCAGTGTTTGTGCAGGGAAATCCACGTTTTTATATTCCGTCTTTATTTGTTCTTTTCTTTCATTCCTGCTTTCTTTCCTGTTTTATCCTCAGATTCTCTATACAACCGCCACATTTTCTTTCATCATCATCATCATCATCATTATCATCATCATCATCATCATCATCATCATCATCATCATCATCATCATCATCGTCATCGTCGTCGTCGTCGTCGTCATCATCATCATCATCATCACTGTGAAAGTGTGTTCTATAAATACTTTCACCATAAATCATTCACAACTTACCTCCCTTGGCTTCAAGTACTCCGTGGTGCTTGAGATTCTCTTTACTGGAATTTGATGACCTGTTTCACACAGGACATTCTCTCTTTACTGTCCTATTTAATCAGAAGATGAGAAATACAAGATGTGTGTCAGACGAGAAGGAGTAGAAGAATGTATTTGGAGAAAAAAAGAAATACAACCTGACAACATAAAGAACGCAAACTGTACTTTGACGTTGAAGAACAATAATAAACAATTTTAAAAGGGGCATAGCGAGTGATGTGAAGCAAACGTCTGTCGACATGGCACATGATGATGATAGCCATAGGCTCTGTCTCATGGCGTCTTTGCTGCCAGACAAGGTGCGGCAGACACTGGAGAACTGTGGATCCAGATGGTGGCGGAACGGTCAGAGAAGCCTTATATTGCAGATGACCGGAAGAGCATCGACTCCTGTTCTTATATGCCATTGTAGAAAGTCTTCAAGGTTTGCTGTCACAACTGTTCTACTCAACAAATAAAAGCAAACCAAAGCTCAACAAAACAGAACAAACCAGAACAGAACAAAACAGACCAAAACAGAACACAACAGAACACATACAAAGTATGTGATTGTGGAAGCAAATTGTGGCAAATATATAGACCACAAGAGACAATGTAGATGCGATTTCTTGGAAGAATGTTAAAAGTAGCATGAACAGCCAAGAAGATAAAATAAGGATAAGAGTTGCATAGACAGCTAAAAAGATAAAACGAAGATATGAGTAGCATGAACAGTAAAGATAAAATAAGAATAAGATATGGACAGTTAAGAATATAAAACAAAGATAAGAGTACCATGGACAGCTAAGATGATAAAACAAGGATAAGACTAGCAAGGGCAGTTAAGATAAAACAAAGATAAGAGTAACATGGACAGTTAAGAAGCTAAAACAAGGAGTGTGTAACAAAACAACTGAAATGTGACATTTGATTAGTTCCATACAAAACCTACAAATCAACATGGGAATAAATATAAGAAAGAAAGTCCTTGAACGTTTCTTCACAACAGAAAAGCTAACTGGAAAGAGAAGAAGAGGGAAGTCATGAGCGAATATAGTGGAAAGTCTGATGTGATGGCGTGCTAGAAGGTCTTCTACTGAGCTGATGGAAAACATCAAGTTTCCAAATCTGTTCGCAAGAAAACACTTGTTGGTAGAGTGTTTCTTGACGACCATGATGATGATGATGATGATGATGACGAAAGTATTTCTACTTCTTCTTCATCGCTGTAGAACTAATCGACTAATGCTCCGATAGCAACAACAACAACAACAACAACAACAACAACAACAACAAAACGAGAGTAACAAGAACAAAGAAACTGTCCTTAATTCCTATATTATCTGCCTCCTCTCTCTCTCTCCTTCTCACTCTCTCTCTCTCCATCTCTCCCTCTTTTGCTCTTTTTCTCTCTCTCGCTCTCTCTCTCTCACACTTTCGCTCTTTCTCTCTCTCCTTCTCACTCTCTCTTATTCACTCTCTCTTTACTCTCTATTACTCACTCTCTCTCTCATTACTCTCTTACTCATTCTCTCTCATTACTCTCTTACTCACCCCCTTATTACTATCTTACTGACTCCCTCCCCCCTCCCAAATTACTTCAGCTTCTGTGACAATATTTGAACGCGCAGGCCAGAAAACCACTTGATCTTTTCTCTCGCCTGTGAGACCACAATAACTCGAATTAACTTTAATTATCTTAACATTTGATTTTTACCGTTAAAAAAAAAAAGAATTCTTTCATCCATCCATTAGCATGATCACATCTCTCAGACTGGCCGACAAGAATATGCCAAGTTCTAGACCACATCAATAAGTTGTAAGAAAATCACAA
The DNA here is from genome assembly GCA_009760885.1 of Achatina immaculata. Classification (NCBI taxonomy): domain Eukaryota; kingdom Metazoa; phylum Mollusca; class Gastropoda; order Stylommatophora; family Achatinidae; genus Lissachatina; species Lissachatina immaculata. The sequence continues at coordinate 32,925,618 of CM019692.1, read as the reverse complement.
AGCGTCACCAACAGGGACAAAATAACTGTTACATATCAGCTCCCCTCCCCCTTATCTGTGTTATGTTTGCTTCGAGCCTGGCATTCTTTGTAGTTCTAGTCCTTCAACGGGGTTAGTTTCAAGAGACGGCTCTTGTTCTCAAGTCTGTGGAAGTTTCCTCAGATAATTAGACTTGGTTTCTGTTGCGTTAATTAATTAATGGTTTTTTTTTTCCTTTTGTTAACAAGGGGCAGTGTTCAGATAATGATGTTAGAAAGTGGCGGGAAAGATGGAGATTTAACGAAATGTCGGTTAAGTTATTTTTTTTTTGTTTTTTGTTTTGTTTCGTTTAATTGAACACATGGGAGAGGTTACTAAAGAAATAAGGTGCCTTTAGCACACATGCGCGCGCACAAACACACACACACACACAGACACAGAGACTCAGAGAGAGAGAGAGAGTGAGAGAAAGACAGACAAAAATACAGAGACATAGAGAGATTGACAGAAAAAGGAGAGACAAAGACAGACAGAAAGAGAGAGCCAGAGAGGGACAGAAAGAGGGATTGATTGATTGATTGATTGATTGATCTTTATTTCAAAAAGGTTAAGAACTGGGCACGCAGGCCCGTCTGACATTCTGCCCTTTAACATACATCTTTCACTCTATTCCAGACATTCTACAAATATGCTGTTAATATAACAAACATAACTAACATTGAAGCTCAGAGACATAAAATAAAACACAACATTTACATTTCGCTCTTATCCATTCACTCAGTACAGAAGTAACTACATACATATATAAATGACTATCTACTAAACAAAAATTACGAGACTATTCAGAATAAACAATTATAGCAACTGTATTCGGTGTCTGTAAGAGCAGTATAAAATAACTTTTAAGTTTTATGATTCATGAAGGCATGTAGTCGACATCAAATAGATGTTGGGAAAGTTTGTAGTTGTAGGAAGGAGTATAATTTATATTTTTATACAGGATGGGAGGATATTCCAAAGATGAGCAGCAGAATAACTAAAGCTTTTATTGTAAAGATCAAGTCTAGGTTTTGGAAGACACATGTTGTTCAAGCGTTGGCTGCACTTTGGGCTAAATTTAAACAGGTTCCATAGATAAGGCGGGGCATGCCGTGAAAGAATTTGATGTACCAACTTGGCTTTGTTGAAGAGGAACCTGTTCTTAAGAGGCAGTATTTTGATATGTTTGTGTTGGTTAGTTGTTTGTTCTTGATCTTTGTCACTAATAAGCTTTACTGCTCGCTTTTGGAGTAAGCAAAGCCTCTTTGTATTTGACACTGAGCAACCATCCCAGACTGTTGAGCAATAGTCTAAATGTGTTTGTATATGTGATATGTAGTATGTCTTCCTTGTGTCTTGATCGATGAAGTGCTTAATTTTGTCTAACTGGTATACTTTTTGTGCGATGAGTTTTGTTAGACCTTGCACATGAGAGTTCCAGGTCAGATGTTGGTCAATAATAAGACTTAGTGTTTTGTGCTCGCTAACGTTTTCTATCTGTGATGTTTCCGTGCTGAGCCGAAGTGTTGTTTTTGTTGCGTTTTGTAGTTTCTGTCTTGTTGTTATGAGCATTGGTTTTGTTTTATCAGTATTTATAATCATGTCATGTATAACTCGACCTGAAGAGTTGATTCTAGAAATTGAACTTTCGTAGGTAAAGATGAATAAGAAGAAAGAAAAGTGATACAAGGATTAAAAGAATGTAGAAAACTCACAATATACAAGAGGGGGAAAGAGAGAAAATTCACAACATACAAGACGTAGAAAGAGAGAAAACCCAAAACAAACAAGAGGTAGAAAGAAAGAAAACTCACAATATACAAAAGGTAGAGAGAAAACTCACAACATACAAGAGGTAGAGGGGAAAACTCACAACATACAAGAGGTGTAAATAGTGAAAACTCACAACATACAAGAGGTAGAGAGAAAACTCACAACATACAAGAGGTGGAAATAGAGAGAACTCACAACATACAAGAGGTAGAAAGAGAGAAAACTCACAACATACAAGAGGTAGGAAGAGAGAAAACTCACAACATACAAGAGGTAGAAAAAGAGAAAACTCACAACATACAAGAGGTAGAAAGAGAGAAAACTGGTGGCTAAAAGATAGCAAGGGAAGAAAAATAACTCTAAAACATAAACTAAAAACACTACGTATAGACCAGGAAGTATGTCTCCAAAAAACAGTAGTAAATATGAACAGATGACAGTAGGTCAACCATTAGATCACAAAGAAGACCTAAGTATTGTAACAACAACAGAATATTCACTTACCTGATCGATTTTCTGGCGATTAAAAAACGTTACACAAGATCTTTAAAACAAAAAAAAAATCATAAATGGCACCAGCGGACTACAGTACATGACATTTAGAGTGATAAAATGCCAGGCGGCTGTAATGATGGCACTTGATACATCCCAGCAAATGATTGCATTATTGATGTAAGTAAATGTGTGCGTGGATTAGGCTTGGCATTTCTACAAGCGTATTTTCCCGTCCAGACCTTGATTTCACCAGGTCAAATAGACGGCTTTTTAAAGGTGTCCCAGTTGTCGGGACTGCTCCATTGCAGATTGCTTTTTTTGTATCAGTGTGGAGTGTCAGAAAGTACGTTCTGTTCATCCTGACCTTTTCTCTTCCTTCCAGGCCTGCATTCTCATGAGCATAAGAGAAAAGATACACCAGAGACAGAAAATGAGATGGCCTGAAGATAAAAGGGTCGATAAGAAGTAAAGAAGATATAAATGGAACAAATTTCTAGAAGGTAAGAAAGAACACATAAATGGAACAAACTGCACTAGGGTAGGCCTTTATACCTCGAATACATGAGAGATTCAGAACAGCACAATCCACATTTCCTTCATTAACTCTTTCATTATCAAGCAAAACTTAAAAAAAATATATATAATAAATATAATCGCCATATTTCTTTTGGGAAATTACGGAATGTTTATACGTAGTTCAAATATTAAATCAAAACTTCTACATCCAAAACAAGGAACAAAATCAGATGCGCGCAGTTAACTGCATGTTGACATCTAGAAACTCATTCATATATGATCATAGGAGAAAGAGAGTTAAACCATTTCTCTGCCAGTACACAGGTTGGCGGCCATACTTCTCCACTGTGTACAGTTTCTTGGTATTTCAAATCAAAGTGGCTGCTTCCAATTCTTGCTCCATTATATCAGTCTGTTCAGATATGTTTTCAAGTTGCCTTTTTTCCCTTTTACTTCAGCTTTCCGATGGTTGTCAGGTTGTTTAAAACATTCGTCATCTGATGGCACGTACAAACACTTTTCATTGTCTGTTTTATATTACTTTTTTACATTATTGACTTTCGTTGTTCTTCAAATTCTCTAAAAACTATTTCACTTGTCTCCTTTGTTATTTACATCTTTCCCCAGAGCTACATCTTTAGTGCTTCCAGGCCTTTAAAAATATTTATTATCTTTATTATCTTTATTATCCATGTGACGAACGCAAAATTCAGCATTTGTTCTACGAAGAGCTATACTGAAGGCAACAATATTGAAGTTCTTCGTGTACCCTAAAGTCAAATCTCAAAGGTCACAAAAAGGGTACCTAGCACCTCATGGAGCTGGAGAATGAAAATCAGGCATAATATTGGCTACATCATTTTAATGTTATGCGGACAGGTCAAGGAAAATATGGGTACTAACACCATGACCTTCACAGGCATCAAAGACAATGGACAGGTAAGTACACCAGTGGTACGACAGAGGCCCATATTTACCTACCTTACATACCTCCTTGGTATGACAGAGGCCCATAATTACCTACCTTACATACCTCCGTGGTATGACAGAGGCCCATATTTACCTACCTTACATACCTCCGTGGTATGACAGAGGCCCATAATTACCTACCTTACATACCTCCGTGGTATGACAGAGGCCCATATTTACCTACCTTACATACCTCAGTGGTATGACAGAGGCCCATAATTACCTACCTTACATACCTCCGTGGTATGACAGAGGCCCATAATTACCTACCTTACATACCTCCGTGGTATGACAGAGGGCCATCCTTACCTACCTTACATACCTCCGTGGTTTGACAGAGGGTCATCTTTACGAATCTTATATGCCTCAGTGGTATGACAGAGGGTCATCGTTACGTACCTTATATGGCTCAGTGGTATGACAGAGGGCCATCTTTACCTACCTTATATGCCTCAGTGGTATGACTGAGGGCCATCTTTAAGTACCTCATATGCCTCAGTGGTATGACAGAGGGCCATCTTTACCTACCTTATATGCTTCAGTGGTATGACAGAGGGCCATCTTTACCTACCACCTACCTTACATACCTCAGTGGTATGACAGAGGGCCATCTTTACCTACCACCTATCTTACGTACCTCAGTGGTATGACAGAGGGCCATCTTCATTTACTGTTACAAGGAACACTATAACACTCCTTCTTCTTATTGTTGAGGTTTTCTCCCATTAGCGTCAGGCATCCTGCCAGCATATACTGCATGATAACGTGCAGGAGAAGGTGTGTCTTAGAAACAGCATGAGAATTGGAATGGCTAAATTCTCTTTCTAAATTTCCAAAGATTGAAGCTTTTTAGAAGAAAATAACAGCAAGACAGAATAACATCTCAATTAGGAAAGGCGAAAGCAATTTTTTTAATGAAATGAAGAAGTCGCTAACATAAGAACTTACTTGAGAGTGAAAGCAAAACAAACCGTTATAGTGATTGTAGAGCTAATGTTACTGCAGGCTTGTCAAACATGGGCAAGTAATAAACAGATGAGAAAGAAACTAGAAGAACTTCAGAAATGTGATTCTGGAGAAGGATGTAGCAAATACCAAGGACAGACAGAAAAGTACACCAGGAGGTCCTGGAAGAGGCTACATGTCAAAGAAAAGAGGTCAACATTTTGAGGACAGGACAGGTGAACTTGTTTGGACACGTCGTGAGAAGACTGAAGAAACTGGTAACCACTGGGAATCCCAAAGGAGAACGAATAAAAAAAATTCTTGGAGAGAATAATATCACAACGAACTGGCTAAGTGGCACAGGACATGAACAACGTTGCTTAGCTTCTTTTTTGAAGTCCGGACTCTTTGTTTGGAGTCTTATGTCCTCAGATTTGATCTTCCTTTCCAGTTCAAAGGATGTATTATTTCTATGCAGAGCCACTCATCTTATGGTACGGTGCTTTGCCAGTTCTTCTCAGTTGTGGCCACTGATTGAAAAAGTTTATAGATCAAAATAATCTAAATTATCTTGATGAAATTATTGGCACCAACAAGTGGTCTCACAGATATATAGACTGCATTCGTTTCTGCATCGTTTTCTTCTGAAAGATCATCATAATCATCATCACAATCATCATCATCATCATCATCATCATCATCATCATCATCACCAATCAGTTGTTACTGTTTTAATAGAGATCAAGGGCAATTACTCGTGATATCCGAAATCTTCCATAACATAACGCACAAATTCTCAAAAACTAGATTTACAATTTACAGCAGAAATTTTACTTTGGCATTTACTGTCTCTGACCCCGACCCCGTACCTCTTTTCCCGTTTAAACGGAGCGTGACAAGATAAGTTTACTGTTAAGAGAGCAGGGAATATTCGATAAAAGTGTTACCCTCGGCAAGATAACCTTCCGCGCTGACATGTAGTGACAGCGGAGAGATCAAGTGCGAACAATGGAAGAAAAATTAGTGCAAGAGTTAATAGTTAGAGGGTGGAAGTACCCAGGGTGCTACATAATTTTCTGTGGCTTCATAATTGTTAGTCTCAATTAGCTTACAGATCTTCCAGACACGTGGCAGGTCTTTATAACACGGAGGGATAATATCGACGAGACAGTTTTACTTACAAGTGTAGGATTAGTCAAGTTTATATTATCTTCTTTCTCAACTTCTATTTCTTTCATTTTATCTGTATTTTAAGCCCATGTGCCAAGACATCTAAATTCTAGACGAGGTTAAAATAGTTATCTTGTAAGCGTTTCTGAAGCTAGAATTCATCATCATCATCATCATCATCGTCGTCGTCGTTGTCGTCGTCGCCGTCGCCGTCTTTCACTTCCTTGGGAGCACAGACCACGGATAAAGGCTCTCCAGTCATCCCTGATCTTGGATCTATCCTCTACTCCCTTATATCCTCACGCGCCCTGTTATCAGACTCCCTTCTTTTTCCACGGCAAAATTTTCTGGTCCTCCTCTCCGTGACGGTCCCATTTTTTGTTCCCAGGGAGCAGGTTGCTGACCTACCCCCCCCCCCACCCCCACCCCCACCCTTAGTGGCCTCTTACAACATACGTGGAAGGTGGTAGTGGTCCTATTCTTTTATCCCAAGACTTAGATCTGGGCCCAGGTAACCACACGCGTAGAATTATTCGACATATTCAGTGCCGTCTTAACGTATGCACCCACCAGCTCATGAAAATCTATGAATTCCTAACAATACTTGCATAGATTAGATAAGAATGGTGAGGGCCTAGTGTAACACTTTGTCCAGGGGCCCCCGGTGCTGTTAAGAATGTCGTGGGCATACCATATGTTTTCTGCTCAGACTTTCACAAAAAGTGTCATAGATTTCCCTATAATGTCTGCCCAGACTTTCTGCCATGTCTGGACTTTCGTAAAATGTCTTAATAGACTCCAACATAATGTCTTCATACACTGCTATATGTTGTCTACATGTCTGTGAATGCATGATGTCGTCATAAATTTCTACATAATCTTTTCATAAACTTCTACGTAATCTTTTCATAAACTTCTACACAATCTTTTCATAGATTTTGACGCAATGTCTTCACAGATTTATAAATAACTAGGCTTTTTCTCATATTTTAAGGGACTTCTGCACAATGTCTCCACAGACTTCATAGATGTCTGTATAATTTCGTCGTAGACTTCTGTATAATCTCTTGCTAAGTTCTACACAGCGTCTCCATAGAATATAGAATCCTACACGTCTTTAAAGATTGCAAAATATCTAACTAAACTTTCACATATTATCTTCCTAAAAGTCTACATGTATATGTATTGTATTCATAGGCTTCCACATATTGTCTTCTCAGACTTTAACAAGTGTTCAAAAACGCCAACATTATGTGTTTCTAAAGTTATATGTCCTCTAATTGACTAGATGTGCATAAAGATTTGAATGATGTTTACGCAATGTCTTTAAACTTCAGTGTGTCTTCAAAGACGCTTATATAATATCTCCATAGTCGTTTCTAACATGTGTTCAAGGAGTTTCATATAATGTTTCGACAGAATTCTACACGTCTTCATAGATTTATAGGTGTTATTTTCTTATATGTCGAGATAATAGGTTCATAGACTTCTATATAATGTCTCCATAGATTTCTGTATAATGTCTCCACCGACTTCTATATAATGTTTTTCTTCTTAAACCCCTGACAGCGACAAACAAGTAAAATTTCAGCCTAACCTTTCCCTAGATATTGACTAAAGTAACAACACTGTTTTGTTATAAAGTAGCACACATCTCTTACAATGTAATCCATGGCCTCTCCCTGCCATTTTTTCGTCTGTCTCTCCTAGCTTGGGCTAATTTTACGTATGTATGCCGTAATTGCTACATAATGCTCAAGTTCTGAGTGTCGTGGGAGATAAATGTCGAGATTTATGACGGAGACAAGTTATAAATAAGAGCTTTATCACGTGCTGGAAGATAATAGAAGCCAGGAAAAAATCTCAGATATTTAGCGCTCGCTGGGTTTATCATTTTCCAGAAAGAGCAGGTTATGATCTTGTTGAGTCAGGTGTCTGATTTCTGAGAGAGGGTGTTATCATGCCATGACAGCCTGTCTTGTGACCGGAGTCACGTGGTGTGCTTGGTACAGGACAATGATATCGTTGCCCAGGATAGCTGCGCCAGCTGGGAGCTCCGCGAGGATTGGGAACACCGCGTGGGAAACTTTCTGGGTGAGAAATTCTTCTTCGCTTTATCATCGTTCTCGTGGTGGAGCCTACAGATAGGGCTGTCATAGCAGCTCAGTAAGACTGCATTGTTCCGTCTTCGTTTGTGTAATTTAGAAAGCAGATGAAACCATGATAGCTTGCTGTGATCGTTATTCGTTACTGCCATTATCATACACATCGTTGAAAGAAAGAGAATACGTAGTCGAACAGTATTCAAAACAGGAAGAAAACAATCAACCTTTTTGTTTACTATATTTCACTGAATGTTTTTTTTATCTCTTCTTCTTCTTCTTCCTCTTCTTCTTCTTCTTCTTCTTCTTCTTCTTCTTGAACAGCATATTTGCAGAATGTCTGGAATAGAGTGAAAGATGTATGATAAAGGGCAGAATGTCAAACCGGCCTGCGTGCCCAATTCTTAACCCTTTTGAAATAAAGATCAATCAATCAATCAATCTTCTTCTTCTTCTTCTTCTTGAACAGCTACTGACTTCAGCAGCTTTTCCAGCCAGTGAGACTCTTTGCTGCACCACGACACGTCTGCATTCCTCCCTGTTCTTGATCTTTCTTGCCAGTTGTTGATTCTTAGAGCTCGTATGTCATCTTCTAGGTTGTCTCTCCATCGTTGTCTAGGTCTACCTCTTCGTCTATCCCCTTCTGCACAAGCCATCTTTGTCTATCCTGCTCTATTCTCTCTAACTGCCTGAGCCACCTCATTCTGTTGTTTTTCATAGTGGCTGTTATCAGCAGAAAGTTAAACAATGTGTAGATTTCTTTGTCACTTCTTATCCTCCGCTGTTGTGTTATCTGGCATCTTACCGGTCCATAAATTCTTCTCAGGATTCTGTTCTCAAATGTCTGTATTTGGTTTCCACATTGTTTAGTTGTCCTCCATGTTTTCTTTATTTCGCTAATACAACATCTCAGATATAGCGACTTCTTCCATCAATCTAGGTTTTCATTTCAAGTGTGATAGCCATCAATGTTAGTAGAGAAGTGAAGCTTTCGGAGTGTGCGCACCTGGCCATCACATTTAAATATCACATCTTGTTGTTACAGTATTCTGTTTGTTCAACTGTCAGCAAGATGTTCTAACAGGTTTCTTCAGCTGTCAGCAAGGTGTTCTTCTTCAACTGTCAGGAAAGTGTTCTTCTTCAACTGTGAGGAAAGTGTTCTTCTTCAACTGTCATCAAGGTGTTCTTCTTCAACTGTCAGGAAAGTGTTCTTCTTCAACTGTCAGCAAGATGTTCTTCTTCAACTGTCAGCAAGGTGTTCTTCTTCAACTGTCAGCAAGGTGTTCTTCTTCAACTGTTCTTCTTCAACTGTCAGCAAGATGTTTTGACAGATCTCTTCAACTGTCAGCAAGATGTTCTGACAGATCTCTTCAATTTGCAGAAAGATATTCTGACATATCTCTTCAATTGGCAGAAAGATGTTTTGACATATCTCTTCAATTGGTAGAAAGATGTATTGACAGATCTCTTCAATGTGCAGAAAGATATTCTGACAGATCTCTTCAATTGGTAGAAATATGTTTTGACAGATCTCTTCAGTTGGTAGAAAGATGTTTTGACATATCTCTTCAATTGGTAGAAAGATGTTTTGACAGATCTCTTCAATGTGTAGAAAGATATTCTGACAGATCTCTTCAATTGGTAGAAATATGTTTTGACAGATCTCTTCAATTGGTAGAAAGATGTATTGACATATCTCTTCAATGTGCAGAAAGATATTCTGATAGATCTCTTCAATTGGTAGAAATATGTTTTGACAGATCTCTTCAATTGGTAGAAAGATGTATTGACAGATCTCTTCAATTGGTAGAAAGATGTATTGACAGATCTCTTCAATTGGTAGAAAGATGTATTGACAGATCTCTTCAATTGGTAGAACGATGTATTGACAGATCTCTTCAATTGGTAGAAAGATGTATTGACAGATCTCTTCAATTGGTAGAAAGATGTATTGACAGATCTCTTCAATTGGTAGAACGATGTATTGACAGATCTCTTCAATTGGTAGAACGATGTATTGACAGATCTCTTCAATTGGTAGAACGATGTATTGACAGATCTCTTCAACTGGTAGAAAGATGTATTGACAGATCTCTTCAATTGGTAGAACGATGTATTGACAGATCTCTTCAATTGGTAGAACGATGTATTGACAGATCTCTTCAACTGGTAGAAAGATGTATTGACAGATCTCTTCAATTGGTAGAACGATGTATTGACAGATCTCTTCAATTGGTAGAACGATGTATTGACAGATCTCTTCAATTGGTAGAAAGATGTATTGACAGATCTCTTCAATCGGTAGAACGATGTATTGACAGATCTCTTCAACTGGTAGAAAGATGTATTGACAGATCTCTTCAATTGGTAGAAAGATGTAGACAGATCTCTTCAACTGGTAGAAAGATGTATTGACAGATCTCTTCAATGGTAGAAAGATGTATTGACAGATCTCTTCAACTGGTAGAAAGATGTATTGACAGATCTCTTCAATTGCCAGCAAGACAGATGTTGGAACACAACGACGGATAGGGAGCCAGTTACACTGGGTTTGTTTGTTTGAAGACCCGGGGTGGACCCAAAAAAAGAAAGCTTTTTGGCAGACTAAACTACCAAGAGGACTACAGCGAGAGTATGTTATCTAGACTGAGCTTGTTGCTAGGAGCACTCAAGTGGAACAGGAACTTTGCCAGATTTGATCTGCTGACTCAGTCACTGTGGTGGCCATCACTTCTTACAGCATACAGGTGAAGGTCTTGATCAGGTCTGCTCCTCTCACCTTGACCTTACCATCAGAGTATATCTGAGCTGGTGCCCTGGTCTGAACTTCCTGTAGCTTTGATCTAGTGCTATCTGTAGCCGGCGCTGTGGAGATGAAGAACGGATTGACTTCTGTCAGTGGATGTGGATTTCCTTGCAATGCTTGAGGACCCAGAATGGAACCAAGAAAAAGAGCTTCTCAAAAGACTCCACGACCATGGTGATCATGTGGAGTAGACCCTTTACCAGGTTGAAAGAAGTCATCAAATTTGTACATGGAGCACCACGAAGAAGGCGGATAGGCTCAAGTGCCGCTCTGGATCTCTGGTCCTCACATAAGGGGACAAAAATGTGGTTCTAACATGTCACAGAGACAGTCTTAGGGAGACAATCTTAGGGAGACAGTCTTAGAGTCATGGTAGAGACAGTCTCAGGGAGACTTAGGGACATGATAGAGACAGTCTTAGGGAGACAATCTTAGGGAGACAGTCTTAGAGTCATGGTAGAGACAGTCTCAGGGAGACTTAGGGACATGATAGAGACAGTCTTAGGGAGACTTAGGGACATGATAGAGACAGTCTCAGGGAGACTTAGGGACATGATAGAGACAGTCTTAGGGAGAGGGTCTTAGGAAGACAGTCTTTGGGGGACAGTCTTAGGGACATGGTAGAGACATTCTTAGGGAGACAGTCTTAGGGACATGGTAGAGAAGTCTTAGGGACATGATAAAGACAGTCTTAGGGACATGTTATAGACATTCTTAGGGAGACAGTCTTAGGGACATGGTAGAGACAGTCTTAAGGACATGATAAAGACAGTCTAAGGGACATGGTAGAGACAGTCTTAAGGAGATGATAGAGACAGTCTTAGGGGCATGATAGAGACAGTCTTATGGAGATGATAGAGAAAGTCCTAGGCAGGAGATAGTCTTAGGCAGATGATAGAGACAGTCTTATAGACATGATAGAGACAGTCTTATGGACATGATAGAAACAATTTTAGGGACATTATAGAGATAGTCTTAAGGACATGATAGAGACAGTCTTAGGGAGGTGATAGAGACAGTATTAGGGAGACAGTCTTATGGACATGATAGAGACAGTCCTACTGACATAATGGAGACATTTTTAGGGAGACAGTCTATGGACACGATATAGACAGTCTTATGGACATGATAGAGATAGTTTTAGGGACATATGATATAGACAGCTTTAGGGAGACAGTCTTAGGGACATGATGTTAATGCCCATATTTTCCTTGACCTGCCAGCACACTAGAAAGGACATGCTGGACATCGACCCTGGACACCTCTCTCTCTTCCCAGCTCCAGACAGAGACAAGTTCGCCCTGCTACATCTGCCTGACTAAGACTCTCAGGCCGGACTCGAACCATCGATCCCAGCGTAAGAGGCTAGCGCGCTAACTACTACGCCACACCAGAGTTTAATTTAATAACATCTGGAATCAGCAAAGCATTACTTGGAACATGCACACCTCCTGGTACACAAACCTCAACACCACCGCCTGGTACACTAACCTCCCCTACCTGGTACGCAAACCTCCCCCGCCTGGTACACAAACCTCCCCCGCCTGATACACAAACCTCCCCCGCCTGATACACAAACCTCCCCCGCCTGGTACGGTACGGTGTGTAGCTGTGTCCACATTTAGTTGTATGTAAATACTTCAGGTTAAACGAAAGCGTATATAATGAGCCAGGATTGCTAGACATAAATGTTGTAGGTTGTACTTGATATGAGCGTGTACAGCACAAACCCAAATGGAAACTATTATTCAGAGATAATGACAGCCATCAACACAGGCTGTTCCGCCCTTGTATGACAGGATAAAAAAATGTGGTGACATATGGTGGTGACGCTGCCTGCAAGCACGTGGTCTGCTAACTTCATGGTTAACAGTCGACATTCAATGATTGTTAAGTTCTACATTTCTCTCATCTCTCCCTTACATCAGATGTTGTCGTTGTGTTGTTCTTCTTCGCTGTCGTTGTTGTTGTCGTCGTTGTGGGTTTCCTTCTTTCCTTCCTTTCTTCCTTCCTCCTTCTTCTTCTTCTTCGTCGGTCCTCATCGTAGGTCTTTTTCTTCTTCTTCTTCTTCTTTGTCGGAATTGATCAGAAATGCAACTATTTTTTGTAATCTCTGCAGCCGAGGACATGACATTACCTACAAGACAAAAAAACGTGACGGTTTGGGAGTGGGCTACAGGTGATTCTTTGGAGTGTGGGAGAGGATTCACGAAGCAGGAGTAGGGAAGTACAGTAGATGCCAGAGAACGTCTCCAGTTATAAAAAGACGGCTGTCTTCTGTGTTTCTTGTTCAAGGTTTTCCTTTATCTCGTTGATGCTTTTTTGTTCTGTCTTGTCTCTCTGAAGTTCCCATCGTCTTAATGTCAAGTTTGTTCTCTATGTTGTCTCTCTGAAGTTCCCATCGTCTTAATGTCAAGTTTGTTCTCTATGTTGTCTCTCTGAAATTGCCATCGCTCTGTTAGTCAAGTTTGTTCTCTATGTTGTCTCACTAAAATTGCCATTGTTCTGTTAGTCAAGTTTGTTCTCTATGTTGTCTCACTAAAATTGCCATTGTTCTGTTAGTCAAGTTTGTTCTCTATGTTGTCTCACTAAAATTGCCATTGTTCTGTTAGTCAAGTTTGTTCTCTATGTTGTCTCACTAAAATTGCCATTGTTCTGTTAGTCAAGTTTGTTCTCTATGTTGTCTCACTAAAATTGCCATTGTTCTGTTAGTCAAGTTTGTTCTCTATGTTGTCTCTCTGAAGTTCCCATGGCTCTGTTGGTCACATCAGTGACGAGACTGTTGGAAACTGTGTGACAAAATATATTACATTCCGTAAGCCCAGAGCATAATTAACCAAACTGAAATATGTGTGCTTCATTGTTAAGTGATAAAGTTGACTTTATGTTGCAAATAGATCAATGTGAGAGATAAAGTTGACTTTATGTTGCAAGTAGATCAATGTGAGAGATAAAGTTGACTTTATGTTGCAAGTAGATCAATGTGAGTGATAAAGTTGACTTTATGTTGCAAGTAGATCAATGTGAGAGATAAAGTTGACTTTATGTTGCAAATAGATCAATGTGAGAGATAAAGTTGACTTTATGTTGCAAGTAGATCAATGTGAGAGATAAAGTTGACTTTATGTTGCAAGTAGATCAATGTGAGAGATAAAGTTGTCTTCAAGTTGTTTATAAATCATTGTAAGCAATAAAGTTGGCTTTATGTTGTAAATAGATCAATGTGAGTGATAATAGATCTATTGCTCTTCAAAAAATGAAACAACCAAAGAAGCTGTGGAAGGAACAGACAGAACTACAAAAATAAGAATTTTAAGGGCATGCATCTTTCCCATCGCAACATATGCCTGTGAGACCTGACAATTAACAAAACAGATGAGAAACACATAAATGCCTTTGAATGTAAATGCTATAGAAGAGTTCTTCAAATATCATGGATACAAAAAAGAACAAATATATCTATACTACAAGAACTCAGTATTGAGGAAGGCTGGCTAGTAAAGAGGATTAAGCAACCAAAAAAAAACTTAAATATTTTGGACACACTAAACGCCATGATAATTTAGAGAAGACCGTCTTGGAAGGGTACATAATGGGAAAAAGAAAGAGATGAAGACCAAAGTGAAGATGGCTGCAAGACATCGTTGATGATCTGCAAATGGATACATCAGCAACAGGCCATCTTGCTCACAACCGAGAGGCCTACAGGAGAGCTGTTAGGGAGGCAAAGTTCCGCAAGGGACATGCAAATGAATGAATGAAGTGATAAAGGTGTCTATTTTGTAAATATATCATTGTGAGTAATAAAGTTGTCTTTATGTTGTAAATAGATCACTGTAAGTGATAAAGTAGGCTTTTTTTTGTTTGCAAATAGATCATTATAACGATAAAGTTGGTTTTATGTTTCGAGTAGATCACTGTAAGCGATAAAATTGGCTTTATGTTGTTAGTAGATCATTCAAAGTGATAAAGTTGGGAATACGGTGTAAGTAGATAATGTAAACGATAATATAAGTAGATCACTGTAAGCGATAATGGAAGTAGATCACTGTAAGCGATAATGTAAGTGGTTAATTGTAAGCGATAAAGCTTAGTTTACGGTGTAAGTAGATAATGTAAGTGATAATGTAAGCAGATCACTGTAAGCGATAATGCAAGCAGTTAATTGCATGCGATAAAAGTTTGGTTTACGGTGTAAGTGGATTATTGTAAGCGATAAATTAGAAGAGGCTATTATCACACACGATACAACTTGTCAACGATCCATTAGTCCCACCAACACCCGACGCCTGAAACAGCAGCCGTGCTTCGTGAATAATTTTGTAACCTGAGTTTCAGACACTCCGTTGACATTTTATGTTAGATATAATCACAGGAGTGGTACAGTGTGATAGCTAACTGCCTTCACTAGATAAGGGTGTTGTTGCGCTTCACTTATCTCAATGAAAATTGGTACCTGATATTTTTGTTTTTAGGAAAATGACGTTCGACAAGTGAGAATGCTTACCCGTAAGACATAGCACAGGAAAGTATTTTGGACACACTAGTGTCAGTGTATTAAGGATTAAAAAAGGATATTCATACAAACAAGTAGATACAAGAGAATATGACTAACCTGTGCTTGACTCTCAGAGGATTCACGATACAAAGGAAAACATTTCTTCTTCATTAAAGATGTCCCACCATGTTGAATGAAATCTCTGCTAATCTTTAACGTCTCATTGTTAAAAATTAATCACTCTTAAGACGTTTGTTTATTCTTGTAATTGTTATTATTATTTTTTTTTCTCAGCTATTCACTCGTTAATTTTTCTTCTTAGACTTTAAGCGTAGACCTTGTCGAAATACTGACTGTTTTTGTTTGTTTTATGTCCTGGTACCGTTAGAAGCGATGTTCATTATCTTAAATTTCCAGATCTTGTGAGCTGTTAGCGGGGTAGGGGTAACCCCTATCAAAGCAGAAGTAACACGCCTCCTTACCTCCGTCAGTCTACGGGACACCCTTGGGCAAGGTGGAGTACCCGCATAGCCCCCCCCCCCCCCCGATCAGGGTGACGTGAAGCCATGGGAGCAGATGGTGGATGGAATGGGAGAGCAGCTGACAGATAATGTTGGTTATGGTCAACATTCTATGATGGTAGGCAGATGATCTCAATGTAGGGACAATGGCTACAATCACTGACTAGTACAGTCACTGCCTGGAAGGAAAGCAATGGTAAACTATCTTCTGGAAACATACCAAGAAACCCAAGCAGCAATCATGGAAAGTCAAACAGGAAAAAGATCTGGTGGTGAGTCCCCCAGGCCAGATAGATCTAATTTTAACACTGGGGAAGAGTGTGAGGCAGAGGTCAGTACTAGTAATTGTGATGACGGACAAAATCCTGACGGTGTTACCAAGGAAAACCCCTGCATCAAACTAAAAAGAAAAATAGGAACATAGAATGTAAGAAGTATGTATGAGGGAAAATAAGTGACAAGATGAAAAGAACGAGGATACACATTTTGAGAATCTGTGAACATCGATGGAAAGGATCAGGACACTTCAAGAGTGAGAATGATAATATCTTTATATATTCTGGTGGAGAAGTAGGAGGAAAGAATGGAGTGGCTTTTTACTTGGACAAATCAACACCGAAAGCATTACTAGGATACAATCCAGTAAGTGATAGAATCCTCACAATCAGACTTAAGGGCACTCCTAGAAATGTAACAATCATCCAGATATATGAACCTACATCAGCAGCAGAAGAAGAGGAAGTAGAAGACTTTTATAACACACTGCAAACGACGATAGACCAGGTACGGAAAAATGATATTGTAATAATAATGGGGAATTTTAATGCAAAGATTGTACACAAAGAGCAGAAGACGAAGGATATGTTTTGGGAAAATTTAGTACAGGACATATAAATGTGCAGGTGACAATCTAATGGCTTTCTGCATCGAAAATGAGTTAATGATCGCTATCACACTTTTTAGAGAACATTCAAGAAGACTTTACACATGGACATCACCTGATGGGAAAACCAAGAATCAAACAGATTATATTTTAGTGCAAATAAGGTGGAGATCATGTATAATATCAGCAAAAACTTTTACCAGGTGCTGATTGTGACACGGACCATGAGTTATTTAATAGCAGACATGAATATAAAGATAAAAAAGACGGTTATGGGATCGAGACCACTCCGCGTTGATCTTACAAAAATACTAGAACAAGATGTTATAGAAGTGAAGAACTGTTTCAAAATCCTGATGGCTGTATTGGAGGAGATGATACCAGATGAATTGGCTACACAGGCCAGAGATATCTTAATAACAACAGCTAAAGACATGGTTCTCTCGTGGCTAGACGGCTGCTCGTCCTACCGGAGTCCGTGTTCGAATCCCAGGTAATTCTCTTGTGATTTTTCTTTCTCTCACGTCTCACAAAAGTGCTTTGTCTACGATTTTTTCGAGAACTATCCTTGCTTTCTTTGGAGGTGGGGATCCATGATGTTTCCACTGCTTTGACTGTTCTTTGGTTTCTAGTTGAAAATAATGAACCCAAGTCTCATCCTTAGTCACAAATTGCTGAATAAACTTTTCAGGATCTGCATAAAAATGGCCATGATTGTCTCTTGACATGTTGAGACGCTGTCGCTTGTGATCAGCTCCAAGAAGTTTCTGTACCCATCGAGCAGAGACCTTATCAATCACCCCTCGTATTTAATTTGTATAGCGAAAATATAATGAGGAATGTTAGAGAAGATGTAGACAAAGAATATTACGATGCCATAACAATTGGAGGTTATGAAATACCAGGGATTAGATATGCTGATGACATAGTGTTACTGTCCACAACACAAAAAGGAATGGAAAAACTAATTATCTAGTCCGTAAGAACAGTGAAGAGCAAAACCTCTATCTTAATGTGAAGAAAACTAAATTGATGACAACTGACAAAACAAACAAGGCAGCAGATTTATGTATCACTGAGGAAAAATTTGAAGAGGTGGAGAGTTTTAAATATTTTGGATCATTACTAACTCATACTGGAGATACAGTGATGGAAATTAAAAGGAGGACATCTATCGCTCTTCAGAATGTAAAAGAACTAAAAAATCTATGGAGAGGAACAGACAGAACTACAAAAATAAGATTTTTAAGGGCATGCATCTTTCCCATCGCAACATATGCTTGTGAGACCTGGACACTTAACAAAACAGCTGAGAAACATATAAATGCCTTTGAATGTAAATGCTACAGAAGAGTTCTTCAAATATCATGGACACAAAAAAAGAACAAATATATCCATACAAAAAGAACGTAATATTGAAGAAGGCTGGCTAGTAAAGAGGATTAAACATAGAAAATTTAAATATTTTAGACACAATAAATGTCATGATAATTTAGAGAAGACCATCTTGGAAGGGTACATAATGGGGGAAAAAGAAAGAGATGAAGACCAAGGCGAAGATGGCTGCAACACATCGTTGATAATCTGCAAATGAATGCACCAACAGCAGGCCATCTTGCTCACAACCGAGAGGTCTACAGGAGAGCTGTTTGGAAGGCAAAGTTCCGCAAGGGACATGTAAATGAATGAGATCTTGTGAGGTAAATTTCAACTTATGTAGAGACTGATTATGTTATTCTGACTACAGTAGTTCTAATAATAGCAAATGAAAGACCTGAATGTTTTATCAAAAGGAGCACTGAGAAAATTCTCTTGCCATCAAACTGAAGACCATTTTCTTCTAAGTATTCACGAATAAGCCTGGGAATTTTCAATTTACATTCCTGTAAAAATGATTCAGCGAAAAAGCATTTTAAATGACATTTTCTATCAAAAAATCAATTAGCATATAAAATGTGTATTGAAAAAATCTTAATCTAAGATTATCACGTGACGTTTAAATGTTTTGTTTTTTTTAATGAGGAAAAAAATTAATTGCAGCCATATGACATTTGTTTCGCAGCTGGGAGTTCGCAATTTTTATCTGCCGTAATATTAAAAATAGATATTGCATAATTTGCCACCTACAACATGCCGGCTGTAACTAGTTGCCGTGTGACTTTGATGTTGGCGGCTGTAACGAGTTGTCTTGTGTCTTTGATGTTGCTGGCTGTAACCAGTTGTCTTGTGTCTTTGATGTTGGCGACTGTAACGAGTTCTCTTGTGTCTTTGATGTTGCCGGCTATAACGAGTTGTCTTGTGTCTTTGATGTTGGCGGCTGTAACGAGTTGTCTTGTGTCTTTGATGTTGGCGGCTGTAACAAGTTGTCTTGTGTCTTTGATATTGGCTGATGTAACGAGTTGTCTTGTGTCTTTGATGTCGTTGGCTGTAACGAGTTGTCTTGTGTCTTTGATGTTGGCGGATGTAACGAGTTGTCTTGTGTCTTTGATGTTGGCGGATGTAACGAGTTGTCTTGTGTCTTTGATGTTGGCGGATGTAACGAGTTGTCTTGTGTCTTTGATGTTGTTGGCTGTAACCAGTTGTCTTGTGTTTTTGATGTTGCTGGCTGTAACCAGTTGTCTTGTGTCTTTGATATTGTTGGCTGTAACCAGTTGTCTTGTGTCTTTGATGTTGTTGGCTGTAACGAGTTGTCTTGTGTCTTTGATTTTGGCGGATGTAGCTAGTTGTCGTGTGTCTTTGATGTTGGCGGATGTAACGAGTTGTCTTGTATCTTTGATGTTGGCTGACGTAACGAGTTCCCTTATGTCTTTGATGTTGGCGGATGTAACGAGTTGCAGTGTGTCTTTGATTTTGGCTGATGTAACGAGTTGTCTTGTTTCTTTGATGTTGGCTGATGTAACGAGTTCCCTTATGTCTTTGATGTTAGCGGATGTAACTAATTGTCTTGTGTCTTTGATGTTGGCGGATGTAACAAGTTGTCTTGTGTCTTTGATTTTGGCGGATGTAACTAGTTGCCGTGTGTCTTTGATGTTGGCGGATGTAACGAGTTGCCGTGTGTCTTTGATGTTGACGGATGTAACGAGTTGCAGTTTGTCTTTGATGATGGCGGATGTAACGAGCTGTCTTGTGTCTTTGATGTTGCTGGCTGTAACGAACAACGATAAACCAGTTGCCTTGTGTCTTGAATGTTGCTGGCTGTAACGAACAACGACAAGCCAGTTGCCTTGTGTCTTGGATGTTGTTTAGCAACCTAATGCTTGATTTCTAGAGCAGGAACATGTTGTAAATCCGAATCTACAGCTTATTATGCCAATTACCACAAAAACAAACAAACAGATGACAAGAAGAAGGATAAGAAATCCCTGTAGTCTTGAGTGAAGTTTCAGCCAATCCTCGAAGTATTCAAGCTGAGAAGTGAAGCTAATTCCTCTTTATAGCGAACTATACAGTTTTTCTAGCCTATAATTTTCATTGTTTTAGAAAATTATTTTATGTGTAAAGTGCTGTTTTGTATGTTATTTCTCATAAAACGTTATTAAATATTTATGATCAAGTTAAACAAAAAATAAACCTCTAAGCTTTTTACAAGCTCGGTATATTTAGTACAGTAGAAGTATAAGCCATTCTAGAAGCTACAAAGACAGAGGATGAACAAGACGCAGACAGTCCTCCCATGTGACTGCAGATCAGTTCTCTAAAGCATTAAAGAAACATGAACCAAGAAATCAGCCGACCAAGAAAGTGACTGAACAACTGAACCAGCTGTCCCATACCAGCAAGGTAACATTACAGTGGATTCTTGAACACTGCAGTGGTGCAGGAGATGAAGCAGGCTACAAACTTGTTGAGGCAGATATCAAGAAAATAACAATTCTGACATAGAGTATCACTAAAAAATGCTAACATTTTTGTGAAAGGAAAGTGAAAATAGATGGAGCTGTATGGTTCACTTTTACAAGAAAGTTAGAAAGAGTGAGGAAAGTGGGCAGAATCAAGAATGGCATATAAATGAGGGATATACAACAATCCAATATTTCGGCAAAAGCATTTCTCAAGGATCACATACAAAAACAACACACCAGATAAAAACACGATAAATGTATGAAAAATATACAGACTTAGCCTTCTGGCCTCCTTCTTGTAAGTGCCGGACTTTCTTAAAACCAAACTCCACTCTGCACATGCCAGAACTACCTCAAGACCCCAGAGCACATCTTGCAAGTCTGCGTCCTCACAGAGTCTTTAGAGCATATACCTGGTCCCACAAAGGAAAACTGTACTGACACGCACGAAGACCTCCTGCTGACGGTGATATTCATGGAGGTAACCTGTTTCATTGTCTAGATACCCTAGTAACGAGACGGAGTACAGAAAAAGTTGGGGTAATGAAGAGTGAACCACATCTGGTCAGTATATCAAAGCACGTCAAAGCATGTCAAAGCATGCTTAGATGCACCTTCATGACTTCTAGCGTAAGCGAGTTCAGTAACAGACAAACATGGATGCCAGTCTCTAAGTCTGTTCAAACAATTTTATGTTGAGTCAACAAACAGACTCGTTTGAAACAATTCCGAACTGATCCACACTGTCTGACCCTCAGACATTTTGTGTTCTACATTCTAATATACTCATGGAAGAGAGTAAAACAATCTACATTCCTATATAGAAGAGAGTAAAACTGATATGTACGAGCAATGAATTTCTACAGCAACAAAATTATGTAACCAACCCTCAAAGGGTTGACACTGATCTATGTTTATCTTGTTTTCTGTGACGAGTACAAAATTACAAATAAAATAGCAGCATTTGTATAGTTTTTCTATATGTTTAGCAGATTCAACTTTTACGTGACCACATGAGCTAAATCTCGTAACGTTCTGGTAAAAGCATGGCGGCTGTGTTTATTATAACTTTTTGTGTGAGATCTTGGTTTTTTTTTCTTTTTTGGTAATCGAAGGGTTAACTCTTTCAACCGAAACATAATTTCGAGAAAGCAACCAATCGGTTAATAAAACAACATTTCGCTAATTATAACCATATAATCATATTGTAGAGGCAGTGTTGGCAACCCTTCTAAGTATGAATGTTTGACTGAGTTGATAATCTCTGTTCAGAAGAAAACCAGGATTCTTTCAGGCATTGTCGAGACTATACAAGTTACAAAATCCACAATCCAAGTCCAGTGCTGCCGGTACCATACATGAAGTTTAATTTGTGTGTGTGTGTGGGAGGGGGCACCAGATGATGATGGCAAGTGGATGAAAGCAGAACGTAACATGTGACATATCAAACTGTACATCACCATCTCAGTCGCCTGTCTACCAGGTCACTGAACTGGGGTATCTCTTCAGACAAACCACAGGAGAAAGTTTAGGACGGGACTTACATTAGTCCAGACTTTCAGCTATCACCCAGGACCAATGGCTGACAGTAATAACAGATACAACCAGAGTTAGGACTCATAACAGTAACAACAGATACAACCAGAGTTAGGAATCATAACAGTAACAACAGATACAACCAGAGTTAGGAATCATAACAGTAACAACAGATACAACCAGAGTTAGGAATCATAACAGTAACAACAGATACAACCAGAGTTAGGAATCATAACAGTAACAACAAATACAACCAGAGTGTGGAATCATAACAGTAACAACAGATACAACCAGAGTGTGGAATCATAACAGTAACAACAGATACAACCAGAGTTAGGAATCATTAACAACAGACACAACCAGAGTCAGTACTCAAGTTTGACAACTAAACAGATGCAACCAGAGTCAGTACTCAAGTTTGACAACTAAACAGACGCAACCAGAGTCAGTACTCAAGTTTGACAACTAAACAGATGCAACCAGAGTCAGTACTCAAGTTTGACAACTAAACAGATGCAACCAGAGTCAGTACTCAAGTTTGACAACTAAACAGACGCAACCAGAGTCAGTACTCAAGTTTGACAACTAAACAGATGCAACCAGAGTCAGTACTCAAGTTTGACAACTAAACAGATGCAACCAGAGTCAGTACTCAAGTTTGACAACTAAACAGACGCAACCAGAGTCAGTACTCAAGTTTGACAACTAAACAGACGCAACCACTCTGGTCAAGCGTTAATTCTGTTCCTCCCCAGTTAAAGACACCCATCATAAGAATCCACCCGGAGCTACGTTGTTCATGAACTCAAGCCACCACTCATGAACACGTTCACAGAAACGCCAGACACAACCTAAGAGTCAGCACTAAACCATGAACTTCCACAACAGACAAATAGTGGAGTTGTCACTTGATAATATACGCATCACAGAAAATATAATAATAATAATAGTAATAATAATAATAATAATAATACTATTAATGTCCAGGAAGATAGATGTCGGCTATTTACCCAACAAATTGTTCAGCATTTTCGCTGACGTCTAACTCTTCCAAAACTTGATGAGAAATAATCGCCTGGCTGATAACAAACTATGTTTGTGTTGTAGCTTCTTTGTGTCTATGTCTCCTCATTTCATATTTCACCCTCTTTATGTTTGAGTCTCCTCATTTCATGTTTCATCTTCTTTGTGTCTGCGTCTCCTCATATAATATTTCACCCTCTTTATGTTTGAGTCTCCTCATTTCATGTTTCATCCTCTTTGTGTCTGCGCTTCCTCATTTCATATTTCACTGTATTTATGTTTGAGTCTCCTCATTTCATGTTTCATCCTCTTTGTGTCTGCGTCTCCTCATTTCATGTTTCACTCTTATTTCCCATCAAATCATGAAGCGCCACAACGCAAAATCGCTCTCCGTGTACCATGGTCATTATCCAGTTCTTCTTAGTTGTTCACACATTGTCTAGACCAAGCGGATATACATGCACGTGATTCATGAAGGAGTGAGGGGAAGGAAAGGGAGGGTGGATGAACTTTGGCCTATACGCTAATTATTCTCATCCTCTTAAGACTTCAACTTTCTGAAGTTGCTAGTTTCTGATCTGAAGTTGCTAGTTTCTGATCTGAAGTTGCTAGTTTCTATCTGAAGTTGCTAGTTTCTATCTGAAGTTGCTAGTTTCTATTTGAAGTTGCTAGTTTCTATCTGAAGTTGCTAGTTTCTGATCTGAAGTTGCTAGTTTCTATCTGAAGTTGCTAGTTTCTATCTGAAGTTGCTAGTTTCTGATCTGAAGTTGCTAGTTTCTGATCTGAAGTTGCTAGTTTCTGATCTGAAGTTGCTAGTTTCTATCTGAAGTTGCTAGTTTCTATCTGACGTTGCTAGTTTCTGATCTGAAGTTGCTAGTTTCTGATCTGAAGTTGCTAGTTTCTGATCTGAAGTTGCTAGTTTCTGATCTGAAGTTGCTAGTTTTTTTTTATCTGAAGTTGCTAGTTTTTTTTTTATCTGAAGTTGCTAATTTTTTTTATCTTAAGTTGCTAGTTTCTGATCTGAAGTTGCTAGTTTCTGATCTGAAGTTGCTAGTTTCTGATGATCTGAAGTAGCAGATTGCTCCGAAACATCTGCCCACTTCTCTGGCGTGGGTTTCAGCGGATGTAAAAATTAATGTTAGTTCAATCTTTCCAAACATTTTTCCTCTGAGAACACGGAGAGAACAATATATAGCTGTACTACAGTACTTAGATAGAGTCCATAAGACTTCAGTACTTCCTAAACAAGTTATTCATGGACTTGGTTATTCGCGGACTCAGTTATTTGCGGACTTAGTTATTCGCGGACTCGGTTATTCGCGACGTGTCAGTATATCGGAGAGAGTCAGTCACAGTTGTTAAAGACCACGCTTGATGTGGTGGAAGTCCTCGGGTAGATTTCTTCGCTGTGTACAAACATTTTTTTCTTTCATTCACCACAGGGAGAGGTAGGCGGCAATGCTTCCTTCTTTAGTGTAATTTTGTAAGCAGAACGGGGTTCATATTGGGTCTTTCTATTCCTGTCATTTGCTCACCGGGTTGAAAGACTTCTGTGCTATCCTCCTTTGTTTTCTGTTTCCTTTAGTTTTTCCAGTTACTGTCAGGTTGTCAGATTTCTGTCATCTCATGAAATGCCAAAAGAAATTTTTAAAATTATAATTTGTGTGTGTGTGTGTGTGTGTGAAAGAGAGAGAGAGAGAGAGAGAGAGAGAGAGAGAGATCAGCAGCTCTTAATTGAATTTTTCTATTTGTTTATGGCTGTCTGAGACATGTGCCGCGCATTTTTATTTTCTGGAAAACCTCATCTCTGTTGCTTGTAATTTCTTTTTTTCTCCTGTTTATTTTGGGAACCCTCGAAAGCGCACACAATTTTTTTCCCTACAGAAAATACTAGGTCAGGCGTTTCCAACTGGAGGTCTGTGGGTAGCAAGAGGCCCGCATGGCCTTTTAGGGGACCCGCCGGGTTGTGTATGTGTAATTTATTTGATTAAAATGAATACTTTCTTTCTTCAAAACGCATGAAAACATTTTAAAAAGCCACGAGGAGATAATTAAATATGATCAGTTCACATTTACTTCTCAACTGTCACTTTAAAAAAAATTCTTATGTATTGCTGGCAAAGACCAGATGATGGGGCCCGCCACTTAATTTATCCAAACACTTGGGGCCCCCCTGAGGCCAGAGAAGTTAGGTATTCAAGTACTAAGATGTCCCATATATAAAAAAACTAGATCTTCCATATTAAAAAGTAGCCATATAAAAAAACAGGTGTCACATATATCATTCATTCATTTGCATGTCCCTTGCGGAGCTTTGCCTCCCAAACAGCACTCCTGTAGGCCTCTCAGTTGTGAACAAGATGGCCTGCTGCTGATGCATCCATTTGCAGATCATCAACGATGTCTTGCAGCCATCTTCGGCTTGGTCTTCCTCTCTTTCTTTTTCCCATTCACATATATAAAAACTAGAAATCTCATAAAAAAACTTTGATGTCTCATAACAAGCTAAATCTCACCCCACCCCCCCCCCCCACAAAAAACACCAGCAAAAAACAACAAAACTAGATCTCTCTAAAAAGCACTAGATCTTCCAAATGGACTACTAGATCTCTCAGACTACTAGATCTCTCAAATAGACTACCAGATCTGCCAGACTACTAGATCTCTCAAATAGACTACCATATCTGCCAGACTACTAGATCTCTCAAATAGACTACCAGATCTGCCAGACTACTAGATCTCTCAAATAGACTATCATATCTGCCAGACTACTAGATCTCTCAAATAGACTACCAGATCTGCCAGACTATTAGATCTCTCAAATAGACTACCAGATCTGCCAGACTACTAGATCTCTCAAATAGACTACCAGATCTGCCAGACTACTAGATCTCTCAAATAGACTACCAGATCTGCCAGACTACTAGATCTCTCAAATAGACTACCAGATCTGCCAGACTACTAGATCTCTCAAATAGACTACCAGATCTGCCAGACTACTAGATCTCTCAAATAGACTACCAGATCTGCCAGACTACTAGATCTCTCAAATAGACTACTAGATCTCTCAAACAGAGTACCAGATCTGCCAGACTACTAGATCTCTCAAATAGACTACTAGATCTCTGAAATAGACTACTAGATCTCTCAAATAGACTACTAGATCTCTCAAATAGACTACTAGATCTCTGAAATAGACTACTAGATCTCTCAAACAGACTACTAGATCTCTCAAAGAGACTACTTGATCTCTCAAATAGACTACTAGATCTCTCAGATAGACTACTAGATCTCTCAAAGAGACTACTAGATTTCTCAAATAGATTATTAGATCATTCTAATAGCCTGTTAAATCTCTTAAATGGACTACTAGATATCTCAAATAGCCTATTAGATCTCTCAAATAGTCTACATGTCTTCATTAATGACAGCATGAACGGCCAGAGCCTTCGGCCCTCTGATATACAGGACTTGATATCCACCATCAAGAAAAAATACCCCAACACTTCCATCAACATTTCATCCATCACTCCACCTTGTTCTGGTCCTGGACGTCGCATGGTGGATATAAACAACAAAATACTAAAAACATTCTGTCTACAGAACACAGTAGTTTTTATAAACAACACACCATTTTTTACTTCAGCCACGGGTGCTCACAAAAAACTCCTTTACAGGGACCACATCCACATTAACAAGACTGGCAGCAGCATCCTTGCCAAAAATATCAAATATCCAGCAAGAACTGAGCAGAACATAACAAAACACTCAAATAGCCAGAAACAGTTTAGACAGCCACCCACATCTCGTAGCTCCAGAAACACACACTCTACACCAACTACAAGACTCCAAGGAACCTCAGAAACATCACCATCTGCCTCTCTACCATTGCCCGCTCCATCCACTGACCCACTATACGATTCCATGTTCCCGCCCCTGCCTACACGGCAAGCTCAACAAATTATACCAACACTTAGTACAGCGAACAACATGGAGACTCCTGCACAATCACCACTTAGGAATACTACAACAACTGTACAGGACACAAACACAAGAACCTCGAATCATTATCCGTGGAACTTTCAGCTACAATATCTAATGCAGTTTAGTCCTGCAGCTCTGAGCCACGCGTATATGATGTCCCTACTACACAGTCAACACGCAACACCCACATACAGATACTAGATAGCTTGAAACTTCCAGCACTCTTTAACTTCTGTAGATAAATTTAACTGAACAAAAACAAAAAACCAAAAAACCACAGAAGTTCTTAGATCAGAACAGAAATTTCTTAGTGCTAGCTTACAGCTCCCCCGTGTGGTACCCGGGATCTGCAAAGAATAGGACCACTGTACCCTACCACGCATGATCGTAAAAGGCGACTAAGGAGGGTTCAGCATAGGGCCAGCAACCCTATTTGGTAAAAAAAAAAAACTATCAGACTGCTACAGAAACGGAAGCAAGGGAAAAAACAAATGCAGGTGGAAGGAGAAATGCTTATCAGGAAACTGAGCCCATGAAGGTTGTGGATGAAAGCCAGCCACTGGAAGTCCCCAGCCCGACTGCAGACCTCATGGAACCTAAACAAAAGATGCAAATAGGCAGCTGGAATGTAAGAACACTAAACCAGATTGGAAAACTAGCACAAACCATCAAGGAAATGCACAAACTAGACATACTAGGAATACAAGAAGCAAGATGGACAGGATAAGGCAGAAGGAAATTAACAACACAGCACACAGAAGATACAATAATATGGTCAGGTAAAGAAGATCATCATGAAAGAGGAGTAGCATTCTATCTATCTATCTATCTATCTATCTATCTATCTATCTATCTATCTATCTATCTATCTATCTATCTATCTATCTATCTATCTATCTATCTATCTATCTATC
This sequence comes from Achatina immaculata, assembly GCA_009760885.1. Lineage (NCBI taxonomy): Eukaryota > Metazoa > Mollusca > Gastropoda > Stylommatophora > Achatinidae > Lissachatina > Lissachatina immaculata. The sequence continues at coordinate 32,897,623 of CM019692.1, read as the reverse complement.
TATCTATCTATCTATCTATCTATCTATCTATCTATCTATGCCTCTGACCCCTCGTGGAGCATAGGCCGCCAACAAGAGCTCGCCAGGCAGTTCGGTCCTGGGCCACTCTTTCCAACTGTCTCCATGTCTGGAGTAGCATTGATTATAACAAAAGAAGCATCAAGAGCATTGCTGAAATGGACCCCAATAAATGAGAGATTATTATATGCACGGTTCAACTCAAGATTCACGAAGCTGTCTGTTATAGTTTGTTATGTACCAACAGAAGCAGCTGAAGAGGAATTAAAAGAAGATTTTTACAACAGCCTCCAAGCCACAGTAGAAACAATACCCAAGCATGATATGCTACTCATCTTGGGCGACTTCAATGCAAAAGTAGATGAAGGAAATGAAGATAGAAGAAGAATCATGGGAAAAGAAGGAATCGGAGAAATAAATGAAAATGGAGAAAGACTGTGCAGTTTCTGTGAAGAAAACATGATGACCATCGGAGGGACAATTTTCCAACACAAAAACATCCATAAGGTGACTTGGAGGTCACCAGATAAAACCACAGAAAACCAAATCGATCACATACTAATAAACAACAAGTGGAAACGGTCACTACAAGATGTGCGAGCAAGGAAAGGAGCAGATGTAGGAAGTGATCACAACCTTCTGGTAGCAGAAATAAAACTAAAATTAAGGAAAGCCAAAATCGGAGAACACAGAAAGATACATTTTGATACAAGAAAACTGATAGACCAGCAAACAAGAAATGAATTCTCAATAGTACTTAAGAACCGCTTCAGTGTCCTACAAGACGAAGCAGAAATGTCCATACTAGAGTTCAATAAAACACTACAGGAAACAGCAAAAGATGTGCCGGGATATCGGAAAAGGAGAAAAGAGGAATGGATAAGCGAGACCACATGGGAAAAGATAGAGCAAAGAAAAGAAATCAAGAAAAAAATTACTGAACACCAAATCACAACGGCTTAAAGAACGAGTTTTAAGTAATTATGCACAAAAAGACAAAGAAGTGAAGGAATCATGCCGTCAAGATAAACGTCAATATTATGACAACTTAGCAGAAACAGCAGAGAAAGCAGCATATACAAATGACATGAAAACCATATATAAAATCACAAAGCAGATGACAGGTAACTTCAATACAAGATGTGAAAGTGCAGTAAGAACACTGGTCAGTGGAGAAAGGGAAAAAACTGAAAGATGGAGGGAACACTTTAACACCCTACTAAACAGAACACAAGCAGCACAAACATACCTGAAGCAAAAACGGAACTAAACATCAATACAGGACCAATAACAATAAATGAAGTAAAGGAGGCGATAAAGAAGCTAAAATCAGACAGGGCACCAGGTGAAGATGAAGTGACTGCTGAGATGTTGAAAGCAGAAGAAACAGAAACACCAAAACAACTTTGCCGAATATTACAACAAATTTGGGATCTAGAAAAAGCCCCAGAGGAGTGGAAAACTGGGCTTATAGTAAAACTACCAAAGAAAGGTGACCTCAGAGATTGCGGGAACTGGAGAGGCATTACCCTAATACCACTCACCAGTAAAGTATTTTGCAGAATAATCATCAACAGAATTATACCAACACTCGAGGAAAAACTTCGGAAAGAGCAGGCAGGATTTAGGAAAGGAAAATCATGCATAGACCACATATTTGTACTTAGACAAATATTAGAACAGGCAAATGAGTGGCATAGCACAACATATCCATTATTCATAGATTTTGAGAAAGCCTTTGACATTGTCAACAGAGATGCACTGTGGAAAATCCTAAGATGGCATGGCCTCCCCCATAAAATAGTTAATGTAATCAAAGCCCTATACGAGGGTTTTTAGTGCAAAGTTATCTGTGGAGAACATACCTCCATCAGCTTTAGGGTACAAACAGGAGTGAAACAGGGATGTGTACTATCACCAACGTTATTTATCTTGGCAGTAGACTGGTTAATGAAGGAGGCAACATCAGACAAACGCAGAGGATTACAATGGACCCTTGACACAGTGGTGGAGGACCTTGACTTTGCGGACGACATTTGTCTATTATCAAGCAGTCACAAAGATATGCAAGATAAAATAAACAAGCTAACTCAGAAGGCAAACAACATAGGACTAAAGATCAACGTAGGAAAGACAAAGTTAATGAAGCAAAATGTGAACAATAGAAATGTACTCAGAGTAGATAGTAAGTTAGTGGAGGAGGTCAACGAATTTGCATACCTTGGCAGCAGAGTAGTAGAAAATGGAGACAGCACAGAGGACATCAATAGCAGACTTACTAGAGCAAACCAGGCTTTTGCAATGCTGCAGACTATATGGAAATTAAAAAAAAACTAAGCATAAATATGAAAATCAGGATATTTAAGAGTAATGTTCTAAGTGTAGTACTCTATGGAAGTGAATGCTGGAAAATCACCAAAACCATAGAAAACAAGTTGAATTCTTTCCAGACTAAATGTTTACGAAGAATTAGAAAAAATATTTTGGCCAAACACCATAAGAAATAACATCTTATTAGCAGAAATGCAGATGAAACCACTGACAACAATTATTGAGGAAAGACGCTAGCGATGGTTGGGACATGTGCTCCGAATGACTGACAACTCACTACCAAAAATAGCACTAAGATGGACACCACAGGGGAACAGAAGTAAGGGTAGACCATAAGAGACATGGAGAAGAACAACAGAAAGGATGTTGAGCAATAGAGGGCTCACCTGGGCAAGAGCAGAAAAAAAGGCGAAGGACAGGCATTTGTGGAAAACCCTTGCGGAAGCCCCATGTGCCCTGGGCACTTAAGGTTCAGAGAGAGAGAGAGAGAGAGAGAGAGAGAGAGAGAGAGAGAGCTTACAGCTAATATTGTCATCAAGTCTTTTACAATTTACATTTACATAACGTTCATTGCATTGTTGATTTTTGTACTTTTTCCATTATTTGTCAGTATATTATAAATTTAGTTAGTTTCATTATCTCTACTAGCTTAAACGTATACCTATAATTGTATGATTGAAGTCTGACCAGTTATTTTATTTTTACTGAAATATAATATTTCTAACATTGTTATAGTGACTCAGAAAATGGAGGAGTGGCTGCGACACGATGGCCTACGTGTTAGCCACTTAAATGTTTATCATTTGTTAGGAAAACTCCCTGAGGTTACACATATACTTCAACAACATTTTCATATTTTTGGTTTCTCTGAAAGCAGATTACATAAAAACATCACAGACAATGATATAAGAATAGATGGTTTTAATTTGATCAGGCGCGACCCAACTAGGAAGCTAGAGACAGGTTTAGTCGTTTACATTTCTAACACAATTAAATTTTGTAGAAGAAAAGACCTGGAAACATCAGAGGTGGAATGTATTATGTTAGAAATCAAAATATCAAATCTTAGTCCAATTCTAATTAGTTTTATATACCGAAATCCAAATGCTTCAGCCGAGTGGTATGATCACTTTGCGACGATGATGGATGATGCTGTAACCTCTCAAATAGCCCACTAGATATCTCAGACTACTAGATCTCTCAAATAGACTACTAGATCTCTCAAATAGCCTATTAGATCTCTCAAAAATACTACCAGATCTCTCAAATAGCCTACTGGATCTCTCAAATAGCCAATTAGATCTCTCAAATAGCCTACTGGATCTCTCAAATAGCCTACGGAATCTTTCACAGAAAAACAAGGGGAAAAAAAAGCAAATCTCCCAAAATTTCGACTATATGGCCTAAATGGACTCTGGACAGAATATCCAAAGAAAGATTCACAGCTTCAGATCTACCACTCTGCCACTACAAGTTGTAACAACATATACCGTTTATGTTTCCCATAGATAGAAAGCGTGAAATTTATAAAGATACAACTTAGAATAATGCTTCATTTACGGAATTTAAAGATAAGATTCCTAGATTCAAGAATATAAAACTCCAAAAACCATACACATTGTAAACTGTATATTGAACATGGACTTTTCTGCAATTTGAAATAGCGAGTCTTTTCCTTAAAAGTATGGCTGAGCTAAAAATATATAAAATAATAAATAAAGTAACAAATAGTTAACACATTTGTATAGTAATCGTTCACTGGAAACTAAAATGGATGTAAGTGTAATCAGCGATGTTATCATTAATAAGTTCCTTGTCAGCCTCATATGTCTTACATGACATTATCCACTGATCATATTTTCATGGTTTTGTCATTGTTTTGTTTTGGGATAAGACTGAAGGTGAAGACGCTGTGCTATGAGGTAATCAACGACACATAGCTGATATCATAAAGTCAAGGTTAGTGACACATAGCTGATATCATAAAGTCAAGGTTAGCGACACATAGCTGATATCATAAAGTCAAGGTTAGTGACACATAGCTGATATCATAAAGTCAAGGTTAGCGACACATAGCTGATATCATAAAGTCAAGGTTAGTGACACATAGCTGATATCATAAAGTCAAGGTTAGCGACACATAGCTGATATGCTAGAGTCAAGGTTAGCGACACATAGCTGATATGCTAGCGTTAGTGTTAGCGACACATAGCTGATATGCTAGAGTCAAGGTTAGCGACACATAGCTGATATGCTAGCGTTAGTGTTAGCGACACATAGCTGATATGCTAGCGTTAGTGTTAGCGACACATAGCTGATATGCTATCGTCGGGGTTAGCGACACATAGCTGATATGCTAGCGTCAGTGTTAGCGACACATAGCTGATATGCTAGCGTCAGGGTTAGCGAACCATAGCTGACCAAGACCCTGTCCCAAGTCTTCGTTAGTACCCCCCAGTAACAGGCATAGCCTGGCTAACGGGGCAGGGATGGCCATAGTCCCCATGGTGGTGGAGTCTGCTACAGAAGTATTGCACGCCCCCTGCTTTTTAGCTGTACTCTAGGACTGAAAAAGTAGCCCCCATAACCCGCTCCCACGTCGATACGATGCTGTGCCTCAACATCTCTACAATATCGGCTGCAAAGAACACCAGCTCGTAGTTACAATAAGATAGCACAAGACAAGACAAGACAAAACAAGACGATTAGTCTGATTCATGTATAAAAATATTCGGCAAAGCAGGTGATGCAACACGACGATGGAAGGGGTGCTATTCAGCTATTCATCGACGATAAAGGACATGCTAGTCGAGACAGAAGAGTTACAGCTCGACGATATAAAGAGATGCAACTCGACGATAGAAGAAGATGCAACTCGACGATACACGTGAATGCAACTCGACGATACACGTGAATGCAACTCGGTCATAGGAAAATATATACATTTTAAAAAGTCTCCTAACATTTCTCTTTCTTCTCAGGATATGTTCATTTTATCGTTACCGTGGATACCGCAAAGCTTCACTATGACGTCACAAGATGGAAGCTGGCTGAACATTTCTTTGAGACGGGAAGCAAGAAAAGCAGAAGAGTCTGGTACTGACAGCTTGAGGAGAGAAATATCGGCCCAGGAGATATCTTCCGTGGCGGATCTCATTCAGAAGCCACGAATAACATTTTATTAGCAGGATGTAGATGTCTTTGGATTTCAGGAAAATCATCATCATCATCATCATCTCACTGTGACGAGAAAATAATGACCTCGATTCAAAGATACTCGGAACAAGAACAAGATATTATCTCAATTATGTGTATGTAGTGGGCGTATGTGTAAGAGAATAGTGGTGGGGGGAGAGAGAGTGGCGGCTTACAAGTTATGGTAGCAGGTTTACACTGGAAGTGAGAAAGAGGCCAATGTGTCGTTCACGTGTTTTGTGGCAAAACATTGAGTGTTCTCCCCTGTAGGGTGTGACTCAGTCTGTGAGTGAGTGTGAGTGAGTGAGTGTGTGAGTGAGTGAGTGACGACCCGCTCTGGGTGACCTTTCATTTAAACACAGTCACGTGGGTAGAGTGAGTAAATAACCCGCACGCCAGTAGCTACCAAATTAAACAGCATTTGCCAATTTAACTTAATCACGAAGTCTCTCTCTCTCTCGCTCTCTCTCTCTCTCTCCTTCTCTCTCTCTCTCTCTCTTTCCGTAACATAGTGCCTTGTAATTTATTATTGTAGTATTGTTAATCTTTCCCAAAGCAACATATGCCTGTGAGACCTGGACACTTAACAAAACAGCTGAGAAACACATAAATGCCTTTGAATGTAAATGCTACAGAAGAGTTCCTCAAATATCATGGACACACAAACACAAGAAGATTCTTGTAATATGGATATATTACAAGAACTTAATATTGAATAAGGCTGGCTAGTAAGGAAGATTAAACAGAGAAAACTTAAATATTTTGGACACATTAAACGTCATGATAATCTAGAGAAACGTGTCTTGGAAGGGTACATAATGGGGAAAAGAAATAGAGGAAGACCAAGGCGAAGAGGGCTGCAAGACATCGTTGATAATCTGCAAATGGATGCATCAGCAGCAGGCCATCTTGCTCACAACCGAGAGGCCTACAAGAGAGCTGTTAGGGAGGCAAAGTTCTGCAAGGGACATACAAATGAATGAATGAATGTGTATTATTATAGACTTGTAAATTCTTTCTCTGAACCTTAAGTGCCCAGGGCACATGGGGCTTCCGCAAGGGTTTTCCACAAATGCCTGTCCTTCGCCTTTTTTTCTGCTCTTGCCCAGGTGAGCCCTCTATTGCTCAACATCCTTTCTGTTGTTCTTCTCCATGTCTCTTTTGGTCGACCCTTACTTCTGCTCCCCTGTGGTGTGACTTGTAAATTAGGATAATATTATTGGTGTTAAAGTTGTTATTATTAGTACTACTATTTGCATTTTTATTATAGTTATGATTGATAAGTAGAAAGTAGAAAGTAGGTAAGAAAAGATGGAAAACTTGAGAACCGGTGGGAGACGAGTACTCTCACGGTATGAGTAATGTTAAGATAGAAGGAAGTAGATTAACACAAATACTAGACACATGACGCTGAGGAAAAGGCAGATTAAAGAGGTACATCCAGGTTGTAATAGTCCTGACACGACTAAACTGAGTGATTAAATCAACAGTGTGGAGACAGACAGACGGACAATGTAAATAGATATCCCCTACATTTATCACAAACACCTTATACTGGATAAGAAGAGTTTATCAATGCCAGAAAATTTAATAGACGGATTTGACGCAATAGACATACTGACAGGTGAGGCATAATTGCTAATCTTAGGACGCAATTTGCACACACGAATAGTCCAGCTGACCAATAGGATGGCCAAAGGGAGTGGACCGACGCATCCCAAAGTCCAGTCAGTGTGTAGTCAACCAGCTGACCAATATAAAAATCTATAGGTGTGTCCTATGGACAACTGACTTACCATTTAAAAGACAGACATGCAGTTTTGGGAGAAAGAAAGCAAAGAAAAGAAAAACAGAAAGATAGATAGGAGAGCAACGACACATAGAACAGATGGACAGATAGAGCAGTAGATATTCAGGAGTTAGAGAAGCAGTTTAGAACCTGAAGTAGTTTAGGACAGACAGAATGTGTATTTCAAGTTAGAAAATGATTATTAGTACTGCGTGAGAAATGTAGATTTGATTTTTTGGGACTTTGTGTAAAATGCTTTAGGAGATGCCTCAATTTGACACTTGTGAACTCCGTTTGGTGAACATTAAAGATGAACTAGAATATTTTATTCAAGAACGAACCATCTGAAGTTTATAGTGACTATATGTGTTAATATTTCAGTATTGTGGTGAAGCATATAGTATCACTCGTAGTGGCATTATAAGACGTTGAAGCGAAAAAAAAAGAATACTAAGGAATGTGTATTCATAACTTAAAAGTGACAAGGAATATCAAATGTTGCCGCGACCACAGCCTGAAATAGAAGTGAGAGAAAGTCAAGCTAAGAAGTGAGAGAAAGCCAAGCTAAGAAGTGAGAGAAAGCCAAGCTAAGAAGTGAGAGAAAGCCAAGCTAAGAGGGAAGAGAAAGCCAAGCTAAGAAGTGAGAGAAAGCCAAGCTAAGAAGTGAGAGAAAGACAAGCTAAGAAGTGAGAGAAAGACAAGCTAATAAGTGAGAGAAAGACAAGCTAATAAGTGAGATAAAGACAGGCTAAGAAGTGAGAGAAAGCCAAGCTAAGAAGTGAGAGAACGTCAAGCTAAGAAGTGAGAGAAAGCCAAGCTAAGAAGTGAGAGAAAGCCAAGCTAACGATCATAGAAAAGATCTATAAAGACTAGGCAGAAAAAGATCTATAAAGACTAGACAGAAAATTCAACTTAGAACACCTCGTCATCATTAATATTATAATAATTCAGAACCAAAGACAATAATTAAGAACATTGTATTACATTTCGCTCGCTCTCTCTCTCTCTCTCTCTCTTTCCATTCCCTCTCCATCTCCTTCTCTCTCTCGTATGTATGTGTGCGTGAGTGCTATGTTATTAGGTTAATTACTTCTTCTCTTTTACTTTGAATGTAGTAGTTAAATCTTACACTCTTTTGATATGTTTTTTCCTAATTTAATTTGTATTTTTTTTTACTAAATCAAGTGTGTGGGAAGAACGAAAGATGGAGTGATGAAGGGTAGAATGTAAGACGGGACTGCGTGCCCAATTCTTTACCCTTGAAAAATAAAGATTATTCATTCATTCTCCCTATCTCTGTCTCTCTCTCCATATCTCTCTCTCTCTCTCTCCTTTCCTATCTCTCTCTCCCTCTTTATTTTCTTCCCTCTCTCTGTGTCTTTCTCCATTTCTCTCTTTTTCTATCTCCCTCTATCTTTTTCTCCATCTCTCCCTCTCTCTTTCCCTCTCTCTCCGTCTCCCTCCCTATCTCCCTCTCTATATCTCCCTTCTTGAAGATAATCTTCTTCTTGACAATCTCCCTCTCTATATCTCCCTTCTTGAAGATAATCTTCTTCTTGACAATCTCTCTCTCTCTATCTCCCTTCTTGAAGATAATCTTCTTCTTGACAATCTCCCTCTCTATATCTCCCTTCTTGAAGATAATCTTCTTCTTGACAATCTCCCTCTCTATACCTCCCTTCTTGAAGATAATCTTCTTCTTGAAAATCTCCCTCTCTATACCTCCCTTCTTGAAGATAATCTTCTTCTTGACAATCTCCCCCTCTCTCCCTCCCTATCTCTCTCACTCTTCCCCTCTCTAACTCCTCCCTCTCTCTTTTGCTTCCCTATTCTCTCTCCACATCTCCTCTCTATTTTTCTCCCAACTTCTCTCTTTTTCTATTCTTTTTCTATCTCTCCATCTCTCCTTTATTCTTTTCTCTCTGTATATCCTTTTTTTCTCCCCCACCTCTCTCTCTCTCTCTCTCTCTAGCAGGATAGATTTATATTTGTGTTATAACAGGAGAGACAGTGAACTATTCTCTCGGACAGTCAACATTCACTATGTGCTGTGAACTATTCTCTCGGACAGTCAACATTCACTATGTGCTGTGAACTGTTCTCTCAGACAGTCAACATTCACTATGTATAGTATTTATTTTCTTTGCTTTTAACCTTTCTTTTCTCGTTAATTGTGTTCTCCTGCAACTTTATCTTCCGTCCATAGGACAGGCAGGTATAATCAAACTACTTCTCACGACCTGAAGAAGTAAGAGACAATCAAGAGACAAACAAGAGACAATCAAGAGACAATCGAGAGACAAATAAGAGACAATCAAGAGACAAACAAGAGACAAGCAAGAGACAAACAAGAGACAAACACGAGACAAGCAAGAGACAAACACGAGACAAGCATGAGACAAACAAGAGACAAGCAAGAGACAAACAAGTAACAAACAAGAGACAAACAAGAGACAAGCAAGAGACAAACAAAAGACAAGCAAGAGACAAACAAGAGACAAACAAGAGACAAACAAGAGACAAGCAAGAGACAAACAAAAGACAAGCAAGAGACAAACAAGAGACAAACAAGAGACAAACAAGAGACACATAAGAGACAAGCAAGAGACAAACAAGAGACAAACAAGAGACAAACAAGAGACAAACAAGAGACAAACACGAGACAAAAAAAAAACAAGCAAGAGAATGTCCCTACAAGTGGAAGTAAATTTTTGTAACTTCCAGCACAAATATTACTCCACGTTCGAGACCGCTGCTCAATAAACAGACGAAATAGAACATTCATACATTTTTCTCAAAACACAGAATAGTTTCAGCACGTTAACATGCAACAATCATGATATCCGGATATGATATTAGCACGTTAACATGCAACAATCATGGTATCCGGATATGATATTAGCACGTTAACATGCAACAATCATGATATCCGGATATGATATTAACACATTAACATGCAACAATCATGATATCCGGATATGATATTAGCAAACAAGCCTTACTCTTAGGAGCCCCTTAATATCATTGTAGGCTCTGGACAAGCAATGCACTGGTCTCTGGACAAGCAATGCACTGGTCTCTGGACAAGCAATGCACTGGTCTCTGGACAAGCAATGTATTGGTCTCTGGACAAGCAATGTACTGGTCTCTGGACAAGCAATGCCCTGGTCTCTGGACAAGCAATGCACTGGTCTCTGGACGAGCAATACACTGGTCTCTGGACGAGCAATGCACTGGTCTCTGGACAAGCAATGCACTGGTCTCTGGACAAGCAATACACTGGTCTCTGGACGAGCAATGCACTGGTCTCTGGACAAGCAATGCACTGGTCTCTGGACAAGCAATGCACTGATTTCTGGACGAGCAATGCACTGGTTTCTAGACGAGCAATGCACTGGTCTCTGGACGAGCAATGCACTGGTCTCTGGACAAGCAATGCACTGGTCTTTGGACAAGCAATGCACTGGTCTTTGGACAAGCAATGCTCTGGTTTTTGGACAAGCAATGCAGTCTCTGGACAAGCAATGCTCTGGTCTCTGGACAAGCAATGCACTGGTTTCTGGACAAACAATGCACTGGGGCCTTTGCCAAGGCCTCCGAGATAAATCTTGTAAACATCCTGTGCTTATTTTTTTATCGAATATCCTCCTGAAGCACTCGGGGTCTGACACTTAGAACAGGGAATTCCACTGGTCACCCACACTTAAAACAGAGAAAACACTCAGTGCGCCACACTTAAAACAGAGAAAACACTCGGTGCGCCACACTTAAAACAGAGAAAACACTCAGTGCGCCACACTTAAAACAGAGAAAACGCTCAGTTCGCCACACTTAAAACAGAGATAACCTTCAGTGCGCCACACTTAAAACAGAGATAACCTTCAGTGCGCCACATTTAAAACAGAGATAACCTTCAGTGCGCCACATTTAAGACAGAGATAACCTTCAGTGCGCCACATTTAAAACAGAGATAACCTTCAGTGCGCCACACTTAAAACAGAGAAAACCTTCAGTGCGCCACACTTAAAACAGAGATAACCCTTCTTGGCTAGAAGCAGTGCATCTGTTGGACTCCTCGCTCAGTAGCCTTGAACATTATTAAACTCATACAAAGAACAGCACACTGAGAATATCGTGGGACCCCTCTATAGCTGTCCAGCGTATGTGCGCCTTTAGAAGTCTCCACCTGCTATACAAGCCTGTGTAGTCTGGCAGAAGCAGAATTCCAACATGTCTTGGAGTGGCAACTTTGACAAGAGTTTGGAATCGATCTCTCCATGCACTTTCATTTACAATCATAATTCAACTTCCTGTCCATTTCTTGGTTCGAATTTCACAAAGAATACGGGACGGAAAAATATGAAGCTAATCGTGCAAACTGTGTGTTGTATCGATATCTTAATTGTATGTATCGATGTCCTAATTTCCGTGTATTATTCATGTGTGTCTCGCCCACAAATTATCGGCAAAAAATCTCTCAGGTTTTAGAGTATCGTTCCTGAAATCAGCGTCTTTTATCAAATTTACATGAATTTTAATAAGGAGACAAGCCACGATATCATCATCATCATCATCATCATCATCATCATCTCTGGTCTGATGTTCTTTAAAGCGATAAAACACAACCAGGATTTCTCTCTGACTCTCTGTGTGTCTCACTCTGTCTCTATCTCTTTCTGTCTCTCCCTGTCTCTTTCTGTCTCTCTCTGTCTCTTTGTGTGTGTCTCTCGCTGCCTCTCTCTGTGTGTGTGTCTCTCTCTGTCTCTCTCTGTCTCTTTGTCACTTTGTGTGTCTCTCTCGCTGCCTCTCTCTCTGTGTCTCTCTCGCTGTCTCTCTCTGTCTCTCTCTGTCTGTTTCTGTCTGTTTCTGTTTCTCTCTGTCTATCTGCCACTCTGTGTGTCTCTCTCACTGCTTCTCTCGCTCTCTCTCTGTTTGTCTGTCTCTGTCTGTCTCTGTCTCTGTCTGTCTCTGTGTCTCTATCTCTCTGTCTCTGTGTTTCTATCTCTCTGTCTCTGTCTCTATCTCTCTGTGTCTCTATCTGTCTCTCTGTCTCTATCTCTGTCTCTGTTTCTATTTCTCTCTGTCTATATCTCTCTGTCTCTCTCTGTGTCTATCTGTCTTTGTGTTTCTCTGTGTCTCTCTGTCTGTCTCTGTCCCTCTCTGTCTCTGTCTCTATCTCTATATCTCTCTCTGTCTCTCTCGTTTCTATCTCTCTCTATCTCTCTCTGTTTCTCTCTCTGTCTCTATCTGTCTCTATCTCTCTCTGTCTCTATCTCTCTCTGTCTATCTCTGTCTCTCTCTCTCTGTCTGTATCTTTTTCTGTCTCTGTCTCTCTCTGTCTCAGTCTCTATCTGTCTCTGTCTATCTCTGTCTCTATATGTCTCTGTCTATCTCTATCTCTCTCTGTCTCTATCTGTCTCTGTCTCTATCTGTCTGTCACTCTGTCTGTCTCTCTGTCTCTGTCTGTCTCTGTCTCTGTCTCTCTCTCTGTCTCTATCTGTCTCCGTCTCTCTCTGTCTCTATCTGTCTCTGTCTCTATCTGTCTCTCTCTGTCTCTCTCAAGGATGCTGCCGACAAGCAAAGGATATCATGTCTCTATCTCTCTGTCACTCTGTCTCTCTCTGTCTCTGTCTCTCTGTCTCTCTTTGTCTCTATCTGTCTCCGTCTCTCTCTGTCTCTGTCTCTCTGTCTCTCTTTGTCTCTATCTGTCTCCGTCTTTCTCTGTCTCTGTCTCTCTGTCTCTCTTTGTCTCTATCTGTCTCCGTCTCTCTCTGTCTCTGTCTCTCTCAAGGATGCTGCCGACAAGCAAAGGATATCATGTCCTCTCATAACACTCGAGCGTGCATCTCAACAGGCTTGTCACGGAGCAATGTACTGGTGAAGATAATCAGTGGGAACTTGGAACAACTAGTCGAATTGGGGAGTGAACTGGGGAATCGGATCACTGAGTCGAAATGGGGAGTGAGTTGAGAAATCAGATCACTGAGTCGAATGGGGATTTTGATCACTGAATATGATGAAGAGTAGTACACGACGAATTTTTTTAACTTCAGACTCATCCATAAGTCATATAACTACAGGATACAGGATACAGGATACAGGATAAGACCTAGCTAGGTTGCTGGTCCCTGGGGGTTGTTTCATTACACTCGCGACACGCCCATAAGTGGTCTCAGGTTTGACATCTGATTGCTCTTTGCTGTGTTGGCTGATATAATACCAAGGCTGTGTTGGCTGATATAATACCAAGGCTGTGTTGGCTGATATAAAACCAAGGCTGTGTTGGCTGATATAATACCAAGGCTGTGTTGGCTGATATAATACCAAGGCTGTGTTGGCTGATATAATACCAAGGCTGTGTTGGCTGATATAATACCAAGGCTGTGTTGGCTGATATAATACCAAGGCTGTGTTGGTTGATATAATACCAAGGCTGTGTTGGCTGATATAATACCATTGCTGTGTTGGGTGATACAATACCAAGGCTGTGTTGGCTGATATAATACCAAGGCTGTGTTGGCTGATATAATACCAAGGCTGTGTTGGCTGATATAATACCAAGGCTGTGTTGGCTGATATAATACCAAGGCTGTGTTGACTGATATAATACCAAGGCTGTGTTGGCTGATATAATACTAAGGCTGTGTTGACTGATATAATACCAAGGCTGTGTTGGCTAATATAATACCAAGGCTGTGTTGGCTGATATAATACCAATGCTGTGTTGGCTGATACAATACCAATGCTGTGTTGGCTGATATAATACCAAGGCTGTGTTGGCTGATATAATACCAAGGCTATGTTGAAGCAAAAACTACCCAGGTCATCAAAGAAATGGAGAGATACCAACTTGACGTACTGGGCATCAGTGAAATGCAATGGCCAGAAGCAGGGAAAAGATCGCCGGAAAACGGTAAGTTAATAATACATTCAGGCAGAAATGATGGTAAAATCCGCGATGGGGTGGGCATTATTATGTCAGATGTAGCAGCAAAGAGTCTTGTAGAATGGGAACCAGTGAACAGTCATATAATAAGAGCACAATACAACCTAAGACACTGAAGAATGACAGTAATACAGTGTTATGCACCCATGAACGATGCAGATGATGAGGTGAAAGACAATTTCTATCACCAATTACAACAAATCATCAACAAAGTCCCTAAACACGACATCCTAATTGCTATGGGGGACTTCAAGGCTAAGGTAGGGAAGGATAATACCGACGTTGAAAAAGTGATGGAGAAAGAAGGAATTGACATGGTTAATCAGAACGGAGAAAGATTAATTGAAATATATCTAACAGAGGGCATGGTCATTGGAGTTACAATATTTCCACACAAAGAGATACATAAAACAACGTGGATATCTCCAGATGATAGAACTAGAAACCAGATAGATCATTTTTGTATTAGAAAGCAATACAGAACATCTCTGATAAATGTAAGGGCTTATAGGGGTGCAGATGTCAACAGTGATCACAATCTGTGTATAAGGAAAATAAAATAAAACTAAAAAGCCAACACAAGAAATCAATATACAGAAAGATAAACAGCCACAGCCTACAAGAAGAGAATACTGACAGTAATTTCAATCAGGAACTTACCAATCATTCCACAACACCCAGTGAAGTAGAGGAGATAGGTATAGATGAATAGTGGATACTGCAATGAGAGAAGAACAAGCAGGATTTTGAAAAGAGAGAAACTGTCTCGACCAGATCTTTACTCTAAGAATAATATTTGAAGAACATATTGAAAAGCAGAAACCATTAATACTGAACTTCATAGACTTTAAAAAGGCATTTGATAACATACACAGAGATTCATTATGGAGAATTTTAAGTCTATATGGAATACCACCTAAAATTGTCAGCATCATTAAGGACTTATACAATGGATATGGTTGTGCAGTCAAGACAGAAGAAGGGATGAGTGAATGGCTCCAGATTGAAACAGGCGTGAAACAAAGATATATACTGTCTCCTTTACTTTTTGGGATTACAATAGACTTCATAATGAAAAAATGCTGCACAGGTAACACAGGCATTGACTGGGTACATGGGACCCAACTAGAAGATCTTGATTTTGCTGATGACATAACTGGTATCAGTAACAATGTGAAATCCATGCAAGAAAAAACAGATATCCTGTCTTCACTGGCTAGCAAAATAGGACTCGAAATTAACAAGGACAAAACAAAAATAATGGAACTTCCCATTAATCAAAATGGAAAAATACTCGTAGAAGGGACAGATATTGAAGAAGCCAATCAATTTGCATACCTTGGCGGCTACATAGACCAGGATGGTGACATTAGAAAGGAAGTTAGAATTAGAATTGCAAAAGCAGCATCAATCTTCAAGAATCTTGAGAACATATGTTATTCAAAAGTTATAAGCACAAAAACCAAGTTAAGACTGTTCAATTCAAATGTAATATCCACCCTCATTTATGCATGCGAAAGCTGGAAAACAACTAAAGAAATAGACAAGAAATTAGACTCTTTTGAAAACAAATGCCTAAGGAAAATACTCGGCATTAAATGGAACGAATTCAAGAACAATGCAGGAAAAGGAGACAGGCATATGTTGGTCACGTGATGAGAAGAAATGATCAGAGAATCCCAAAACAAGCTATCAAGTGGAACACAACAGGCCAAAGAAAAAGAGGCACACCACGCGAAACTCTAAAGAGGACATTGTTAAGAGAGGCCAAATTAACAGGCATAAAATCCTTTGATGAGGTTGAAAGACTCGCTAAAGACAGGAAAAACTGGCGAACTACCTTGCGAGTCTTATGTGACGTACAACGGCACGGGAAAGATATAAGTTATAAGTGTTGCTTATAAATTCTTCCTGTTCTAGCTCCCAACTGCGATTCCACTTCTTTGATTACGTGTACATCACTGAGGTGTGGGTAGAATATACCTTTGAGGCAGGTTTCCTGGGCTGATTCTTGTTGCCTGAAGGATTGATACATGCTTTGTTTGCCCGTTCTGATGTTTCCTAATATGTTGGCTTTTGCTGAAAGTTGATGTCAACTCCGGAGTGACCCAGGCAGTACGTCCATATGATGTTTTGGATTTGCGATTTGGAGATTATGGTTAACCACTCATTTCTGATGGCACGGTGCTCTATCTTTCTTAACACACTTTGAGAATCTGTAATGACTGTAGATATCCATCCAGTCCGCCATTGTATTCTGAAAGTACAATAACTACAGAGATATGTCTTTTCTTATTATACGTGAACTGAACACAACAGGCTGTTTTATGGTTCATCGTGGAAGAGGATGGATGTCGTCTTGGCCAGCTCTGGTCCACAGACCACGAAAGCTTCACCATCACAACAGCAGCATCATCTTTTCTATCTCTACTTAATGTACAACCATGTCTCGTTTCAGCTACAATCTGCCAAAGTTCTCTCAAGCTCGCAAATAAAAACACATTTTTTTGTTTATGGGAAAGAAAAATCCCAGGACTAGATGGAAACGCATAAAAATTTAACAGGGATTACCATCATGGGAAATTGTTTCACTGGCAGATGATTTGAATATCTTAACTTCCTATCAGCGAGTTCTTGGGCTCCTAGCGAGACCCCCCACAGATCCTGTCTGCATTAAGCTCATTTACTCTTTCTTATGTTCTCCGGCTACATTTTCCAGCGAAATAACAACTTTTGTACAAATTTCAATTTCAAAATTCTGAAACTGAACAGGGCCGGCCATCATCTTTCTCAGTACAGATGATGAAGAAGATGAAAGAAAACCATCTTAGAGGAAAAGAAAATGCCTGGAGAATATTTTCAAGAACGGGGAAAACACTTTTGTAGAAACTGTAAAAAAAAAATGTGCAACTTTGGAGCATCAAGCTTTTGATGGCTGAAGCTGTGAAGAAAATGCGGTCAATCAGAAGTTGGAGTAGTGACCTTTAATTCTCTAAACAAACGTAAGAAACAGGTTTCTCTAAAGGCTCCACGATGCCGATGACGAATTTGAGGTTGCGCACCAGAGTAAACGAAGAAGGCGCAGGAACAACGCCATCTTGTCTCTTCACGTGAATGTTGTGGACTGAGACCATCTGCAATTTGACCCAGTTTCAAAGTTGGGTACCTGACACATCTGTAAAAAGAAACTGTCTGAAAACGAAGAAAATCTGTCTGCGTGGTTTGGAAATGCTAGAGAAAACTCGCTGTTTCTCTTAGCAACTGACGGCATTAAGATGTAGAAGAGCAGGCAAGGTGCTGGATACGGAGTGAATAACTTGAGTAACGAAGTTTCTGAGCCTGTTCCACCACCATAAGTGGTCATGTAAAACCCTCTCCTTTTAGCTCAACTGATGGACCTCAGTATCTGATATGGAAACATAACAAGGACGCGGATAACTGGTTCATAAGTTCCCATAAATGTGCCAGAACTCCACGTAGACATCTTTACTCATCTTGACACAGAACAAGATGACGCACAAGAATAAATAACACGAACAGTGAACAGCATCGTCACAGACGACACCCGCACAGCCTGTCTTGACAGAAACCCAAACCAAATCGCCCAAACCTCCAACAATCTTGAACTTAGATTCTACCAGGACACGTCATGGGCCACTATATTGCTGTCAATCTCGACAGCTTCTACATGACCTCGCAAACATTTTTGCCTGGGTTTGTTCCCCAGCTCATCACACTGGTTTTCTATCTTTCTTAACACACTTTGAGAATCTGTAATGACTGTAGATATCCATCCAGTCCGCCATTGTATTCTGAAAGTACAATAACTACAGAGATATGTCTTTTCTTATTATACGTGAACTGAACACAACAGGCTGTTTTATGGTTCATCGTGGAAGAGGATGGATGTCGTCTTGGCCAGCTCTGGTCCACAGACCACGAAAGCTTCACCATCACAACAGCAGCATCATCTTTTCTATCTCTACTTAATGTACAACCATGTCTCGTTTCAGCTACAATCTGCCAAAGTTCTCTCAAGCTCGCAAATAAAAACACATTTTTTTGTTTATGGGAAAGAAAAATCCCAGGACTAGATGGAAACGCATAAAAATTTAACAGGGATTACCATCATGGGAAATTGTTTCACTGGCAGATGATTTGAATATCTTAACTTCCTATCAGCGAGTTCTTGGGCTCCTAGCGAGACCCCCCACAGATCCTGTCTGCATTAAGCTCATTTACTCTTTCTTATGTTCTCCGGCTACATTTTCCAGCGAAATAACAACTTTTGTACAAATTTCAATTTCAAAATTCTGAAACTGAACAGGGCCGGCCATCATCTTTCTCAGTACAGATGATGAAGAAGATGAAAGAAAAGCATCTTAGAGGAAAAGAAAATGCCTGGAGAATATTTTCAAGAACGGGGAAAACACTTTTGTAGAAACTGTAAAAAAAAATGTGCAACTTTGGAGCATCAAGCTTTTGATGGCTGAAGCTGTGAAGAAAATGCGGTCAATCAGAAGTTGGAGTAGTGAACTTTAATTCTCTAAACAAACGTAAGAAACAGGTTTCTCAAAAGGCTCCACGATGCCGATGAAGAATTTGAGGTTGCGCACCAGAGTAAACGAAGAAGGCGCAGGAACAACGCCATCTAGCTTTGTCTCTTCACGTGAAAGTTGTGGATTGAGACCATCTGCAATTTGACCCAGTTTCAAAGTTGGGTACCTGACACATCTGTAAAAAGAAACTGTCTGAAAACGAAGAAAATCTGTCTGCGTGGTTTGGAAATGCTAGAGAAAACTCGCTGTTTCTCTTAGCAACTGACGGCATTAAGATGTAGAAGAGCAGGCAAGGTGCTGGATACGGAGTGAATAACTTGAGTAACGAAGTTTCTGAGCCTGTTCCACCACCATAAGTGGTCATGTAAAACCCTCTCCTTTTAGCTCAACTGATGGACCTCAGTATCTGATATGGAAACATAACAAGGACGCGGATAACTGGTTCATAAGTTCCCATAAATGTGCCAGAACTCCACGCAGACATCTTTACTCATCTTGACACAGAACAAGATGACGCACAAGAATAAATAACACGAACAGTGAACAGCATCGTCACAGACGACACCCGCACAGCCTGTCTTGACAGAAACCCAAACCAAATCGCCCAAACCTCCAACAATCTTGAACTTAGATTCTACCAGGACACGTCATGGGCCACTATATTGCTGTCAATCTCGACAGCTTCTACATGACCTCGCAAACATTTTTGCCTGGGTTTGTTCCCCAGCTCATCACACTGGTTTTCTATTTTCAGACATGTTTCTTAAGTCCCATAGCCCTCCTCAAAATTGCAATTTAAAAAATTATTAATAGGCCTGGGAGATCGATGAGTTATGGGGCGAATATTTAGCTTGGATGAAGTGAAGGAAAGCTATGCAAGTTATTTTCTCAGCCTCTCTCTCTCTCTCTCTCTCTCTCTCTCTCTCTCTCTCCTCTCTCTCTCTCTCTCCCTATCCACCTTAATGGCCATATTTCTAAGGAAAAAGGGCATAAATGGCGTAAAATCTGAAGACAGCAAAATATCTTGGCACTCCAGCAAAGCTGTAAAATAAGAATCGCTGACAAGGCAGGCTTAGCCTAGAGGGCGCCGAAATATATATTTGACGCCCCTAGCGCCCTGGCTGTTTCTGATGTGGATACATAATCACCTGGATTCAGTTCCAGCTGTTATTTTTTAAACATTATGTTGTGTTGGAACATACCAAGTCTTCTAACATCGTAATGTGTTGTAACTTGCTCCTGTTAGAGAAGGCGATTTTGATGTGAGAGAAGCTGTGAGATAAGATGATGTGAGAGAAGATGTCAGATAAGATGATGTGATATAAGATAATGTAAGAGAGGATGAGTGAGAGAAGATGATGTGAGAGAGGATGATGTGAGAGAAGATGTAAAAGAAGATGATGCGAGAGAAGATGGTGTAAGAGAGGATGATGTGAGAGAAGATGATGTGAGGGAAGAAGATGTGAGAGAAGATGATGTGAGAGAAGATGACGTGAGAGAAGATGATGTGAGAGAAGAACTGTCGGAAGACATGAAAGAGAGATTAAAACTTCTGTCCTTCCTTTATAACATTTAGACGGATTTTGTTCGTGTAGTTTTCACTGCCTGGAGCAATGTGCTACCTGCCACGGTGACAACTTGCCAACAGTAAATACTACCACTACTACTACCACCACCATCATCACCACCACCACCACCACCACCACTACCACCACCACCACTACTACTACTACTACCACCACCACCACCACCACTACTACTACTACTACTACCACCACCACCACCACCACCACCACCATTACTACTACTACTATTACTACTACCACCACCACCACTACCACCACTACTACTACCACCACCACTACTACTACTACTACCACCACCACCACCACCACCATTACTACTACTACTATCACCACCACCACCACGACCACCACCACCACCACCACCACTACTACTACTACCACCACCACTACCACCACTACTACTACCACCACCACCACTACCACCACCACTACTACTACTACTACTACTACCACCACTACTACTACTACCACCACCACCACCACCACCACTACTACTACTACTACTACCACCACCACCACCACCACTACTACTACTACTACTACTATTACTACTACTACTACTGCTGCTGCTGCTGCTGTTACTGCTATTACTATTATTATTACTATCATTACTACTACTACTACTACCACCATTATTTTTACTACTATTTCTGCTACAGCTATCTCTACGACTACTACTACTACTACTACTACTACTACTACTACTACTACTATTATAACTATTATTACTGATGCTACCACGACTGTTACTACCACTTTACAACTTTTGCTACTACCGCTAATACTACAACTGATACCACCACTATCATTATTATTACTACTACTGTTACTATTATTGCTACCACTATTATTGCTACTGGCACGATAATATGTAATACTGGCCGTCCAATTTGACACTGCTTTGCCTTCCACTTCAGTACAATTATTTCATTTATTTAGCTAATAATCCATTCAGCCATGCATCCAACCATCCATTCATCAGTCCATCCATCCACCAATACATCCATCCAGCCGTCTTTCTTCTTATCATCCTCAGCTGTCTGTCCTGCATGTGTATCCAGTACGTCTTGTGTTTGTTATATGTAACCTTCCATGTACCCAGCATTCCTGGCTTACATCTGAGTCTTGCCAAGTTCCCAGCCTGCATCGACCGGCTCCGGTATCTGTTGGTCGTGGAGATCTTTGTTCTCAGACCTTGGTTCCTCGGGCTTTCTCTGAGCTGGCCAAGTGTTTGAAAATATTGGCTGCAATCATCTAAAAAACCGCTTCTCTCTCTCTTTCTTTCTTTCTTCTCTTATTTTATTTTTACTTTCTCTTGCGTGTCTGTCGTTTCATAAGTGTTCTCATGATCATCAATTTGGGCAGGAATTTGCAGGCACGTAGCAGCTCTCTCCATCAATCTTGTTCTCGCGTGTGTAGAGGAGGTTTGGCGTTCATACAGGATAACAGAACAGAGCCACTACCTCTTTGGAATCTCAGTGAGAGAGAGGGAGAGAGAGAGAAAGAGAAAGAGAGAGAGAGTAGGGATGATTCTTCTCAATCCTGGTAAAACATTATGATTACCCAGTTTTCTGACTTTGTAATCATCCAGAAGGGGCAGAATGTCAGACGGTCCTGCAAGCATTATTCTGTACCCTTTCAAAATAAAATGTATTTTCTTTGTTTGCACTCCGGCATTCTAATTATTTGATTTTATGACATTCTAATTATCCTACTCTCTGACATTTTAATTATCCTACTTTCTGATATTATAATTATCCAACTTTCTGACATTCTAATTATCCAACTTTCTGACATTCTACTTATCCTACTCTCTGGCATTCTACTTATCCTACTCTCTGGCATTCTAATTATCCCATAATCTTTAGACTGTCTAGTCGGAGGAACGATGTGGCCACAACATTCTGAGAATCTTAGCAGAGCTTTTCCAGAGATAAACAAAAATCATAGAACTTTCTAGAATTTCGCGTAAAACACTGTACTCATGTCATCTTGGCGCCGACCGCAACAGAAGTGCGCTGACACCACACACAGAAGTGCGCTGACACCATAAACAGAGGATACTGACACTATAAACAGAGGGTGCTGACACTATAAACAGAGGGACGCTGACACCATAAACAGAGCAGCACTGACACCATAAACAGAAGGACACTGACATCATAAACGGTCTGACACTGACACCATTAACAGAGCGACACTGACATCATAAACAGAGTGGCACAGACACCATAAACAGAGGAAACAAGATGGCGAGAAAGGTGCATGAACATCTAACATTTACTCAAATATTTATTAGTTTCAGAAAGAAAATTAGCAAAAACATTCCCTCATTTTGATAACTTTCTCTTCTTTTTTTTCTTAAAAGTCAACAGCGAAAGGGAGCCCTTGTAACGACAAACTTGGCCTACAAATCATTTATCAGGGACGAAAGTTTCGTTAGGAACTTTGCGTGTAAGCTGCGACGTATCACTCATGGATGTCAGATATGTCTGCGAGATGAAAAGTAAGTCCCCGGATGACCTTTAGAAAGCAACCATCTCCACAGTCGGCGCTGCATGTTGTGTGTTTTAACATGAACAACCAAAACAAATTGTTCTAGTTTGCTAGAACAAATTGTTCTAGTATGATTAAACCAAAGCATACAATGTGACCCTCTTATCTTCGAGTCATGATCTGCGGTTCACAAGAATGTATCTGCTCTGTCCAAAAAAAAACAAAACAAAAATAAAATACAATGATCTAAATGAAAAGGCAACATTTAAAGTGAATTATTATTTGAAATAGACATATAAAAACATTCTACACGAAACTCAAAATCATTCTTGGCAACACGGCCTGGATATCTGTGGAGATTGGCTGGAAACAAGTGTCTCCCCAAAGATTATGTAATACTGAGCTTGCATGTTGTAATCGTTAATTTGATTCGTTTGGTTTGGTTTGGTTTTTATGTAGCAAGTGTAACGGATGTTAAGAGTTCCATCTCGTGATGTGGAGTTCAAGATTAGAGCTAAATCCTTCC
This sequence comes from Achatina immaculata, assembly GCA_009760885.1. Classification (NCBI taxonomy): domain Eukaryota; kingdom Metazoa; phylum Mollusca; class Gastropoda; order Stylommatophora; family Achatinidae; genus Lissachatina; species Lissachatina immaculata. Next base: position 32,874,177 of record CM019692.1, on the reverse strand, counting down.
TCTGATCTCTAGCGTGAGGGAAGATTGTAAACACAGAAAAATGAAAACTGCAGATAATATTGCACTTACAGATAAGGGGGAAGGGGAGGGGGAGAGAGGGGAGGTTGATTGACTGACTGATTGATTGATTGACTGATTGATTGACTGACTGATTGACTGATTGATTGATTGACTGATCTTTTTTTCAAAAGGTTTAATAACTGGCCACGGAGGCCCGTCTGACACTATGCCCTTTAACATACAACTTTCACTCTGTTCCAGACATTCTACAATAATCATCATCATCATCATCATCATCATCATGTGCCGTGTCGACTGGCGTTGGCTATTATGCTACTCCAGAGTACACGATCCTTCTTGCAGGCCATCAGCTCAGTTGGTGATCTCCTCTCACACTATCCCGTCACACTGTCCAGTATCATTTCTCTTGGTCTTCCTCTTGATCTTCTTCCTTCTATTTTTCCTGTTGTTATAATATTTTCAATGCCCCCTCTTCTCATTGCATGCCCTATGAAAGTACATTGTCTCTCTATTATTTTTTTTACAAGAATTTTTGTCTCTCCAGCTCTTCTCATACATTCTTCATTAGTTATTTTTGCTGTCCAGGGGATTCACAACATTCTTCTAATAAACCACATTTCTGCTGCTTCCGATGATTTTTGTGCATACTTACCTATTGTCCATGATTCACTTCCATATAACAAGATAGGTTCAATATAGCATTTTAGGACTCGTTTTCTAACATTCATTGATAAGGATGTGTTGGTTAATATGTTTCTCATTCTCTGAAATGCAGTCTTTGCTTGGCCTATTCTGTTCCTAATTTCTGTTCTGCATTTCACATCTGAAGTTATTACTGCTCCAAGGTATTTGAATTTCTGCACCTGCTTTAGAATAGTTCCATTTAATTTTATACTGCATGCTGGTGGATTCTGTTTCTTAGATATAACCACAGTTTCTGTCTTTCTGATGTTGAAAGTAAGGCCTTTCTGTTCACTTTCTTTGGCGACTTTATCCAAGAGATTTTGCAGGTCTTGTTGGAAGGACATAAATATGCTGCTCATATAACAAGCATAATTAGCATTAAAGTAACTACATACACATATAAATGACTATCTACCAAACAAAAATTTCAGTACTATTCAGAATAAACAATTAACTGAATTCGGTATCTTTAAGAGCAGTCTAAAATAACTTTTAAGGTTTATGATTCATGCAGGCATGTAGAGTGTGAGAAAGAGAAAGAGAGAGAGGGAGAGAAAGAAAGAGAGAGAGAGAGAGGGAGAGAAAAAGAGAGAGAGGGAGAGAAAGTGAGAGAGCCCTGTTATGCCACGTAAACAACTAGGAGTTAAGTTAAAGAGTTAAGTTAAAGAGTTAAGTTAAGGAGTTAAGTTAAAGAGTTAAGTTAAAGAGTTAAGTTAAGGATTTAAGTTAAGGAGTTAAGTTAAAGAGTTAAGTTAAAGAGTTAAGTAAAGAGTTAAGTTAGGAGTTAAGTTAAAGAGTTAAGTTAAGGAGTTAAGTTAAAGAGTTAAGTTAAGGAGTTAAGTTAAGGAGTTAAGTTAAGGAGTTAAGTTAAAGAGTTAAGTTAAAGAGTTAAGTTAAGGAGTTAAGTTAAAGAGTTAAGTTAAGGAGTTAAATTAAAGAGTTAAGTTAAGGAGTTAAGTTAAGGAGTTAAGTTAAGGAGTTAAATTAAAGAGTTAAGTTAAGGAGTTAAGTTAAGGAGTTAAGTTAAGGAGTTAAGCGTTACTTTCCATACCTACCTTGACCTGTCACCACTCTAGGCTGTGATCACACCAGGTCTCCTTTCCTTTCCCACCTCCTAAAGAAGCCAGGTACCCGTTTCTACAGCTGGGGCGACTGGGTGGCTGGGGTGACTTAGGTAACTTGGGTGACTGGGGCGACTTCCGTGACTTGGGGGTGACTGGAGAGACATGAGTGACTAGGGTGAATTGGGTGACTTGTATGACTTGGGTACATGTAGTGACTGGGATGAGTTGAGTGACTAAGTGACTGGGTTGACTTGGATGACTGGGGTGACTTAAGTGACTGGAGTGACTTGTGTGACTGGGACGACTTTGATGACTGGGGTGACTTAGGTGATTGGGGTGACTTGGATGAATGAGATGACTGGGATGACTTGAGTGATTGTGATGACTTAGGTGACTGGGTTGACTGGGGTGACTTGGATGACTGAAGTGACTGTGGTGACTTGGGTAACTTGGGTTACTGAAAAGAGTGGGGTGACTTGAGTGACTGGAGTGATTTGTGTGACTTTGGCTTACTGGTGTGACTTGGGCAAATTTGGTGAATTGGGTGACTACGATAACTGGGGTGATTTTGGTGACTGAGGTGACTTGGGTGACTGGGGTGACTTGGGTAACTGGGGTGACTTGAATAATTTGGTGACTGAAGTGACTTGGATGATATGGATGACTGGGGTGATTTGAATGACTTGAATGACTTGGGTGACTGAGTGACTTGGGTGACTTGGATAACAGGAGTGACTTGGGTGACCATACTCCTCTATCTATCTTTATTACTAGAACCATACACCTCTATCTATCTTTATTACTAGAACCATACACCTCTATCTATCTTTATTACTAGAACCATACACTTCTATCTATCTTTATTACTAGAATCATACACCTCTATCTATCTTTATTACTAGAACCATACACCTCTATCTATCTTTATTACTAGAACCATACACCTCTATCTATCTTTATTACTAGAACCATACACCTCTATCTATCTTTATTACTAGAACCATACTCCTCTATCTATCTTTATTACTAGAACCATACACCTCTATCTATCTTTATTACTAGAACCATACTCCTCTATCTACCTTTATTACTAGAACCATACACCTCTATCTATCTCTATTACTAAAACCATACTCCTCTATCTATCTTTATTACTAGAACCATACACCTCTATCTATCTTTATTACTAGAACCATACACCTCTATCTATCTTTATTACTAGAACCATACTCCTCTATCTATCTTTATTACTAGAACCATACACCTCTATCTATCTTTATTACTAAAACCATACTCCTCTATCTATCTTTATTACTAGAACCATACACCTCTATCTATCTTTATTACTAGAACCATACACCTCTATCTATCTTTATTACTAAAACCATACTCCTCTATCTACCTTTATTATTAGAACCAGTTTTATCACAGTCGTTATCTCTTGTTTCGTTAAACATTTCTGACAAAATCGGACTTTCAAGCTTGAAGACAGAAGAAACAAGTAGAAAGATTTTTATACTAGAGAGATTGAGAGAGAGAGAGAGAGAGAGAGAGAGAGAGAGAGAGAGAGAGAGAGAGAGAGAGAGATAGAAGATCAGTGAAAGAAAAGATGATAAATGAAAAATCTGAGATTTTTTAAAAAGAAAATGAAAGTTCAAACTGTTTATAGGTTCGTATAAAATTTCTAACTGTTTGTAGGTGTGTATAAAAGTTCTAAATGTTTGTAGGTGTGTATAAAAGTTCTAACTGTTTGTAGGTGTATATAAAAGTTCTAACTGTTTGTAGGTATGTATAAAAGTTCTAACTGTTTGTAGGTGTGTATAAAAGTTCTAACTGTTTGTAGGTGTGTATAAAAGTTTTAACTGTTTGCAGGTGTGTATAAAAGTTCTAACTGTTTGTAGGTGTGTATAAAATTATACTTTCCCAATGATCAGGAATGTCAATTTTCTACATGACCTCTGTCCCTATTTCTCTCTTTCTCTCTCTCTCTCTCTCTGTCCTCTCTATCCTCACCCTCTCTCTCTTTCTTTCTCTCTCTATCCTCTCTTTCCCTCTCCCTCCTTCTCTATCTCCCTCTCCCTTTCTCTCCTGTCTCCATCTCTTTCTCTCTCTTCTCTCCCTCTCTCCTTTCTCCCTCTCTCTCCTCTCTTTCTCAGGCTCTCTCCCTCTCTCTCTTTCATCTCTCTCCTTTCTCTCACTCCTTCACTCTCTCTCCTCCCTCTTCTCTCCCTCCTCTCTCTCTCCCTCTCTGACTAGGTCCCTGTCGCCTCTCACCTCACTTGGTCACATTTCCATAATTACAGGTTGTAGTGCAGCAGTTGTTCACTACCTTGTCATGGGAGCGGATGTTTTCTCTCTACATTTATAAAAGGAAAAGTGAAATAAAGCGAAGAAGTAAGACAGCCCAGATACTGTCTTACCTGATTAGAGGTGGACTATGACTTCAGGTGGAGGAGGTAGCAGAAACCTTAGAAGTACACCATGACATACACGAATTAGTCTAGACATGCACCTACTAGTGATGATTCATTAACAGTGCGACACGTCACTGAATTTAGATGCAAAAGAACTAAAGATGGATCGATAGACTAATGGTTCAGGTACAGACAGAACACACCTGACTATCTACTGATGGTTCAGCGTACAGACAGAACACACCTGACTATTTACTATCACGTAGTTACAAAATATACTGTCTCTCTCTCTACTCTCTCTCTCTCTACACTCTTCTTCTACTTTCTCTCTTTACTCTCTTTTTTCTCTCTTTCTCTCTACTCTCTCTTCTCTCTCACTTTACTCTCTTCTCTCTCTCTCTCTCTTTACTCCCTCTACTCTCTCTCTTCTATTCCCTCTACTCTCTTCTTTCTCTCTTTACTCTTTCACTCTATACTGCAAGTCATGAGGGAAAGAGATCAGGCCCACAAAAATAAAGAATTCACTAGCTACCGATTATTTAGAAATATAGTTCAATATTTAATTAAGCAAGAAAAGAGAAATTACTTTAGGAACCTAGTTCAGAATAAATCAGACAGTAAGTCTGTCTGGAAAGCAATTAACATTCTTGCAAACAAGAGACAACAGTCTGACTTGCAGAGTTATAATCATGTACCCGCTTGTGAAGAGTTCAGCAATCACTTCAGAGAAGAAGTCAATATCTTAAAATCTTCACTACCAACCATTACTTTTGATTTAAGCGAATTAAACAAATTTATAGGTAGCAAATGTGCAAATCTAAAGCAACCCAGTATTCCTTTCATGTCAGTGAAGTTTACAATTATCTTTCATCTTTAAAGAACAACAACACAGCAGGACTTGATGAAATCAGCAACAAGATATTATGCTACTCAGCCCCAATAATTACAGATACACTAACATACATTTACAATCAGTGCATTGTACATTGTCATTTTCCTCAGGCTTTTAAAATTACAAAAACATATCCCCTTTTTAAATCTGGCTCGGAGAAAAATACCTCAAGTTATAGACCAATTCCCATTCCATCAACTTTGTCAAAACCACTTGAAAAACACATACAAAAAACAACCTTACATCACATGCAAGAAAATGATTTGATTGTTGACTGTCAGTCAGGTTTTAGGCCGAAACATTCCTACCACACAGCTCTCACAAAAATGACAGAATGTTGGTTATCTAATATAAATGATGATAAATTATGTGGTGCTGTCTTTGTTGATTTGTTAAAAAAAGCATTTGACATGAGTGATCATGAAATCCTAGTTAGAAAGGTTGAGACTTATAAGATTACACCTTGACTTGACAAAATTTATTACATCCTTTCTTTCCAACAGACAACAGGTAGTTTGCCTCAAAAACTGTAAGTCAAGTTCATCTGTGGTTGATAATGGCGTTCCAGAGGGATCTATTCTTGGTCCTCTCCTGTTTACCATCTACATCAATGATCTTCCACTTCATTTCAAAAAATCATCTTGTTCATTATTTGCTGATGACTGCACAGTTTACACTAGTGACAGTGACTGTATTAACCTTGAGTCATCTCTTCAAATTGAAATAAACATTCTAATTAACTGGAGCAACAACAACAGAATGCTCATAAACACCAGCAAAACAAAGTCCATGCTCATTACAACAAGACAGAAATTAACAAATTCACCAACAACAACACTACAGCTCCATGCTGGAACTTCACAGATAGAGAATGTTAGTGAACATAAAACTCTAGGTCTCATGATTGACCACCACCTCAGCTGGAATCATCATATAGACAATCTAACCAAACTCATTGCACTAAAAATTTACCAATTTACTCAAATTAAACATTTTCTTGACATAGACACCAGAAAAATATACTACATATCACTGTTACAAACACACTTGGACTACTGTTCCACAGTCTGTGATGGTTGTTCCATATAAAACATGAAAATAATTTTTTCACTTCAAAAAACGAGCAGTAAAGCTTATAAACGACAAACATGCAGCACATATTACAAATAAAGACACACATCTTGATATTCAACCCCTCAAGAAGAGATTTATTTTCAACAAGGCCAAGTTAATTCATAAAATTCTATCGCACAATGCTCCATCCAATCTGTGGTCGTTGTTCAAATTCAACCCAAAACACAGTCAATACTTAAGCAATTGTATTCTCCCAAAACCGAGGCTTGACATGTTTAAAAAAAGCTTCTCTTACTCAGCTGCCCACCTTTGGAATGCCCTACCAATTCATGTAAAACGTGTAAGTAATATTCGTTCTTATAACTTTAAACTTTGATATGGACATGGCTCCCTAAGCCTACTCCAAAGTAGTTTAATGTATGGCTTGATTGTTGTAATTGTTTATTTTATACTGATTTTCTATAAATGTGTTATTTTTGAATGAATATAAGAATGTAAATTTATTTCATGTTGTTGCATAAATCAGAGTGTAGAGTGTATGGACATGAGATAAGTTTATTATTTATTTATGTAATCATTTAACTGTGTCTTCATGATTATTATGCTCATTAACAAATGCTGACTGACTGTGACTGAGTGAAAGCTGTATGATGAAGGGGAGAATGTCAGACGGGCCTGCGTGCCCAATTCTTAACCCTTTGAAAATAAAGTATGTTTGTTTGGTAGTTCTCTCTACACTCTTTCTCTACGTTCTCTTTCTCCACCCTCTGTAAGTCTCTCTATGCATTCGCTCCTTACATCTGTTTTCTCTCTCTCCACCTCTCTACTCTCTCTTTACTCTCTCTCTACTCTGTCTCTCCACCTCTCTCTTTCTTTACTCCCTCTCTACTCTCTCTGTTTCTTTACACACTCTCTCTCTTTACTCTCTCTCTCTCTCTACACACACTCTCTATACTTTCTCTCTCTACATTCTCTCTACTCTTTACTCTATCTCTACACTCTCTCTACACACTCTCTCCACTCTCTACTCTCTCTTTCTTTACTCTCCCTCTATACTCTCTCTTTCTTCACTCTCTCTCTACACACACACACACTCTCTCTCTCTCTACTTTCTCTCTCTACTTTTTCTCTCTCCACTCTCTCCATTCTCTAAATTCCTTGTACTCTCTTTATTCTACTTTCTCTCTCTCTCTCTCTCCTTCTCAACACAGTCTCTCTCTCTTTCTCAACATTATCTTTCTACTCTACTTTCTACCTCACTCAACTCTCTCTCTCTCTCTCTCTCAGTGTTATGAAAGGCAACACCTGTATCTTACTCAAGACACGCTATAAACTACTCACGATGAACTCACTCACCCCAAGTTATCAGCGACAATCTTTCAGCTGTGCTTCTTTTTATCACCCGACTCTGAAACTTTAGCTGCCATTTTTCCTACACCTTCAGCTAATAGTGTATCCATAGTTTCAGCGGATAATATTGTATCCACAGTTTCAGCCGATAATATTGTACCCATAGTTTCAGCTGATAATATTGTATCCATAGTTTCAGCGGATAATATTGTATCCATAGTTTCAGCTGATAATATTGTACACATAGTTTCAGCTGATAATATTGTATCCATAGTTTCAGCTGATAATATTGCTACAATTTTAACTCTTGATTTTGTACTCAAATTTTAAATGCTATTTGAGTAGACATTACTCATAAGAATGAATCTAAGCTACGGAATTTCTGTGTGTCACGACCTCGTTTCTTTCCGGGTGTCACGATCTCTCATGTCTGCTGACCAGCTGCTAAAGACTATGTCAACAAAACACCTTTTTTGGGGTGCTAGTTGGCTAAGTCGATAGTACGCTGTTCTCTCGTGGCTAGACGGCTGCTCGTCCTACCGGAGCCCGTGTTCGAATCCCAGGTAATTCTCTTGTGATTTTTCTTTCTCTCACGTCTCACTAAAGTGCTTTGTCTACGAAAAAATTTTTTCGAGGTTTAATCCTACAATATTTGTTCTCTTACTTTACCGTACCAAAACCTCGTAGTTTCCTATTTATAAAAAAAATGTTCCTTAAGACATTACTCATGTCTGGATGCATCAGCAGGCGGCCATCTTGCTCACAACCGAGAGGCCTATAGGAGTTCTGTTAGGGAGGCAAAGTTCCTCAAGGGACATGCAAATGAATGAAATGAAATTAATCATGCCTCTTTCAGTTGATACTGTAGCTATATTTCACCTAATTGTATATTAAATACTACAACTACTATTATTTAGGCTGAAATTATAGCCGATGTCTTAGCCTATGTTATAGCTGATATCTTTAGCTCATGTTATAGCTTATATCTTTGTAATGTTATAGCTGATGTTTTAACTAATGTTATAGCTGATGTCTTAATTAATGTTAAAGCTGATGTTTAATTAATGTTATGGTTCATGCTACAGCTATATGTTGCTGTATAATTGCTGTTAATATCGATCTTATCTCAGCTTGTTGAAACTTGTTCATTTGAATTTCTTCAGTGGAGACTACAGTCAGCGGGTTTTAAAAATTTACAGCTATACCTGATGTTATAGCTACAGCTGTACCTGATATTATAGCTACAGTTGTGCCTAATGTTATAGTTACAGTTGTATCTGATGTTATAGCTACAGTTGTGCCTGATATTATAACTACAGTTGTGCCTGATATTATAGTTACAGTTGTATCTGATGCTATAGCTACAGCTGTACCTGATATTATAGCTACAGTTGTGCCTGATATTATAGCTACAGTTGTGCCTAACGTTATAGCTACAGTTGTGCCTGATGTTATAGCTACAGTTGTGCCTGATGTTATAGCTACAGTTGTGCCTGATGTTATAGCTACAGTTGTACCTGATGTTATAGCTACAGTTGTACCTGATGTAATAGCTACAGTTGTACCTGATGTTGTAGCTACAGTTGTAAAGGTATATCTGATGTTATATCTGCAGGTGTTAGTTAAGTTTTGATTATTATTTTCGCTAATGTATTGTTTACTATTTTAGTTAATGTTTTGGGTACTATTTTAGTTAATGTTTGATTACTATTTTAGTTAATGCTTTGATTACTATTTTAGTTAATGTTTTGATTATTATTTTAGTTAATGTTTTGATTATTATTTTAGTTAATGTTTTGATTATTATTTTAGTTAATGCTTTGATTATTATTTTAGTTAATGTTTTGATTATTATTCTAGTTAATGTTTTGATTATTATTTTAGTTAATATTTTGATTATTATTTTAGTTAATGTTTTGATTATTATTTTAGTTAATGTTTTGATTATTATTTTAGTTAATGTTTTGCCTGTTCTCTACGATGTTTACATTGTCAGCTTTTGTCCTGACTGATATAAATTCTGTCCTTACTGATATAAATTCTGTCCTGACTGATATAAATTCTGATGAATGAATGCAGTCAGTGTTACATCTACTGTTTTACAAGATATTTAGACTCACAGATTCTCTTGTGGTTGATATTTCAGCAGAAGCTACAGTCAGATTTATATATTGTTAATACCTTTGTTCTGTTGTGTTTAGCTGTTATTTTATGTTGTAAAAGTTGAATACATATTATTCCTCATAAATATTACAGATTTAGAGAATCTATGTGAGCTTTCCTTTCAGATTTTATGGAAGTTTTTTCCAGATAAATTGCACAATCAAAAGTTAAGCCAGTCCAGCTTTTTCATGTCTGGCTTGTGCAAACATTGCTGCTATTTCATATCTAAATCTTTGACATTTATTTTCTTACAAAATAGTAGAAAAGCATTTATATGACGGGGAGGCTGTTGTAATTCTCGTTGGTAAATCTAGACACTGCAAATGAACAAACACATTTAATCGTGTATCTTTAGAAACAGTTAAGTGGAAAGTTGCCTTGCTATGTTTTCCATTACTGTCGGATAGAGCTGCAGTCCGCACTGCGCGCTGTTCTTGGTGTGTACGCGCGGAAAGGGTCTCGCAGCCCGAGCTGTTAGCCTGGGTTGTGAAGAGCAGCGACTCGTGTCGACCAACTGGGCTTCGAGCTGCTGTGCTTTGTGTTGTGGTAGACGGCTGCTAACGGTTGTTGGTCGCCACCTCATCATCTGCGACCCAAGACAGAACACTCCTTCTTGTCTATAAACACAGCCCAGGATTTTCATGTGCAAAACGGATGTATATTTACGATTAAGTGTTCTTTCTTGCCTGTTATACGGTACACAAAGTGGTTTTAAAAAATTTTACCGTTTATCTGTGCCTTTGTTTATACGAAAGTGTCATTAAGTTACTTAGTGTCATTTTTCTGTTGTTAGATCGATCGGTTTCGAGTTGAAACTTTTAAGGTAAGTTTCTGGATGTTGTCGTGTCTTTTCCATGGCCAAGATGAGGCTTTGTTGGGCTTTGTGGGGGGCTTTGTGGGGCTTTAAATGAAGTTAATTAACTAGATCTCAACATCATTGTCACGGGATGAGGCTGATGACCGTGTGTGATCATGCTCACCCACAGCAATCGATCCCGGGGATACTTTCCATCAATTCGTTTGATATATTTCTATCAAGTCGGTGATCTGTCATTGAATTCACAACTTTAGTTTCTCCGAGACAGCAAGAAATGTTTAACAAAACTTTCAAATGTTTAACAAAACTATGAAGAATGTTTATGATGTCGGCTGTGAAATGATCTGAAACTAAACATTTCATGTGTGTGTTCACGCGGTCTGTACTGTCGTGTTTTTGGCTCTTTAGTTTGCACACATATCAGCCGGTAGATTCATGATGTAATGTTAGGCTTAGTTTAGGAGTGGAGTGTATTAAGTTACAATGTGGAAAGACCAATTCTAAGAGTGAGTGACAATCTGTTACGGTGCAGAATCATCTCTGTTACAGTATTTCAAACTTTCGAAAGTTAAAAAATATATATATCCATTCAGTCGAGCTATTATTTTTCTTAACGAATCGAACACTGTCTTCGGTCGAACCTTTTGCTACTATTTTCTCCTGAGAAGATGATACTGACGATGAAAGACTGTTGTCGTCGATTTATTTTTGTCAGGGCATTCACACGTTATTGCTGGAACAATGTTTTCACAGGCTTCTCATTTAGCTCCATCTTGACAGAGGATTACAAGATTGATAGAAAGAAGAGCATAAATTTGGTCGTTTTCTTCTGTACCTCCCTTGTTTCTCGCCTCTCAGACATCGATGGGACTAATTTAACTCTTAGTTTCTTCTCCTCCTCCTCTTCCTCCTCCTCCCCTCCTCTTCCTCCTCCTCCTCTTCCTCTTCCTTCTCCTCCTCCTCCCCCTCTTTCTTTTATCCTTGAAAAAAAGGACGGGAATATACTCACAATCTTTTCCTTTCTCCAACCCTCCCAGATCAGCTGCATCATGAGCTTTAACTCCTAGCTCTTCCCCTCTCTCTCTGCTTTCTTACCTCTCTGTCTCCTTCTTTCTCCACTTTCTTACCTCTCAGTCCCCCTCTCTCCACTTACTTACCTCTCAGACTCCCTCTCTCCACTTTCTCACCTCTCAGACTCCCTCTCTCCACTTTCTTACCTCTCTGTCTCCTTCTTTCTCCACTTTCTTACCTCTCAGTCCCCCTCTCTCCACTTTCTTACCTCTCAGACTCACTCTCTCCACTTTCTTACCTCTCAGACTCCCTCTCTCCACTTTCTTACCTCTCAGACTCCCTCTCTCCACTTTCTTACCTCTCTGTCTCCTTCTCTCTACTTACTTACCTCTCAGACTCCCTCTCTCCACTTTCTTACCTCTCAATCTCCCTCTCTCCACTTTCTTACCTCTCAGACTCCCTCTCTCCACTTTCTTACCTCTCAGACTCCCTCTCTCCACTTCCTTACCTCTCTGTCTCCTTCTTTCTCCACTTTCTTACCTCTCAGACTCCCTCTCTCCACTTTCTTACCTCTCAGACTCCCTCTCTCCACTTTTTTACCTCTCTGTCTCCTTCTCTCTACTTACTTACCTCTCAGACTCACTCTCTCCACTTTCTTACCTCTCAATCTCCCTCTCTCCACTTTCTTACCTCTCAGACTCCCTCTCTCCACTTTCTTACCTCTCAGACTCCCTCTCTCCACTTCCTTACCTCTCTGTCTCCTTCTTTCTCCACTTTCTTACCTCTCAGACTCCCTCTCTCCACTTTCTTACCTCTCAGACTCCCTCTCTCCACTTTCTTACCTCTCAGACTCCTCTCTCCACTTCTTACCTCTCAGACTCCCTCTCTCCACTTTCTTACCTCTCTGTCTCCTTCTCTCTACTTACTTACCTCTCAGACTCCCTCTCTCCACTTTCTTACCTCTCAATCTCCCTCTCTCCACTTTCTTACCTCTCAGACTCCCTCTCTCCACTTTCTTACCTCTCAGACTCCCTCTCTCCACTTCCTTACCTCTCTGTCTCCTTCTTTCTCCACTTTCTTACCTCTCAGACTCCCTCTCTCCACTTTCTTACCTCTCAGACTCCCTCTCTCCACTTTTTTACCTCTCTGTCTCCTTCTCTCTACTTACTTACCTCTCAGACTCACTCTCTCCACTTTCTTACCTCTCAATCTCCCTCTCTCCACTTTCTTACCTCTCAGACTCCCTCTCTCCACTTTCTTACCTCTCAGACTCCCTCTCTCCACTTCCTTACCTCTCTGTCTCCTTCTTTCTCCACTTTCTTACCTCTCAGACTCCCTCTCTCCACTTTCTTACCTCTCAGACTCCCTCTCTCCACTTTCTTACCTCTCAATCTCCCTCTCTCCACTTTCTTACCTCTCTGTCTCCTTCTCTCTACTTACTTACCTCTCAGACTCCCTCTCTCCACTTTCTTACCTCTCTGTCTCCTTCTCTCTACTTACTTACCTCTCAGACTCCCTCTCTCCACTTTCTTACCTCTCAATCTCCCTCTCTCCACTTACTTACCTCTCAGTCCCCCTCTCTCCACTTACTTACCTCTCAATCCCCCTCTCTCCACTTTCTTACCTCTCTGTCTCCTTCTCTCCACTTACTTACCCCTCAGACTCCCTCTCTCCACTTTCTTACCTCTCAGACTCCCTCTCTCCACTTACTTACCTCTCAGACTCCCTCTCTCCACTTACTTACCTCTCAGACTCCCTCTCTCCACTTACTTACCTCTCAGACTCCCTCTCTCCACTTACTTACCTCTCAGTCCCCCTCTCTCCACTTTCTTACCTCTCAGACTCCCTCTCTCCACTTTCTCACCTCTCAGTCCCCCTCTCTCCACTTTCTTACCTCTCAGACTCCCTCTCTCCACTTTCTCACCTCTCAGTCCCTCTCTCTCCACTTTCTTACCTCTCAGACTCCCTCTCTCCACTTTCTTACCTCTCTGTCTCCCTCTCTCCACTTTCTCACCTCTCAATCCCCCTCTCTCCACTTTCTTACCTCTCAGACTCCCTCTCTCCACTTTCTTACCACAGTAAGTTCTGGTTGTTTTTTTCACCATGGAAAGAACCGAGGACAAACACTTTCCTGGCTCTCAGACACGACTTAAGATCGTCCTTGTGCTTTCTAAAGATGGTGGATTACACGGAATGTTTTCCCTTACGCAAACCCCTGTAATCTGAACAAGCCTCTTTGATCAACTTCTTATCCCACTCCAAGTCAGTTTTTCACAATTGTCACATCTCTGCCTGTACAATTAAGACTATAGTTGAGGGGACATGTCTTGCTAGCAACAACAGCAATACCAACAACAGCTAAACAGCAAAACTAACTGTTACAGCATGGAAACTACTACTACAACAGCAGCAGCAGCAACAATTATAACAAAAGTTACAACAACAGCTGTAGCAGTGATAACAAACAGCATCTACAACAAGAACAATAGCTGTTAATAGCAACTACTACAATAGCACCAGCAGCAACTACTATAACATCGACGACAACAACAGCAGCAGCAATAACTACAACAACACCAGCAACAACTACAACAAAAGTAATAACAACTACAACAGCAGCAGCAACAACTACAAAAACAGCAATTAAACAGAAGCAAGTACTTTCCGATATGAGAGCGAGTTTCGCACATGTCAAGTTGACACAGAAAACTGAAAACCATTCACAGCGGGCGTGTCCTACGTACATCCCCCCACCCAACACATGCACTTTGCCAGGAGAAGCCATGCTGTGTTCTTGCTGGGGCAAGTTTTCTGTGTGTTGGTAGCAGGTCTTTGTGATGAAAGCCAGAAACTAAAGAGGCGGTTTTATCATCTGTGAACGTTGTCGTAGTAGATGTAAGAATAGTAACAGTTATGACTACAGTGATGTAGAAGTAGTAGTCATAGTAGTAGCAATAGTAGCAGTAGTCGTAATAGTAGTAGTAATAATAGAAATAGTAGTAGTAATAATAATATTAACAGTAGTATTAGTAGTACTAGGAATAGTAGCAATAGTAATAGTAATAACAGTAGTAGTGGTAGTAGTAGTAGTACATGTAGTAGGAATAGTAGTAGTAGTAGTAGTAGCAGTAGCCGTAATAGTAGTAGTAGTAGTAATAGTAGCAGTAGTAGTAGCAGTAGTAATAGTAGTAGTAGTAGTAGTGGGAATAGTAGCAATAGCAGTAGTAATAATAGTAGTAGTGGTAGTAGTAGGAATAGTAGTAGTAGTAATAATAGTAGTCGCAATAGTAGTAGTAATAGTAATAGTAGTAATAGTAGTAGTAGTAGTAGTAATAGTAATAGTAGTAATAGTAGTAGTCGTAATAGTAGTAGTAATAGTAATAGTAATAGTAGCAATAGTAACAGTAGTCATAATAGTAGTAATAGTAATAGTAGTAATAATAGTAGTAGTAGTAGTAGTAGTAGGAATAGTAGTAGTAGTAATAGTAGCAATAGTAGTAGTAATAGTATTAGTAGTAGTAGTAGTAGTAGTAGTAGTAGTAGTGGTAGTAATAGTAGTAGTAGGAATAGTAGTAGTAGAAGTAGTAGAAGTAATAGTAGTTGTTGTAATTGTAGTAGTAATAGTATTAGTAGTAGTAATAGTAGAAGGAGGAGGAGGAGTAGTAGTAGTAGTAGCAGCAATTAAACAGACAGTAGTAGTGATAGTAGCAGTAGTAGTAGTGATAGTAGCAGTAGTAGTAGTGATAGTAGCAGTAGTAGTAGTGATAGTAGCAGTAGTAGTAGTGATAGTAACAGTAGTAGTAGTGATAGTAGCAGTAGTAGTAGTGATAGTAGCAGTAGTAGTAGTGATAGTAGCAGTAGTAGTAGTGATAGTAGCAGTAGTAGTAGTGATAGTAACAGTAGTCTGAAGTATAATAAAGTAACAGAGCACAGTGTTGTATAGATAGACCTGGAAAAAAATCATGGACAAAGAACTTTTAGACTTGAAAAGAAAGAAAAAAAATGACAAGACAATTACCTGGACATTCACACGTGAGATGAGATGTCTCGGAAGTGCAGCAAGCGACACTAGGAGGGGTAAGATAAGACATGAAGACAGAAGACAACTGGTAGGAACTGCACCGTGACTTCAGTATGTAGAGAAACAATGAAATATTTCGGCCACTTAATGAGAATAACGCATATGCAGACCTGCCGTGAGGGTCTTGAGCCAAACGATTACAGGACACAGATCAAGAAGAAGATCTAGGAAAAGATGGATAGATGGAGTTATAAAAAAAGATGGGAAGATGGAGTTATAGAAAAGATGGAAAGATCGAGTTTATGAAAAAGTGGAAAGATGGAGTTATAGAAAAGGTGGAAAGATGGAGTTATAGAAAAAGTGGAAAGATGGAGTTATAGAAAAGGTGGAAAGATGAAGTTATAGAAAAGGTGGAAAGATGGAGTTATAGAAAAGATGGAAAGATGGAGTTATAGAAAAGGTGGAAAGATGGAGTTATAGAAAAGACGGAAAGATGGAGTTATAGAAAAGATGGAAAGATGGAGTTATAGAAAAGATGGAAAGATGGAGTTATAGGAAAGGTGGAAAGATGGAGTTATAGAAACACAAACAACGGCATGAACATCACTGAGGCCACTCATATGACCCCAAATCGGTGCATGCTAACTGCACCTCCTCTCGACACCTCACAGTACAAGAGGAAGGATAATGTAAGCAAAGGCAATTATTACCCGAGGCTTGAACCGCGGACTCAAGTAGGACGAGCCACCGTTTAGCCACGAGAAAACAGTGCATTAATCAATTTCGCTCTTAAGCCACCACAGCCTGTCTGCTGGAAAATCGTGACACCTCGGTGTGTCTCAAGTAATTGTCTTGTCATATGTCTTTCTGTCACGTCTAAAAGTGATCAGTCTATGATTTGCTCCAGGTCGAACTACACCCTACTGTGCTCTGTTACTTTGACGTAGGAAAGCCTCGTTGTACAAAAAGTAGTGGTAATAGTAGTAGTAATGATAGTAGTGGTGGTAATAGTAGCAATATCTGTGGTAGTAGTAGTAGTAGTAGCAGTAGTAGTAATGATAGTAATAGTAGTAGTAGTAGCAGTAGTAATAGTAGCAATATCTGTGGTGGTAGTAGTAGTAGTAGTAGTAGTAGTAGTAATGATAGTAATAGTAGTAGTAGTAGCAGTAGTAATAGTAGTAATTATAATAATAGGAATAATAATAACAGCAATACTTGTGGTGGTAGTAGTAGTAGCATTAGTATTAGTAGTAGTAGTATTAATAGTGGTTGTAGTAGTAATGATGGTAATAATAGCAGTTATAGTAATAGTTTTATTGGTAGCAGCATAAAACGAATTTTAGTGATAGTAGTAATAGTCATAGTAGTAGTAGTAAAAGTAATGTTAGCAATGGTGGCAATTGTTGTAGTAATATTAAGAGTAGTAAATGTTGTAATGGTAGCGGTCGTAACAGCAGAGTTTGCAGTAGTAATATTAGAAAGTAGTACTATCAGTAGCAGTGAATGTGGTGGTAATAACGGCTGCTGTCTCGTTTTGACAACTAGTAATAGCGGCTGCTGTCTCGTTTTGACAACTAGTAATAGCGGCTGCTGTCTCGTTTTGACAACTAGTAATAACGGCTGCTGTCTCGTTTTGACAACTAGTAATAGCGGCTGCTGTCTCGTTTTGACAACTAGTAATAACGGCTGCTGTCTCGTTTTGACAACTAGTAATAACGGATGCTGTCTTGTTTTGACAACTAGTAATAAAGGCTGCTGTCTCGTTTTGACAGCTAGTTATAACGGCTGCTGTCTCGTTTTGACAACTAGTAATAACGGCTGCTGTCTCGTTTTGACAACTGGTAATAAAGGCTGCTGTCTCGTTTTGACAGCTAGTTATAACGGCTGCTGTCTCGTTGTGACAACTGCATCGTCCAGCATCATCACACGAAAGTACAGCTCACTTTTCCACTCAACTGCCCTACATCTGGCTGGGCGGCTGCTCTCCCTACCAGAGTTCCTGGTTTCAGTCCTAGGTCATTTTTCTTTCTCTCACGTCTAAAAAAGTTTTTGTCCACTTTTTGTCCATTTTTTGTCCACTATGTTTTTCCACCTCTGTGCTGTACCACTCCACTGGCTACTGAACGAGCGGAAGGTAGGCGGGAGGGCAGACAAGTGGCGAAATGACAGACATGTGACGAAATGATAGACAAACAAGTGACAAAATGACAGACAGACAAGTGGCGACATGACAGACAGACAAGTGGCGATATGGCAGACAGACAAGTGACGAAATGACAGACAGACAAATGGCGACACGACAGACAGACAATTTGTCTCAATTCAGTTCATCCTTTATAACAAACAGCGGGGGAAATGCCACGAGCTGTGGAATCAGGACCAAGCTTATGAAATTATTATGAATTCAGGAACGTGTGAAAGCATTGTCATGTGACTGTGAACTGAATTCATTGATCCAGCTTCAAGAGCTGAAAGTGTTAACAGAAAAAAAAAGATAAAATGTGAGTCGATGATAAAACTGTTTCTAGAAGACACACCCACTTCAGGGGCGCTTAACTCGAGCGGTCGATAAGGATTATACTGGGTGCTGTGGATTTCTCTCCCCCTAGTGGATTTGGATTTACATTGATGTTCTTGGATGCCATGATGGTCAAGGTGAGTACAGGGAATGGATTGATTTTTGTTCTTTGTTCTTGATTCTTTGTTTCTTTGTTTTTTATGGTTGTTGATCGTTTTTTTTATTACTTCTTCATATATGTTTGTTTTCTGCTGACTGTCTTGCTGCTTGTTTACTTCACGTTTTCATCATCATCATCATCATCAAGGATATTTTCCTTGCAATCTACAAAGTGATGATATCGGAATTCAGATTGAGAGGTTAGACAGGGTCTTGATATCTATGACTCACTAACCTTGACATTAACATGTCATATGTGTGAGAGGTTAGACAGGGTCTTGATATCTGTGGCTCACTAACCCTGACACTAACATGTCATATGTGAGAGGTTGGACATGGTCTTGATATCTATGACTCACTAACCCCGACATTAACATGTCATATGTGAGAAGCTGGGCATGGTCTTGATATCTATGACTCACTAACCCCGACATTAACATGTCATATGTGAGAAGTTGGGCATGGTCTTGATATCTATGACTCACTAACCCCGACATTAACATGTCATATGTGAGAAGCTGGGCATGGTCTTGATATCTATGACTCACTAACCCCGACATTAACATGTCATATGTGAGAGGTTGGACATGGTCTTGATATCTATGACTCACTAACCCCGACATTAACATGTCATATGTGAGAAGTTGGACATGGTCTTGATATCTATGACTCACTAACCATGACATTAACATGTCATATGTGAGAGGTTGGACATGGTCTTGATATCTATGACTCACTAACCCTGACACTAACATGTCATATGTGAGAGGTTGGACATGGTCTTGATATCTATGGCTCGCTAACCCTGACACTAACATGTCATATGTGAGAGGCTGAACGATATCTATGGCTCACTAACCCTGACACTAACATGTCATGTGTGATTTTAGAACTTTTTTCGATGAAACATTTGAATGAATGTCGCTACTAAAGTCTGGAAGACAAGTGTGAGACAGAAGTTTGGAAGAAGATATCAGTTTCAGCTAATTCTTTCATGGCCCTTCTCTTCTTTGTTTCGTTCATGGCGTTGTCCGTTGTTAAATGCTGGAGATATTTATCTGCTGTTTTCAAACTTAGTTTGCACTAATATTTTCTTTCAGGACCAGTAAGTTTTACGTGTGTATGGGATTGGGGGGTTGGGTGGTATGAGTGGTTCTAGTGGTTCAGTGACTAGGGCACACAGCCATGCTAAATGAAAGTGTCAAAGAGTTAAAAATTTTTCAGATGCCCAGTATGAGTTTCATGTATTTTTTAACCTCATGCAACAGTCTTCCTTTCCTCATGCAACAGTCTTCCTTTTCCTTGCAACAGTCTTCCGTTCCTCTGCAACAGTCCTCATTTACCATACAACAGTCTTACTTTTCCCTGCAATAGTCTTCCCTTTTCATGTTAGCAGTCTTCCTATATAATACAACGGTCTTCCTTTTCTATGTGAAGTCTTCCTTTCCACCGCAACAGTCTTCCTCTATCCTATAAAAGTCTTTCTTTTTCATACAACAGTCTTCCTTTTCCCTACAACATTCTTCCTAGCGTGCCCTCCCCCCCAGCAACAGTCTTCCTTTCCCATAGAAAAGTATTTCTTTCCACAACAAGTCTTCCTTTCCCATAGAAAAGTATTTCTTTCCTCAACAATAGTCTTCCTTTCCCATAGAAAAGTCTTTCTTTCCAGAACAACAGTCTTCCTTTCCCATAGAAAAGTATTTCTTCCCTCAACAACAGTCTTCCTTTCCCATAGAAAAGTCTTTCTTTCCACAACAACAGTCTTCCTTTCCCAAACAGCAGTATACCTTTCCTTATAGCAGTCTTCCTATGTCCCACCAAGAAAGTCTTCCTTTCCCAACAACAATCTTTCTTTCCCCCGCAACAGTCTTCCCCCTTCCCCCCGCGACAGACTTCCTTCCCCCTGCAACAGTCTTCCTTTACCCTGCAACAATCGTCCTGATCTTTAAGCTGTAAGATCGTATACTAATCTTTGGTAGTGAAGATTTTCTACAAGCAAGGCAAGACACACCAGACTACTCGTGAGCACTGCTGCCTGAGTAAAATATAAAAACACTTCTTGCATTATGTACTTCTATAAGTGGACGAACTTAAAAACGTTATAACAACAGGAAAAATAAGTGGGAAAGGAAGCAAGGGAAGAGCAGGAGAGAAGATAATGGGCAGCCTTACGCGATGTCACGATAGAAAACTACGACTGAATTGATGGAAAACATCAAGAACTGAGATCTGTGGAAGAGCATGATCGTCTAGACTGGTGGGCGCCAAAACTAAAGTCTTGAAGAAGTCAAAGCGGTGGAGGTGGATTTTGGGTGGAATCAGACTCAGTGGAGATGTACGGTTCCGGAGAAGTGGAGAGTCCGACAAATCCTGATAAACGCCAAACAAAGAGTCCAAGTCACAGACAATGTTAGATGATTTCGGAATCAACGTCAGAGAGAAACGTCATTTATGAAACGTCAGAGAGAAACGTCATAGAGAAACGTCATTTATGAAACGTCGGAGAGAAACGTCATTTATGAAACGTCAGAAAGAAAAGTCATTTATGAAATGGCTGAGAGTTGGTCAGTAGAAATATAGAAGAGTCTGGAGCGAAAGGCTTGGCCTAACAACTATGTATCCCTACGCCGAACTAATTCTTTCCTTATTCTAACAGTAACTTGGCGTGAGTTGTATCAGCACGTTCAAGTGAACTCGTGCAGTTCTCATGCTTTGTCGCTTGTTAAACAAGCAACCTGGTCAGCTAATGGGAACACACCCAGTATGAAGTGGTGGCTGACAGTGGTTCAAGTGGTTTAACTACTTTTTTCTCGCTGTATCTGGAAGTTGCTCGTGACCTTGACCCTACTTACATGTCACACATGGGCATGCGTTTTTTTCATTCATTATATACCGCGATAAAAGTGTTGACATTCGCAAAGTTCTATTGTGTTTTGTATGTGTGTGTGAGTGAGGGAGGGAGGGGCGTCTTAGCTATTCTTCTCCTGTACCATTTGGTCAGCCCGCTAATTAATGGTCTTTCCATCTCTCTGCCCAAAGATTGCCAGGTTCTCTAACATCTGTCTTCTCATCACACGCCTAAACATTGTAAGGTTCTCTAACATCTGTCTTCTCATCACACGCCTAAACATTGTAAGGTTCTCTAACATCTGTTTTCTCATCACGCGCCCAAACATTGTAAGGTTCTCTAACTTCTGTTTTTTTCATCACACGCCCAAACATTGTAAAGTTCTCTAACATCTGTCTTCTCATCACACGCCCAAATATTGTTAGGTCCTCTAACTTCTGTCTTCTCATCACACGCACAAACATTGTTAGGTCCTCTAACTTCTGTCTTCTCATCACACGCCTAAACATTGTAAAGTTCTCTAACTTCTGTCTTTTCATCACACGCCCAAACATTGTTAGGTCCTCTAACTTCTGTCTTCTCATCACACCCCTAAACATTGTAAGGTTCTCTAACTTCTGTCTTTTCATCACACGCCCAAACATTGTAAGGTTCTCTAACTTATGTCTTCTCATGGCACGCCCAAAGAATTTGATTTTTCGCTTTTATCGTTAAACTAGTTTTGGTTGTAGATAAAATCTCCCAGACCTTACTTTGTCCTTCTGATCATCCGGTCCACAAGTGAGTTGCATCTTTCTCTAATCCAGTCTAACAAATGTAGTGTAAATACGCAAAAGTTTTGTAGTTGAAGTCCCAGAAACATAAAGTAATACTAACTCTAGCGTGGCCTAGAAGTTCAGAATAACGGGAAAGCTACTTTGTGACGGTCTGGTCTGCCGGGTAAATGCCCATTACTATGTTTTCTTTGGGGCTTATGATGTAGCTAGCATGAATTGCGATCATCATCATCATCATCATCATCATCGCTACTCGGACATCTGCTTTGTTATTTGTCGCTTACAGGTAGTCTACCCCCACTCCCCCGAACTTTTCCTGAAGGCTGTCCACGATCATGATCTTCTCTCTTGCTCTGTCCCTGCTTCCTTTCCCATTTTTCTTTCCTGTTGTTATGATGTTTTCAAGTTTATCCATTTATCTTTATGCGTACATGCGCCAAAAAACATTTTCTTATTTAAGAAAAAGTCTGCTAACACAACTTCGTGTTACTGTCTCAGAATGCAGTCATTTAATCCACGTTAAATTCCCCATATGCCTCTGCGTTAATCTGGATGCAGTCATTTAACAGCCGTTAAAGCCATCAACTGACTATGTGAATATGGATGCAGTCATTTAATAGCCTCTCTCAAATTCAATGGCTGCTTCTTTTAAATTCACTAGCTCTCTCTCTTAAATTCACTGGGTGCCTCTCTTATATTCACTGGCGCTCTCTCTCTCTCTCTCTCTCTTAAATTCACTGGCTTTCTCTCTTAAATTCACTGGCTCTCTCTCTCTTAAATTTACTGGCTGCCTCTCTTAAATTCACTGGCTGCCTTTCTTAAATTCACTAGCTCTCTCTCTTAAATTCACTGGCTGCCTCTCTTAAATTCACTGGCTGCCTCTCTTAAATTCACTGGCTACCTCACTTTGACTTGTGAGTTCCTGTAAGACAATCGTATTCGTTGCTCCTTATTCAGAGACAGTATGGTCAGCACACAAAGCCGTGTAGGGCCAGGTAGGGGCCCGAGCAATGTTCCCTCTAAGCGTTTGCGGTCTGTGTACAAAATGTTCAGCTCATGTGCAAAAAGAAATTGTGTTTGCAAATGTGCCTAGTAACAACTATATATATATATATTATATATATATATATATATATATATATATATATATATATATATATATATATAACTTCCGGCGTGACGTGCAAGATGGCGGTCGTTTTTAAAACGCTCTCGCCGGCATGCAGAAATCAGCGGAATTCCGCTTGATCTGTTACATATCATGTACCGGGAGTTGGGCATAAGGCTAACAACCTTATCCTGGGACCTATCTAGAGGCAACTCCAGATGTAAAAAAAGATATCGTTATGGAAACTCGCAGAGAAACCAACCGAGCATCAGGGATGCCAACTCCGAAGAGCTCATTCGTCGGCCCCAAACATGTGACAAGGGTTGGATTCTGGAATGTGAGAACGATGGCAGCACCAACAAAAACTACTCAGGTCATCAAAGAAATGGAGAGATACCATCTAGACATACTGGGCATCAGCGAAATGAGATGGCCAGAAGCAGGTAAAAGATCGGCGGAAAACGGTAAGTTAATAATACATTCAGGCAGAAATGATAGTAAAATCCGGGATGGGGTGGGCATTATTATGTCAGATGTAGCAGCAGATGCAGATGAAACCACTGACAACAATTATTGAGGAAAGACGCTGGCGATGGTTGGGACATGTGCTCCGAATGACTGACAACTCACTACCAAAAATAGCACTAAGATGGACACCACAGGGGAGCAGAAGTAAGGGTAGACCAAAAGAGACATGGAGAAGAACAACAGAAAGGATGTTGAGCAATAGAGGGCTCACCTGGGCAAGAGCAGAAAAAAAGGCGAAAGACAGGCATTTGTGGAAAACCCTTGCGGAAGCCCCATGTGCCCTGGGCACTTAAGGTTCAGAGAGAGAGAGAGCAGCAAAGAGCCTTGTAGAATGGGAACCAGTGAACAGTCGTATAATAAGAGCACGATACAACCTACGACACGGAAGAATGACAATAATACAGTGTTATGCACCCACGAATGATGCAGATGATGATGTGAAAGACGACTTCTATCACCAACTACAACAAATCATCAACAAAGTCCCTAAACACGACATCCTAATTGCTATGGGGGACTTCAATGCTAAGGTAGGGAAGGATAATACCGACGTTGAAAAAGTGATGGGGAAAGAAGGAATTGACATGGTTAATCAGAATGGAGAAAGATTAATTGAAATATGTCTAACAGAGGGCATGGTCATTGGAGGCACAATATTCCCACACAAAGAGATACATAAAACAACATGGATATCTCCAGATGATAGAACTAGAAACCAGATAGACCATTTTTGTATTAGAAAGCAATACAGAACATCTCTCATGGATGTAAGGGCTTATAGGGGTGCAGATGTCAACAGTGATCACAACCTGTGCATAGGGAAAATAAAACTAAAATTGAAAAGTCAACACAAGAAATCAGTACACAGAAAGATAAACATCCACAGCCTACAGAAGAAAATACTAACATTAATTTCAATCAGGAACTTGCCAATCATTCCAAAACACCCAGTGAAGTTGAGGAGATAGGTATAGATGAGTTATGGAATTCTTACAGCACAGCCATAATCACAGCAGCAAAAGTAAGCGCTGGATTGGAAAAACCAAATAGAAAAGCATGGATATCAGATAAAACATGGAAGTATATACATGAAAGACGAGCAGTCAAATTAAACATGTTGAATGCAAAAGCAGATCATGGAAGAGATTGGCAAAAGCAAAATACAAAGACATAGACAAGAAAGTAAAAAGTTCAGCTAGAAGGGATAAAAGAGAATACATAGACAATATGGCGAAAGAGGCAGAAAAAGCAGCAAAAACAGGAGACAGCAAAACTTTATATAACATACAAAAGAGGCTAACAGGTACTATTACATCTAAAGAAAGACCAATCCTTAGCAAAACTGGAACACTATTAACATCAAATAAAGACCAAAAGCAAAGATGGGCTGAACACTTCCAAGAAATACTCAATCGACCACACCCAAAAGAATTGTTAAACCTTGAAACTGACTTACCAGCCCCACAACTAAATGTCAATCTAGATGAAATTAAATTGCATGAAATTGAAACAGCAGTGAATTTAATGGCTAACAACAAAGCTGCAGGTGAAGATGAAATAACAGCCGAGATGCTAAAAGCTATCAATAGTGACTACATGAGACAACTACAGAGAATGTTTAACAAGATTTGGAAAGAAGAAAAGGTCCCTTCTAATTGGAAGAAGGGAATCATTGTTAAAATACCAAAAAAGGGCAACCTTAGTGACTGTAACAACTGGAGAGGAGTAACCTTAATATCAGTTGTGTCAAAAGTATTTTGCAAGGTCATTTTGAATAGACTCAAAGATATAGTGGATACTGCAATGAGAGAAGAACAAGCAGGATTTCAAAAAGGGAGAAGCTGTCTCGACCAGATCTTTACTCTCAGAATAATACTTGAAGAACATATTGAAAAGCAGAAACCATTAATACTGAATTTCATAGATTTTAAGAAGGCATTTGATAGCATACACAGAGATTCATTATGGAGAATTTTATGTCTATATGGAATACCATCTAAAACTGTCAACATCATTAAGGACTTATACAATGGATATGGTTGTGCAGTCAAGACAGAAGAAGGGATGAGTGAATGGTTCCAGATTGAAACAGGTGTGAAACAAGGATGTATACTGTCTCCTTTACTTTTTGGGATTACAATAGACTTCATAATGAAAAAATGCTGCACAGGTAACACAGGTATTGACTGGGTACATGGGACCCAACTAGAAGATCTTGATTTTGCTGATGACATAACTCTTATAAGTAATAATGTGAATTCCATGCAAGAAAAAACAGATAGCCTATCTTCACTGGCTAGCAAAATAGGACTTGAAATTAACAAGGACAAAACAAAAATAATGAAAATTCCCATCAATCAAAATGGAAAAATACACATAGAAGGGACAGATATTGAAGAAGTCAATCAATTTGCATACCTTGGCAGCTACATAGACCAGGATGGTGACACTAGAAAGGAAGTTAGGATCAGAATTGCAAAAGCAGCATCAATCTTCAAGAATCTTGAGAACATATGGAATTCAAAAGTTATAAGCACAAAAACCAAGTTAAGACTATTCAATTCAAATGTAATATCCACCCTCATTTATGCATGCGAAAGCTGGAAAACAACTAAAGAAATAGAAAAGAAATTAGACTCTTTTGAAAACAAATGCCTAAGGAAAATACTCGGCATCAAGTGGAATGAATTCAAGAACAATGCAGAGATAAGACAGATGACTGAACAACAACCAGTCTCACGGGTGATCAGGAAAAGGAGATGGACATATGTTGGTCACTTGATGAGAAGAAATGATCAGAGAATCCCAAAACAAGCTATCAAGTGGAACACAACAGGCCGAAGAAAAAGGGGCAGACCGCGTGAAACTCTGAAGAGGACATTATTAAGAGAGGCCAAGTTAACAGGCATAAAATCCTTTGATGAGGTTGAAAGACTCGCCGAAGACAGGAAAAATTGGCGAACTACTTTGCAAGCCCTATGTGACGTCTAACGGCACGGGAAGGATATAAGATATAAGATAAGATATATATATCTACACTGTAAAGGCCTGTACATTTAATAACAGGATAGACCTGCTGTACTTTCCAACACTGGAAAGTCATCTGCCTGTTTATTGTAATTACCTTCTATTCTCTGTGTGCCCACTTGCCTCATCACGATTCTGCTACAGTGCTACCTCAACTACGAGATAAAAGACCAGTTGAAACATCTGATCCGAAAGTCATATCTCAACAAGAAAGAAACAGTAAAAGAAAAACATGTACCATCACTGTATTTTTATTGATTGCAATTATAGCACGGAGTAACATCTGGAAACTGAAAAATAAAAGTAGCAGTTTCATTTTTGTTGCTATTATTTTTTTTTTTTGCGCGGCTCCAAAAATTATGTGCGCGGTATGATTTTTTTCTGTGCGAGGCCGCGCTGCTTAGAGGGAACATTGGGGCCCCAAGGTCAGTTAAACCGGGGACTCCATCCAAACATAGAAAATTCTGTCGGAGGAAAGTTGAGTGTTTTCCTGAATTTTGTCACAATAAGAAAAGAGGGGGAAAACAGATATGCCAGGGCCTTTCAACAGCTTGGGCCTCATGAGTATAACCCCGGGCCCCGTCCCTTCTTGCCGGGGCTGTTTGTAGAGTCAGGAAGATTATAATTTTTCTCATGGTGCTGGACTTTCTAGGATCTCCTTAGTAAGATTTTACAAAAGAATGGGCGAATGGCTGTGTTGTGTGGTGGTATCCGTTGTTTGTGTGTTATGTTGTGGTATCCGTTGTTTGCTGTGTGGTGGTATCCGTTGTTTGCTGTGTGGTGGTATCCGTTGTTTGCTGTGTGGTGGTAGTTTGTTGTGTGGTGGTATCTGTTGTTTGCTGTGTGGTGGTATCCGTTGTTTGCTATGTGGTGGTATCCATTGTTTGCTGTGTAATTGTATCCGTTGTTTGCTGTGTGGTTGTATCCGTTGTTTGTGTGTTGTGTGGTGGTATCTGTTGTTTGTGTGTTGTGTGGTGGTATCCGTTGTTTGCTGTGTAGTGGTATCCGTTGTTTGTGTTTTGTGAAGTGGTATCTGTTGTTTGCTGTGTGGTGGTATCCCTTGTTTGCTGTGTGGTGATATCCGTTGTTTTTGTGTTGTGTGGTGGTATCCGTTGTTTGTATGCTGTTTTCTCCTCTGCCCTTATCTAAACAGACTAGCCCGCAAGGCACTGAACGTGTTTACACACTTGCACACAGATGTGCCTTGTGGCTACACGCATGCCTGAACTGAAACGTCCGTGACCTCTGAGTCATACTGCACTCACATGCACGCAAATATTACATATATATTGCACATACGAGTATATATATAAAACGCACATATTTCTAGAGTGGCGGATGAAGGGCTATCTACCTTGATGCCCAGGCCCCTTGATTAAACTTAGTAAGGGCTCCTTCCACTCCGTTCATCTCCTGGTATAAGTCATAAAACAATCTCCTGATATAAGTCATAAAACAGTCTCCTGATATAAGTCATAAAACAGTCTCCTGATATAAGTCATAAAACAGTCTCCTGATATAAGTCATAAAACAATCTCCTGATATAAGTCATAAAACAATCTCCTGATTATTATTATTAAGTGCCATGCAGCGTGGTGTAGGCGATCATTTCTCTCCACAATTCCCTGTCTTTAGACTTGATTATGAGATCCGCCGGTGACTTTCTTCCTAGCCACAGCCCATCCAGTAACTTCTCTCTCTGTCTTCCTCATAAAACAGTCTCTTGGTATAAGTCATAGAACAATCTCCTGATATAAGTCATAGAACAATCATCTGTATTTGAAGAGATTTTCTTCCTCGACGTCGGGGCCCCTGTCCTATTGGGCCCCTAGACTTAAGCCTGTTGGACCTAATGGATAATCTGCCCCGTTTTATGTATATGTACACCGTATATCAAGACACACACACGCATTCATATCAGTGTATCTCGCGCTTATTAGTGCTGAGATGTGTACGCGTTTAGCCCGACTCATCATGTACACTTGGACACATCTAGACACGGGATCAGGTGTGTACATATCTTTTGTCAGAAGACAAGACGGTTGTCAGTGGGGGTGATCTACAGGTGGCCAAGACCCTACCCGCCTTCTTTAGCAGGAACGATGTTGCTCTTACAGCTTGGAGAGGGACTGGATGTGGTCTTCAAGGTGGTGGAGCCTTGCTAGAAGTTTTTCTGGACCATCCCAGGTTCTTCAAGTAAACCACTGTAATCAGGTCCTATCTGTGTGCTTCATCATCATCATCATCATCATCAAAGAATATGTGTTCACAGTTCGGGGTATATAAGGAAGGTCACTGTTTTTGACCTACTTTCAAAGTGTGTCAGTGACCCTCAAAAACCCCATTCTCTGACCTCATTATTCCCATGTCAAACTCGGGACATGACAAGAACTTTCTCTAACAACAGAGATAACATTGATTTTGTTATACAACAACACGCGGTAATTAACTTATAACAACCTGATTGTTAGAACTCTTCTGAAGATGATGACACAGACAAGGAACACTGACTCCCTACCAAGTCACAGAGTTAGTGTTTTGTCATCAGAATGAAAGGCAGGATAATTCTAATGAAAGCCATGATTAAAGGATAAGATAAAAACGAACAATGGCTCGAGAAGACAATGATCCTCAGGGCTGGACAACATAAGAGATCAGTTTATTGCGTGTACAATCATGGAATGACACAAACAACCCACTGCAATCAGGATTACTTGTAGTGATGGCACAACATGATGGTGCTGCTCGACTAGCCACGAAGGTTTCCATTAGTAACTGACAATGCTAGTCTCAGATATAAAATGTTTGATCAGAAAGGAGAGGAGGTGTGGAGAGAGAGAGAGAGAGAGAGAAGAGAGAGAGGGAGAGAGAGAGGGAGAGAGAGAGAGAGGAGAGGAGAGAGAGAGAATGGAAGAACTCTGCAATGGTCTCTATCCTTCCAGCTGTGCTGACATTTTGAGACAAGTTCCAGTGAATGCTCTTTTGTTCGTTTCATAATCGAGTTTGCGAGATTTAATCAAGTTCTTGCTTTCATGGAAAATTGAACTATAAAATAGAATGTGCTCTTTCTTGCTTTAATGGAAAATTTAACTGTAAAATAGAATTACTGTACATTGAAGCATAGTCCACCATTTATTCTAACACAGAATGTCCTTGAAAATGAGGAAAATAGTTTGACGGTGATGTACGATATGGCTATCGATGCTATGTGGCTGTGAAGCTCTGGCACATAGCAAACAGATGATAAAGAAGTTGAAACAGCAGAGATATGGATGTAGAGAAAGGTGCAGGAAACATCTTCATTGTTAGCGCCACACACTGGAAGACATTGGCGGACATACTTCTCCATAGATCTCAGCACTTGATATTTTCCATCAGATCAGTTGCTGTCCATGATTCTTTTCCCTCTTGGTCTTTCCCTGCCTCTCTTCCCATTTATCTTTCCTGTTGTTATGATGTTTTCAAGTCCTCACCTTCTCGTTATATGACCAAGAAATGATAACTCGTTTTCTTATGGATCTGATTAAGTTTCTTTCTTCATTTACTTTTGTTAGACATTCCCTCTTAGTCACCTTAGCTGTCTACAGCACCCCTAATATACTTCTAATATCTTCTAGTAGTCTTTGCATTGAGGTGTTGATTGTCCATAACTCACTTGTAAGAAAGAGTAAGATAGACCCCAGTGTAGCAGTTTATAACTCTTTCTAATCTTCGGTGATAGATGGATTGCACAAGATTTTCTCATGTGTTTGACATCATTTTCGGCGTGGTATATTCCCATCTAATGTTGCTCACGTCTTAAGGTTATTCCGTGCACTTTAACATTGCACTTAGATGTGCTCTTCTTCCGTGATATGACCACTCTTTCTACTTTCTTGTTACTTGGCGTGAGTCCTTTCTTCTCTCTTTCTGTCACTCCTATATTTATATCATTTCTCTGGGGTTTTTTTTCACGTTTGACTGTTAAAGAAATAGCCCAGACTGCCATAGAAACAAGTGAAGAGATCCTCAGAGAAATTTGAGAACAACGAAAGCTAGCAGTCAACATTTCTTGGACATATCACGGGAAGACAGAAGTTGGAGGAATTAGCAATAACTGGAGAAAGGAAAAGAGGAAGACCAGGAGAAAAATATATCTCAGGGAATCGACTAAGTGGGATGGACAAAGAAGAGATGGACGAAGTGGCGTGAACAAAGAAGAGATGAACTAAATGGCGTGAACAAAGAAGAGGTGAACTAAATGGCGTGGACAAAGAAGAGATGAACTAAATGGCATGAACAAAGAAGAGACGAACTAAGTGGCGTGGACAAAGAACAGATCTGAACTAATCAGAAAGCCCAAGGATCTTGCAAAATGGAAGAGCATGATCGCCAACGCTGTCCTGCACGACACGTAAAGAATGAATTATCCCAACACTGTCACTGCTTCATTTCTCTCAACAACTGCAGCTGTATATACCAGTACATACAGGACGCTTAAAGACGTGTCACAGAGCTTAAATAAAGGTTTGTCACGGGCTGATGCCCTTTATTGGTTGTTATGGCAACATGAAGAATGTCAGATATTAAAATGTCGACTATGCTGATGTTCAGCTTACAAAAGTAGAAGTCTACATCTAAGTCAAGGTCATTTCTTGCACTTGTCCCAAAAGCTTGTCCCAAATGTAAAAATCACTTGGAACTACGAGCTAGAGTTCCCTGCAGCCGGTGCCGCGAGGATGATGAGTCACAACATTGTGTCGGTGTGGGAGTGGGTTATGTGTGGTTAAGATGTTGAGTCACAACATCGTGTCGGCTTATAGACGGGTTATGTGTGGTTAGGATGTTGAGTAACAACATCGTGTCGGTGTGGGAGCGGGTTATGTGTGGTTAAGATGTTGAGTCACAACATCGTGTCGGCTTATAGACGGGTTATGTGTGGTTAGGATGTTGAGTCACAACATCGTGTCGGTGTGGGAGCGGGTTATGTGTGGTTAGGATGTTGAGTCACAACATTGTGTCGGTGTGGGAGCGGGTTATGTGTGGTTAGGATGTTGAGTCACAACATTGTGTCGGCTTAGAGACGGGTTATGTGTGGTTAGGATGTTGAGTCACAACATTGTGTCGGCTTAGAGACGGGTTATGTGTAGTTACTTTTTCAGCCTCTGAGTGAAGCAGAAAAACAGGAGAGTGTGCAGTGCTTCTTCAGCAGACTCCACCACCATGGGGGTCTGTGGCGATCTCTGTCCCGTTAGCCATGCTAGGCCTGTTACTGTTGGTACAAACGAAAGTTGTGAGTGGCACGGCAGAAAAAGGAAAAAAGGATTCATAGCGTCTACACAACCCGTACCTGTGTCTCAGAATCTCAGACGTTACTTGTTAACATTGTTCTCGCCGTGTTTGTTGTTTAAAGGCCGTCTTCTTTCGTTTGCCAAGAGTTTCACTAAAACATTTATAACATGTAATGGGTGTAAGGGTCCTTATGTAAAGTCAACAGTGTAAGATATTCGGAGACTATACTCAGTGATATACCGATATAAAATGTATGATGATAAGATATTAGGGGACTATACTCAGTGGTATAAAGTGTATGATGATAGGATATTAAGGAACTATACACATTGATATAATGCATATAATGATAAGATATTAGAGGACTATACTTAGTGTTATACTGATATAAAGTATATGATGATAATATATTAGAAGACTATACTTAGTGTTATACTGATATAAAGTATATGATGCAAGATATTAGGGGACTATACTTACTGTTATACTGATATTAAAACTGTTTTGTAAGACCTAATCATGGTCACTTGAAATGGCTGCTCTGAATGAAATAATCCCAGCAGCTGACAGCAGTCATCATCATCATCATGTTCAACTTCAGCTGTGAGGTGATGAGAGCTACTTTTTTTTACAGCTTTATAATGTGAGTCAAGAAGCGTAGGAATATTTCCTTTGGGAAAGTAGTCCGGGCAACAGCGCAGCGCATGTAAGAAAGAGGAGAGAAAATATGGAAAAAGTATGGCGACCTTCCATTAATCACTTTTATATATTTCTTATTTTTGAAATGATACAGTGCGCTCCCGACACCCCACCTCCACCCCAAAAAAATACAAACATGTTCTCACCTGGGCAGAAATGACACATAATAATCTTTGCCCATGTCTGTGGTGTGGGGAAAAACAAAAGAAAGAAAGCCAGCTTCACACAAGATCTTGCACAGTTTGAGAACCGCTTTACCGCAAGCATTTTTCGTTCCCCATGAGAAGGCAAATGTTTATTAGCTTGAGGAGAAGTATTTGTAGTTAGACGTTAGCTTGAGGAGAAGTATTTGTGGTTAGACGTTAGCTTGAGGTGAAGTATTTGTGGTTAGGCATTAGCTTGAGGAGAGGTATTTGTGGTTAGACGTTAGCTTGAGGAGAAGTATTTGTGGTTAGACGTTAGCTTGAGGTGAAGTATTTGTGGTTAGACGTTGGGGAACAGATGGTTAGGGCGAAAGTGAGGAGAGAGAAGACAGGAAGGGATGGTAGAGAGAGAGAGAGACATAGAGAGAAGAAAGGAAGGGATGGTAGAGAGAAATATTGTGAGAGAAGAAATGGAGGAATGGTAGAGAGAGAGAAAGAGAGAGTGATAATGAGAGAGAATGTTACTGAGAACCGGTCCGTTGAAAGGGGGTCCAACAGGTACACGGACTCGGGGCCCAGAAAGTTCTCTGTTATAAGGGTAGGCAGGAGGTTTTCAGGGGCCCCAGTGAATGAAAAAAAAATGGTGGTGGGGTGGGCGGGGAGAGGGAGTTGTACAGAACTACAAAACCTCTGTCGGAGTCTCTTACTGAAAATAGGGTAAATAAAGGCTTAGAATTGAAACCCATATTTTCTACACTGACTCTGATTTCTCTGATATTTCATTGTCAGATCCCAAGCTCTATGACTCTAACTTCTCTAACTTTTACTACCCGACTCCAGGATTGTGACTCTGACTTCTCTAACTTTCACTGCCAGACTCCAAGCTATGACTCTGACCTCTCTAACTTTCACTGCCAGACTCCAAGCTATGACTCTGACTTCTCTAACTTTCACTGCCAGACTCCAAGCTATGACTCTGACCTCTCTAACTTTCACTGCCAGACTCCAAGCTATGACTCTGACTTCTCTAACTTTCACTGCCAGACTCCAAGCTATGACTCTGACCTCTCTAACTTTCACTGCCAGGCTCCAAGCTATGACTCTGACTTCTCTAACTTTCACTGCCAGACTCCAAGCTATGACTCTGACTTCTCTAACTTTCACTGCCAGACTCCAAGCTATGATTCAACTCCGTGCTATATAGCGTATTTCTAGCTGGTCTTGAGTCCACACAAACATGAGAATAATGGAATGAAAGTGAGTGATGAAGTGGAATATGGGAAGACGATCTGTGGGAAATGGTGAGAGAGTGGAGAGAGAGAGAGAGAGAAAGAGAGAAATTTTGAACAAAACGGAGAGAGAATTGGAGAGAGTTGGAGGGTTGTAGTTTGAATCTTCTACACACCCAAAATTGAAATGCTCCTGCGCGCAGCAAGTCGGGTTATTTTCATAGCCTGTATCACCTGCGCTTATCACATTCCCAGGTGCGTGTGTATCTCTACAGCTCGTACCGTACTTGGTCTAGTAGACGCGCTGCTGGCTCTCTGGTTTGTCACGCTACCGACAGAGAGGGGAGCTGAGGTTCGGGACTTGAAACAACGAGATGAGAACAAAGATAAATGTGCTGGACAGATAATGACATTATCTAGCCTGGCCCAGACCCTTTCTTATTCTCTTACTTTCTCCCATTCTCATACTTTCTCCTGTTCTTTCTCCCATTCTCATACTTTCTGATATTCTCTTACTTTCTCCCATTCCGTTACTTTTCTCTCATTTTCTTACTTTCTCCCATTCTCTTACTTTCTCCCATTCTCTTACTTTCTCCCATTCTCTTACTTCATACATTTTAAATTTCTTTTTCCGTATTGCACTTTGTCTTATCTACGATCTCACTCACTCTTTCTCTCACTCTCTCTTTCTCTCTCTCTCTCTCTCTCTTACTCCCACTTTTTCGTCTCACTGTTTTTTTTTTATTTTTTACCTTATCGGTCAGTTTTTTTCTTCTACCAGATTATCTCCTTTTTCACTCTTCAATATCTCTTCCTCTCACTCCCTCCCTCCTTCTCACTCTCTCTCTCTCTCTCTCTCCTCTCTCTCTTACTCCCACTTTTTCGTCTCACTGTTTTTTTTTTATTTTTTACCTTATCGGTCAGTTTTTTTCTTCTACCAGATTATCTCCTTTTTCACTCTTCAATATCTCTTCCTCTCACTCCCTCCCTCCTTCTCACTCTCTCTCTCTCTCTCTCTCTCTCTCTCTCTCTCTCTTTCATAATTATTATTTAAGGGTAAAA
Organism: Achatina immaculata; assembly: GCA_009760885.1. NCBI lineage: Eukaryota > Metazoa > Mollusca > Gastropoda > Stylommatophora > Achatinidae > Lissachatina > Lissachatina immaculata. The sequence continues at coordinate 32,839,298 of CM019692.1, read as the reverse complement.
GGTAAAGGTAACCCTGTCATGCCTTAGAGGCACATAGGGATATGGTGTTAGTGGCCATATTTTCCTTGACCTGTCAGCACACTAGAGGGTGATATGGTCAGTGTCATGCCTTGCTGCCTTTCCTTCCCCAACTCCAGAAGTCGGGTACCCATTACTACAGCTGGGTGATTGGGGTGCCTCCGGTCGGATTCGAACCCCCGACCTTTGCCATGAGAGTCCAGTGCACTAACCACTTCGCCACTCAGACACCCTATTTGCTGCACTTTAAAAACTTTTTCACTCGCTCATTCTAAATCCCTTTGTGTTTATCCTCTCACCTCTATCTCCAACTCTTCCTGCTTCTATCTCTCACTCCTCTCACCTATATCTCTCACTCTTCCCACCTCTGTCTCTAAAGCCTCCCACTTCTGTCTTTCACTCCTATCTCTCACTCCTCCCACCCCACCTCTATCTCTCACTCCTCCAACCTCTATCTCTAACTCCTCGCACTTCTGTCTTTCACTCCTCCCACTTCTATCTCTCACTTCTCCCATTTCTATCTCTCACTCCTCCCACTTCTATCTCTCACTCTTCCCACCTTTATCTCTCACTCCTCCCACCTCTAACTCTCACTCCTCCCACCTCTAACTTTCACTCCTCCCACCTCTATCTCTAAAGCCTCCCACTTCTGTCTTTCACTCCTATCTCTCACTCCTCATACCTCTAACTCTCACTCCTTCCACTTCTATCTTTCACTCCTCCCACCTTTATCTCTAACTTATCCCACTTCTGTCTTTCGCTCCTCCCACTTCTATCTTTCTTCTGACGGTCTTCCTCGGCCGTCTCTTAATCGCAGTGTACTAACGAGCAAAGTCTACTTGCCTCTTCTCTGGACTTCTCTTCTTATCTCTCATCTGATGGCTTTTCGGCTGTTCTGGTCGGACCTTCTTTCTTCACTCCCCTTTCCACGTGCACTGACCATCCTTCTTGTAGTTCTGGTCACTCGCTACTTGCCAGACCGACGGTGTTCTGACGATCTCCCTCTTCTGTCTCCTCTCTCTTCTAATTCCGTACCTCTTCGTTCTAGATTGTCTTTTCTTCCGTCTTCAGGCTCCCTCCTCTGTCTCTTCTCCTCTATTTCCGTACTACTTGGTTCTCTCCTGTACTTCCGTACTTCTTCGTCCTAGATTGTCTGTTCTTCCGTCTTCGGGCCTTCTCCCCAGTCTCCTCTCTCCAGTCTCCTCTCTCCAGTCTTCTCTCTCCAGTCTTCTCTCTCCAGTCTTCTCTCTCCAGTCTCCTCTCTCCAGTCTTCTCTCTCCAGTCTTCTCTCTCCAGTCTCCTCTCTCCAGTCTTCTCTCTCCAGTCTTCTCTCTCCAGTCTCCTCTCCCCAGTCTCCTCTCTCTAGGACTTCCGTACCTCTCAGTCCTGTCTTTCCGCTCACCTTTTTATCTTCAAGTCCTGCTTGATGGATTAACCAATAAATGTTTTGGCTCCACCCTTTAGATGTCCACTTGTTCCCATGAGCGTTCTGGTTATCCATCATTCAAACTGCGCCGTGACTTATCTCTCATAAGTCAACTGTCCAATAGGGCACTCCTCTAAATATTTAAAAACTGTGTGCAGTAGCGTCCTAACGCGTGTCATGCGTGTAAGTCTCGTCTATACACTTGTTATTTACCTAAGTCATTATCTTGCTCTTTCATATCGGAGGTTTTATTGTGTCCTGGCTTTTTCATTTTGTCTGCCTTTTCTATTCGTCTTTTATATTTTGTTTACACGTGTCAACGTCCAGTCACTGCTTTGCTATCACTGGACCATCCTACTTTCTGGCGTGCTTCTTTTGTATTACCTAAATCACAGCGTCACTGAGTCTCGTCTTTTTATATCCACTGTTTCCACTGTTTACTTTTGTTCGCGTCTTGTTCTAGTGTCATGGAAGTTTTATACCTTTCTCTTCCTTTCCTACCTACTTTTCTCTGTTGCTATTCAATGTTACTATTTTGTTTACAGTATATTTTCATAATCATATTCATTAATAATAATAATAATAATAACAACTATAATCATTACTTACAAGACCACGCTACATATCCCAGGGGGACAAGACGAAATAAAATAAAGTAGACAGAGTTAGGCCATGTTTATTAGCACGACATCATGGCCGCCATTCATGATAAAGACAGCTGGGATCTACATGATGAGGACGGATATGCAAAAGCTCGCCAGGGCAGCACTTGAAGGAAGTCTTTCAAAATGAACTTGTCAGAGCTGTGTCGGATGCAGAGCGATAGAGAGGCGGCAAATATTTAGTTTATGAGAGCACATTTTTTCTTTGGGTGAGCGCGCGTATATGTGTTTAAATTTAGATCAGTAGACATCCAACCGCAGCGAGGAAATGCCTGCGTCGATCACATGATCAGAATGATTGGCAGGTTATCTCAACTGGAGTGGAGCCCCTTTCATTTGCAGTTACCTCCGCTTGTCTGTCTATGGCCTCTTCTGTACATATCTTGTGCTCCTTTTCTAGATCTCCCTCACCAGTTCCCCACCATTCCACCACCCCCTTCTATCTCACACTTTTTCCTCCCTCATGTCCCTTTCAATTTTCTGCTTCTCCAACTATTTCATATCTTTCTCCTCTCTCTTTCTCTCTCACTCCTCTCTCTCTCTCTCTCTCTCTCTCTTTCCTCTCTTTCTCTACCTTTGATACTTTCCTCTGTATATGTTATATTCTATCTAATTGTAATAATAAACCCCCTCTCCTCTTTTTTCTTACTTTCGTCGCGTTCGCTATCTCTCTCATTCTTTCTTACACACACACACTCTCTCTCTCTCTCTTTTTCTATTTCTCACTAATTCTTTTCATGTTTTTATCGTTATTGCCCCTCGTCTCTCCCTCTTCCTTTCACTATCCTTCCCTCTCTCCCCCTTCTCTCCCTCCCTCTTTTTCTCCCTTTCTCTCCCTCCCTCTCTCCCCCTTTCTCTCCCTTCCTCCCCCTTTCTCTCCCTCCCTCTCTCCCCTTTCTCTCCTTCCCTCTCTCCCCCTTTCTCTCCCTCCTTCTCTCATCCTCTCTCTGTGTTTACTTCTCTCTAATTCTTTTCATTTTTGTGTCGTTATTCCCGTCTTGCCTCTTCCTCTCACTCTCCCTCTCTCTCCCTCCCTCTCTCCCCCTTTCTCTCCTTCCCTCTCTCCCCCTTTCTCTCCCTCCCTCTCTCCCCCTTTCTCTCCTTCCCTCTCTCATCCTCTCTCTGTGTCTACTTCTCACTAATTCTTTTAATTTTTTTGTCGTTATTACCATCTCGCCTCTCCCTCTTCCTCTCACTCTCCCTCTCTCTCTCTCTCTCTGTCTATTTCTCACTAATTCTTTTTCAGTTTGTTCTCATTATTGCCACTCGCCAATCTCTATCTCCATCTCCCTTTTTCCTCTCTCCCTCTCTCTCTCTCTCTCTCTCACCCTTTCTCTCTATTTCTCACTAATTCTTTTCATTTTTTTTCTCGTTATTCCCCCCCTCTCTCCCCCTCCTTCCATCCCCCCTCTTTCTTTCTATTTCTCACTAATTATTTTCATTTTTTGTCGTTATTCTCCCCTCGCCTCTCCCTCTTCCTCTCATTCTCCCACTCTCTCCCCCTCCCTCTCTCCGTGTCTATTTACCTCACTAATTCTTTTCATTTTTTCCTCGTTATTCCCCCTCGCCTCTCACTTTCTCCCTCTCTCTCCCTCTTCCTCTCTCTCTCCCTCTCTCTCTCTATTTCTCACTAATTCCCCTTTTCAGTTTTATACCTTTCTCTTCCTTTCCTACCTACTTTTCTCTGTTGCTATTCAATGTTACTATTTTGTTTACAGTATATTTTCATAATCATATTCATTAATAATAATAATAACAACTATAATCATTACTTACAAGACCATGCTACATATGCCAGGGGGACAAGACGAAATAAAATAAAGTAGACAGAGTTAGGCCATGTTTATTAGCACGACATCATGGCCGCCATTCATGATAAAGACAGCTGGGATCTACATGATGAGGACGGATATGCAAAAGCTCGCCAGGGCAGCACTTGAAGGAAGTCTTTCAAAATGAACTTGTCAGAGCTGTGTCGGATGCAGAGCGATAGAGAGGCGGCAAATATTTAGTTTATGAGAGCACATTTTTTCTTTGGGTGAGCGCGCGTATATGTGTCTAAATTTAGATCAGTAGACATCCAACCGCAGCGAGGAAATGCCCGCGTCGATCACATGATCAGAATGATTGGCAGGTTATCTCAACTGGAGTGGAGCCCCTTTCATTTGCAGTTACCTCCGCTTGTCTGTCTATGGCCTCTTCTGTACATATCTTGTGCTCCTTTTCTAGATCTCCCTCACCAGTTCCCCACCACCCCACCACCCCCTTCTATCTCACACTTTTTCCTCCCGCATGTCCCTTTCAATTTTCTGCTTCTCCAACTATTTCATATCTCTCTCATCTCTCTCTCACTCCTCTCTCTCTCTCTTTCTCTTTCCTCTCTTTCTCTACCTTTGATACTTTCCTCTGTATCTGTTATATTCTATCTAATTGTAATAATAAACCCCCTCTCCTCTTTTTTCTTCCTTTCGTCGCGTTCGCTATCTCTCTCATTCTTTCTTACACACACACACTCTCTCTCTCTTTCTATTTCTCACTAATTATTTTCATGTTTTTATCGTTATTGCCCCTCGTCTCTCCCCCTTCCTTTCACTATCCCTCCCTCTCTCCCCCTTTCTCTCCCTCCCTCTTTTTCTCCCCTTTTCTCTCCCTCCCTCTCTCCCCCTTTCTCTCCCTTCCTCCCCCTTTCTCTCCCTCCCTCTCTCCCCTTTCTCTCCTTCCCTCTCTCCCCCTTTCTCTCCCTCCTTCTCTCATCCTCTCTCTGTGTTTACTCTCTCTAATTCTTTTCATTTTTGTGTCGTTATTCCCGTCTTGCCTCTTCCTCTCACTCTCCCTCTCTCTCCCTCCCTCTCTCCCCCTTTCTCTCCTTCCCTCTCTCCCCCTTTCTCTCCCTCCCTCTCTCCCCCTTTCTCTCCTTCCCTCTCTCATCCTCTCTCTGTGTCTACTTCTCACTAATTCTTTTAATTTTTTTGTCGTTATTACCATCTCGCCTCTCCCTCTTCCTCTCACTCTCCCTCTCTCTCTCTCTCTCTGTCTATTTCTCACTAATTCTTTTTCAGTTTGTTCTCGTTATTGCCACTCGCCAATCTCTATCTCCATCTCCCTTTTTCCTCTCTCTCTCTCTCTCTCTCACCCTTTCTATTTCTCACTAATTCTTTTCATTTTTTTCTCGTTATTCCCCCCCTCTCTCCCCCTCCTTCCATCCCCCCTCTTTCTTTCTATTTCTCACTAATTATTTTCATTTTTTGTCGTTATTCTCCCCTCGCCTCTCCCTCTTCCTCTCATTCTCCCACTCTCTCCCTCCCTCTCTCCGTGTCTATTTACCTCACTAATTCTTTTCATTTTTTCCTCGTTATTCCCCCTCGCCTCTCACTTTCTCCCTCTCTCTCCCTCTTCCTCTCTCTCCCTCTCTCTCTCTATTTCTCACTAATTCCCCTTTTCAGTTTTTTCTCGGTATCCATTCTCTCTCTCTCTCTCTCTCTCTAAATGATGAAGTACAGAATGTTAGACTGGCCTGTTTGTTCAGTTTCTCCCTCCCTCCCTCTCCATCCCTATTTCTCTCTCTCCCTCCCTCCCTCCGTCTCCATCCCTATTCTCTCTCTCCCTCTCCCTCCCTCTCCCTCCCTCTTTCTCCCTCCCTCCCTCCCTCTCCATCTCTATTTCTCTCTCTCCGTTCCTCCCTCCCTCCCTCTCCATCCCTATTTCTCTCTCTCCATCCCTATTTCTCTCTCTCCCTCCCTCCCTCCCTCTCCATCCCTATTTCTGTCTCTTCATCCCTCTTTCTCCATTTCTCCTACTTTTCTCACCCTCTCTCTCCTGTCTAATATTGATTACTACCCCAATATCTTTCTTCCTCTTGTTGGTTTTATCAACTTAATCATGTCTAGTCAATATTTCTTGTCTCTTTCTGCTTATTTCTACATTTTCTTATTTTGTCTCTTGTTTGTAGTCTCTATTACTTTCCTTATTTAGCATTAAACTCTCGTTTATGCTCTTATTACTTCCCCTACGAAAAAAACTCTCATTTATACTCTTATTACTTCCCTTGTTGGATACTTAAAAACTCTCATTTATACTATTATTACTTCCCGTGTTGGGTACTTAAAAACTCTCATTTGTACTCTTATTACTTCCCTTGTTGGATACTTAAAAACTCTCATTTATACTATTATTACTTCCCGTGTTGGGTACTTAAAAACTCTCATTTATACTCTTATTACTTCCCTTGTTGGGTACCTAAAAACTCTCATTTATACTCTTATTAGTTCCCTTGTTGGGTACTTAAAACTCTCATTTATACTCTTATTAGTTCCCTTGTTGGGTACTTAAAAACTCTCATTTATACTCTTATTACTTCCCTTGTTGGATACTTAAAAACTCTCATTTATACTATTATTACTTCCCGTGTTGGGTACTTAAAAACTCTCATTTATACTCTTATTACTTCTGTGTTGGATACTTAAAAACTCTCATTTATACTCTTATTACTTCCCTTGTTGGGTACTTAAAAACTCTCATTTATACTATTATTACTTCCTCTATGGAGAGATGAAATACTCTCATTTATTCTCTTAATACTTCCCTTGTTGTTGCTCTCTTTTCTGTATTATTATTTTGCTTTTTTGTGTAGCAAATTTATAGTTTTTCCTTCTAGTTCTTGTCCTCATTTACAACTCTTAATATCTCATTTATGGCCCATAAAGCAGAAAACAATAAATATCATAATCCAGTTTTCATTGTTTGATGCACAAAAAATGTTAGAAATAAAATTCAAACTTTCCTTTTTGTTCACGTGCTTTTTCATACTCACTGATTAATATAACCTTTGCCATGACCTACATAAATATGCGCTAGGGAGGAAACGAGGAGATTGTAGAGACAGAATGTTAGACAATCCTGCCTGTTTTTTTCTTTTCACATTTGGTAATAAAGTTAACATTTCTCTCGTGAGTTCGTGAGTTGTTCGTGAACTCAGATATACATACTTTTCATATCTAGAAATATTATCTTTCTTCTTGGAAAATATGTCTGTTTTTAACAGCCGCCATTTGAAGTCATTGCTCTTTGCAAGTTACTCTTTCGATGCATCTTCTTACATTTAAATCATTTAGATCTCAAAATCCTGTATTTCCTTACATTTAAATGTATTTATTAGTTACTTATATTTAAACCTATTTATATGTGAAAAAAATGTAGTTCCTTATGCTCAAATTTATTTACATGTAGGAAAAAAAAACTGCAGTTATTACATTTAAATTAATTTAGATCTGATAATCCCTTACTCTTGACATTTAAATTAATTTAGATCTGATAATCCCTTACTCTTGACATTTAAATTAATTTAGATCTGATAATCCTTTACTCTTGACATTTAAATTCATTTTAAGTGTAAACAAAAAGACACTTGTATTTCTTTACACTTAAATTCATTGAGACCTGGGAAATCTGTATTTTTCTAGGTTTAAATTCATTGAGACCTCAAACGCCTCTGGTTTGCTACATTTAAAGTAATTTGGATCTGAAAAGTCTGTAAACTGTTAAATTAATTTAACTTACATCAGGTATTCTGGTCTGACAGTTTAAGTTTTTCTTAAAGAAAATTATCCTGTTTTAGAACTTTCAGCTAGGTTAAAGTAAAAAAGATCAAGGTAAAGGTAACCCTGTCATGCCTTAGAGGCACATAGGGATACGGTGTTAGTGCCCATATTTTCCTTGACCTGTCAGCACACTAGAGGGTGATATGGTCAGTATCACGCCTGGCCGCCTTTCCTTCCCCAACTCCAGAAGTCGAGTAGGTTAAAGTACAGAAAATTAATCGACTTTGCTAGAAGAGAACAGAGATGTCGATTGTCTATTTTCATGTTTGTTGATATTTGGAATGATCTCCGTTCCGTCTGTGAAGCTTTTCAGTTAACTTGTCTGGGGGAAGGTGCCGCTGTAGATGTAACAGTTAACTTGTCTGGGGGAAGGTGCCGCTGTAGATGTAACAGTTAACTTGTCTGGGGGAAGGTGCCGCTGTAGATGTAACAGTTAAATTGTCTGGAGGAAGGTGCCGCTGTAGATGTAACAATTAACTTGTCTGCGGGAAGGTGCCGTGTAGATGTAAAAGTTAAATTGTCTGGAGGAAGTTGGCGCTGTAGATGTAACAGTTAATTTCTCTGGGGGAAGTTGCCGTGTAGATGTAACAGTTAACTTGTCTGGGGGAAGTTGCCGCTGTAGATGTAACATTTAACTTGTCCGGGGGAAGTTGCCGCTGTAGGTGTAACAGTTAACTTGTCTGGAGGAAAGTGTCGCTGTAGATGTAACAGTTAACTTGTCTGGAGGAAGTTGCCGCTGTAGATGTAACTTCTTTTTGTTTGCGGTGTGAATGGGATAGTTTGTATAGCATAAGTCAGTTGTGTGCGCTAAATTGAATTTTTTTGTCTTTGTAGTTAGTGTTTTGGATCTGGTTCGTTGTTGCATTTCAGTTGCCTTTTCCATTCAGATCTGCACTGGTTACGGATTATGGTTTTCGTTTCCTGGTAGTTTACTGGATGATTGGTTTGGTCTTGGTTGCTGCCAACTTTGGATAGGCTGTCAGCTATTTCATTGCCAGCTGTTCCACAGTGGGATGGTACCCAGTGTAGGGCCACGGTTGTTGACAGTGTAAGGTGCTTCAGTTCTGTTGTGATTTACTGTATGTTTGCCTGTGGGTTCTTTGTTGTTTTTAACAGCCGCCATTTGAAGTCATTGCTCTTTGCAAGTTACTCTTTCGATGCATCTTCTTACATTTAAATCATTTAGATCTCAAAATCCTGTATTTCCTTACATTTAAATGTATTTATTAGTTACTTATATTTAAACCTATTTATATGTGAAAAAAATGTAGTTCCTTATGCTCAAATTTATTTACATGTAGGAAAAAAAAACTGCAGTTATTACATTTAAATTAATTTAGATCTGATAATCCCTTACTCTTGACATTTAAATTAATTTAGATCTGATAATCCCTTACTCTTGACATTTAAATTAATTTAGATCTGATAATCCTTTACTCTTGACATTTAAATTCATTTTAAGTGTAAACAAAAAGACACTTGTATTTCTTTACACTTAAATTCATTGAGACCTGGGAAATCTGTATTTTTCTAGGTTTAAATTCATTGAGACCTCAAACGCCTCTGGTTTGCTACATTTAAAGTAATTTGGATCTGAAAAGTCTGTAAACTGTTAAATTTAATTTAACTTACATCAGGTATTCTGGTCTGACAGTTTAAGTTTTTCTTAAAGAAAATTATCCTGTTTTAGAACTTTCAGCTAGGTTAAAGTAAAAAAGATCAAGGTAAAGGTAACCCTGTCATGCCTTAGAGGCACATAGGGATACGGTGTTAGTGCCCATATTTTCCTTGACCTGTCAGCACACTAGAGGGTGATATGGTCAGTATCACGCCTGGCCGCCTTTCCTTCCCCAACTCCAGAAGTCGAGTAGGTTAAAGTACAGAAAATTAATCGACTTTGCTAGAAGAGAACAGAGATGTCGATTGTCTATTTTCATGTTTGTTGATATTTGGAATGATCTCCGTTCCGTCTGTGAAGCTTTTCAGTTAACTTGTCTGGGGGAAGGTGCCGCTGTAGATGTAACAGTTAACTTGTCTGGGGGAAGGTGCCGCTGTAGATGTAACAGTTAATTTGTCTGGAGGAAGGTGCCGCTGTAGATGTAAAAGTTAAATTGTCTGGAGGAAGGTGCCGTGTAGATGTAACAATTAACTTGTCTGCGGGAAGGTGCCGTGTAGATGTAAAAGTTAAATTGTCTGGAGGAAGTTGGCGCTGTAGATGTAACAGTTAATTTCTCTGTGGGAAGGTGCTGTGTAGATGTAACAGTTAACTTGTCTGGGGGAAGGTGTCGCTGTAGATGTAATATTTAACTTGTCCGGGGGAAGTTGCCGCTGTAGGTGTAACAGTTAACATGCCTGGGGGAAAGTGTCGCTGTAGATGTAACAGTTAATTTGTCTGAGGGAAGTTGCCGCTGTAGATGTAACTTCTTTTTGTTTGCGGTGTGAATGGGATAGTTTGTATAGCATCGGTCAGTTGTGTGCGCTAAATTGAATTTTTTTGTCTTTGTAGTTAGTGTTTTGGATCTGGTTCGTTGTTGCATTTCAGTTGCCTTTTCCATTCAGATCTGCACTGGTTACGGATTATGGTTTTCGTTTCCTGGTAGTTTACTGCATGATTGGTTTGGTCTTGGTTGCTGCCAACTTTGGATAGGCTGTCAGCTGTTTCATTGCCAGCTGTTCCACAGTGGGATGGTACCCACTGTAGGGCCACGGTTGTTGACAGTGTAAGGTGCTTCAGTTCTGTTGTGATTTACTGTATGTTTGCCTGTGGGTTCTTTGTTGTTTTTAGTGATTTTAGAAGTGCCCTGCAGTCTTTGAAGAAAGCTATTTTGTGTGGTGGCTGCTGGTTTTCTGTTTTAAGTGTTCTGAGGGCTTCAAGGAGGGCTGTTGTTTCTGTCCTGTAGATGGAGGAAATCTTTCCCGTCGCAAAGGCCTTTTTGGTTTGTCTCCCATCTGTGTATCTTATGTAGACGCCTCCACCTCCATTTTTTACAGCTTTTTCTGCAGACCCATCTGTGTACACATGTGTCCATTCAGCTGGGTTGTATTTGCTCTTCCGCCTAAGGACAGGCCACTGCAGACTACTAAGCCACTTACATCGACTTAAAAAGTCTCACACAGACGAGTGTCCATGCAGCAGCGGAGTCCAGACTCCAGAACATGTCCTACAAGAGTGCCCAAACCATGCAGACTTGAGGCGTGAGACATGGCCAGAGGACACAAGCTTGGGGCAAAAGCTTTGGGGCTCCTATCAGGATCTGGAGAGGACTGCTGGCTTTGCCATGTTGACAGGGATCAGGATCTGAAGTGACTAGGAACCTCGAACGCAGAAGAAGAATGTTTTTGTGTATGACAGTGCGCGCGCGCATGCATGTATTTTTGAGTGTGACTGAATGTGTGTGAGAGAGAGAGAGAGCGAGAGAGAGAGAGAGAGAGAGAGAGAGAGAGAGAGAGAGAGATAGAGAGAGAGTGAGCCTAGCTTCTGTCGATTTTGGAAATTGGAAATAAAAATGTTGATAAAGTTTGCATTATCGTGAATAGCTTTATACTGAGGAAGGCCGAGAGAGAAGATAACAGACAATCAGACAACGATGAAAATCTGTTACCGCTTTGTGCACAGAGTATAGTCATTTGTTTATTAAATTTTGGTGCCCGTGACCTTAGATGCAGATATTATCTGCACCACATGACCAGTCTCCCTAACATTAGCATGTCAGGTACCTATTTTTCACTGGTTTTGAGTTGACCAAATCTCCGATTTTAACTCGCAGCCGGCACATGAGAAGCATTTTCCTATGACATGTATTACGCCTGAGCACAATATCATATTCCTTAAAAAAAATATTCTATAAAATACGATCACGTGGAGCAAGTAAATGCCAGAGTTCTGACTTGTCCAGGTGTATGTCAATGACAAAAAGGGTCACGTTCCGCTTGTTTAATATAACTGGCTGTGTGAGCTGGCGTAGTCTGTATGCTAGAGCAGGGGTTCTCAACCAGTGGAACATCCCTCCCCCCAGATGAGAAACTTAGGATTTCAGAGAGTGAGGGACGATGGAGAGAGTGAGGGACGGAGAGAGTGAGGGACGATGGAGAGAGTGAGGGGCGATGGAGAGAGTGAGGGACGATGGAGAGAGTGAGGGACGATGGAGAGAGTGAGGGACGATGGAGAGAGTGAGGGACGATGGAGAGAGTGAGGGACGGAGAGAGTGACGGACGATGGAGAGAGTGAGGGACGGAGAGAGTGAGGGACGATGGAGAGAGTGAGGGATGATGGAGAGAGTGAGGGACGGAGAGAGTGAGGGACGATGGAGAGAGTGAGGGACGATGGAGAGAGTGAGGGACGATGGAGAGAGTGAGAGAGAGAGAGAGAGAAAGAGAGAGGACCACAGATTGACAGACTCAAACTGTTGTAGTTTTATGTGTATATTATTTGGTACGATGAGTCAGTCTTGGGAAGGCAGGGAAAGTGTGTGTCTGTGTGTGTGTGATAGAGGAGAGAAGAGAGAGACAGAGACAGAGAGAGAGAGAGAGAGAAGATGACATTTTGATATATGCAGAAAAGAATGCAAATAACAAAAAAGATGTGAGAAAATATTTATCCAACCATGTAACGACTGTCGAGAAGTAGCTTGGAAAAAATGTTATAAAGCTTTTTATAATTATTACATTTCTTGAAAATCATTACATTTTTTATTTGTCTTCACATTTGCCCTCTAGGAATCCAGTCTTTCTAACATACACACACACGTTATTTTGAGGTGAATTTATGCTTTTCCTAAATATAGACGTGTGTTTGTGTGTTCTGGTTTGCCTCACATTGAGTGTCATTTGTTTATCTCACACTAGGTGTCATTTATTTATCATTTTAACAGACGAAACACTGGGTCTCACAAGAAGAGATACGATTCTTGAAATATAAATTAACTTCCATCTTGAGTGGGTTCAAACCTTACCGTTGTGTTGTTTTTTTTTTCTGGCGAAGACATCTCAACCTGCGACCCACCTTGATCCAGTTGATCCAACGTAGTTTTACTTGTAGATGTCCAATTTTCTTCTCTCCACCCACAAACTGGAGATAAAAAAAGTGTATTTTTTTCCCCCATTTTGCCCGCCATCTTAACTTCCTAAAGCCTCATTGTCAATAAAAAACCAAATTCAGCAGTTCTATTTACAAAATCCTGGTCGTTTCCCAAGTTCATGCGATCAATTTTTTAAAAATAATTAATTCATTTTGTGATTTATTTGTTGTTTTGTTCTGAATTTGGATCCTCGTAACTGAATCTAGAACATGTGCTCAATGGCTGTCAATGTTGGCTTTCTCATTTCCTTTGATTTAAAATACGCTTTTGGCCGATGTAAGCTTAACTGGCATTGTTTGTGCAGTCCTGGTAATGTATAGGGTTAGAATGTGTGAACACCAGGCAGTGGGCTATCGAGCGCCCTCTGGGCGAGATAATTAAACAAAGATGGAATTACAGTTTAATGAAGGTAAACCTTTGTTTTGTTCTGGGCAAGTATTTTCAGATATCAGCCTTTCATGCAACGAAAGTTAAAGCAAATCGCTTTTCTGAGTTTTATTATATATGGAATAGTTCGGCTTTCTTCAACTGGATTGTCATGAGCATATATGGAACCAATGTTTGTCTGTGTTTGTGAGACATGGAGACAATGTTTGTCTGTGTTTGTGAGACATGGAACCAATGTTTGTCTGTGTTTGTGAGACATGGAGACAATGTTTGTCTGTGTTTGTGAGACATGGAGACAGTGTTTGTCTGTGTTAGTGAGACATGGAGACAATGTTTGTCTGTGTTTATGAGATACAGAGATAGTGTTTGTCTGTGTTTATGAGACACGGAGACAGTGTTTGTCTGTGTTAGTGAGACATGGAGACAGTGTTTGTCTGTGTTAGTGAGACATGGAGGCAGTGTTTGTCTGTGTTTGTGAGATACGGAGACAGTGTTTGTCTGTGTTTCTGAGACATGGAGACAGTGTTTGTCTGTGACTATGAGACACAGAACAATTGTTCATCTGTGCTTGTAAGATACGGAGCTAATGTTTATCTGTGTTTGTGAGATATGAGCTAATGTTTATCCGCGTTTGTAAGACACGGAACTAATGTTTATCTGTGTTTATAATTCACGAAGCTAATGTTTATCTGTGTTTGTGAGATGTGAAGCCAGATTTACTCTATTTTGTGAGATAAGTAACAAGTGAGCAGGCGAAATAAAAACACAAAAAAATAACACACACAAAGAAAAGTCAGTGTCTGATACGTTATTATGAAGAAAAACGATACTAAAATCAAAGGGAGGAAACTGTGAAAGAAAAAAAAAGTGAACAAATTGTTTTGGACGCGTCCTGAACATCACTGGAAAACTCAAGGGAAAAAAGAATGCATAGACCAAGAGAAATAATCTCTATGCAGATGTCGAATTGTTGTGGAAAATGAAAAGGGATAGGTATGATATGACACAGATTGAAAAAAGAGTGAAGAGAATACACGGACTGCTCCTGATGATGATTGACCAGTATTGTCATTTTTATTACTCTGATAAATGAAAAATATTCCATCTGTTATTTGTGCTGTCTTTTAATTCCTTTCCCAGCCATGAACTGTGAAATAAGATGCCACCACTAACAATGAGGCTTCTTGGTGCCCGCCATCTTTGATTTCTGTTTCCTGAATGCTAATTTGCCATAGAGAAATGAGAAGCCACCCTTTGCAATATTGCTTTCTTTGGTTGTTTCTCGGTAGCCAGCATATTTCATATCTGCTCTCAGAGTGTTATTTCGCTATTGTGAAATGAAAGGCCACCAAATTGTCTCACTGGTGGCTTCTTCATATCAACAAATTTTGCTGTCAACAGAGATATGTTGTTATAGTTAAAAATGAAAGGCCACCAAATTGTCTCACTGGTGGCTTCTTCATACCAAGACATTTTGCTGTCAACAGAGATATGTTGTTATAGTTAAAAATGAAAGGCCACCAAATTGTCTCACTGGTGGCTTCTTCATACCAAGACATTTTGCTGTCAACAGAAATATGTTGTTATAGTTAAAAATGAAAGGCCACCAAATTGTCTCACTGGTGGCTTCTTCATATCAACAAATTTTGCTGTCAACAGAGATATGTTGTTATAGTTAAAAATGAAAGGCCACCAAATTGTCTCACTGGTGGCTTCTTCATACCAAGACATTTTGCTGTCAACAGAGATATGTTGTTATAGTTAAAAATGAAAGGCCACCAAATTGTCTCACTGGTGGCTTCTTCATACCAAGACATTTTGCTGTCAACAGAAATATGTTGTTATAGTTAAAAAGGAAAGGCCACTTTGCTCGGTGGCTTCTGAGCATCACGGCCTCCATGTTTTCGACGCAGACGACCAAATCGATGGCCTCATCTTTCCAGAAAAACCACACATCAACTGGCACCCAGACCCAATTTAATTACCCAACCAGTGTTGTCCCAGCCCTGGTTTGGAGAGCTTTGATCTCCGCCAATTTTGTTAGTGTAATTTGTTCCTTCTTTGTGTTCCTGTTTAATAGTTGTTGTTTTTTTACTTTCCTAATCTTTGTTGCTGTCGTTTTGCTACGTGAAGATCTTTTGTGACATTCGCGTGAATGTTGAAATAATCAAAACAAAGTTGTGTGTTTTTTCTACGTTCATATTGGATTTTCTGGCTTTTAAAGAATGTCCACTGAATAAATGCCACCTTTACCAGAAAGGAATAATAATAATAATAATAATATCATTGAAGCATTTCCTGGACGGCCAAAGACAGAAAGAAAGAAGTATTGGAACTAAGAATGAATGGAATATTAGATTTCGTATTCTGCGAAATAACGCCCAAATTCTAATATGTTTGTAATGGAAAGAAAACTCGAATAGGAAAATTTTGTAAAACGACAACAAATACTTCTCCCGGATTTCCCGCCAGTGACGCCAGATTAAGGTATATCTGTGACACATTAGGCTGAAATATTGAAAAGCAAAGTAACAAAAAATTAGAAATATTAAACTAGTATATAAAAAAAAAAATAGTGTCCGGTGTCTATGTGTGTATAACAATGAGATGTTATGTTTCAGAATTGAAAAGTGCTCAATTTAATGTCACATTTCTGACAATTAACTAAAATATCATTTTTTATGCTTTTATATTATTACAGAATGTTCTTGTTTCCCTGGATCTATTATTCTATTTCTGCCAACTATATATATATATATATTGTATTGGGCCGAATAATTTAAACCTGGTATTCGGTATATCTCAAATGTTAACTGTTTATTTACATTCAAAGAACTGATAATGGATAAAAAAAATGTCAAAACACTTCAAATATGTTGGATACATTATAAGACGTGAAGATATGGCAGGCTCTTGAGTGGTGAATCTTGATAATGACATTCTTGCTAGGTAGTTGTGAAGGGGGTTTGATTCCTTCCCTTGGCGCTGCATTCAGCCCAGCTGCCAGAAATAAGTCCAAGGCTCCACTACCCGAGAAATAAATGCTTTCGTGCGTGACGCTGCCTACATCATCATCATCTTGTGTGTTGACAAGGTCAGGCATAACAATAACAAATAACACTGCCATGACTTCCTCTAAATCAGTGGTTCCCAATTAGCAAAAGCCTGCGGACTTCTTCTGTTTTAAAATCCAAGCCACGGACCCCCATACTTTGCAAAATTTTCTTATCTATATTGTAGCTATGTGTTTTAAATGCGAAAGAAGTTTTTCAAAAAGTGTGGGTAACATTTAATGGCTAACGGCTACACTATACTAGAACAAAAAAACCAGTACAAACTTGGTGAAGTTTCAAAACGTCAGTAGTTAGTTAAGAAAAAATTCACAGCAAATACGACCTTCAATTTTTGCAACGGACCCTAACGTCAGTTGGGAACCACTGCTCTAGATGTCTCAGTGATCATGGACAGGGAAACTCTGTGAGTTTATGTACAGTAATGAACTAATATGCATGCGAACAAGTGTAGGTACGAGGGTCATACGGAAAGTTGTGAGTAGAAAGTTTTTAAAAATCAGAATTTATAGATAGAGAAAATACAAATGTATCACCTTAAACTGCATTCTTTTCTTCGCTTTTCACTTTAATCTCCATTTCTCTGTACACATTTTTCCCATCGATCTGCGAGTTTGAAAATACCCTCCCAGTAGAATTTCGTTCTAGCTGACCGATGGCACAGACGCACTGCTTTCTGGGCGTTCTCTCCTGTGAGACCCAGCTCCGGCACAAACTTTTCTATAGCCTAGGGTTTCAATCGTTTCCTGTACTGCATTGTATCATATTCCAAGATTTACAGCGATTTCAGATACTGTGACACGTCTGTCTTCTTTAATCATGTCGTCAAACCTTTCCACGTTGCGTTCAGTGGAGGTAGTTCAAGGGCGACCGCTGCGAGGCGTATCTTGGATGCTTGTGTTTCCATCTTTGTTTAATCCACCTCCTAACACTGCTAGCACCCATACACACATCTCCGTAAGCAAGTTGAAGTCTTTGGTGAATTTCAGCAGCGGGGATTTCCTCTTTAACGAGGAATTCAATAACACCACGTTGACGAAAAGAAACTTCAGCGCCTGCCATTTTGTTTAATCTCCGCGTGGTCACGTGGCACATGATGCTGACGTCACGTGAGCTCTGCAAAGGATGCAGTTGAGGTGATACATTTATATTTTCTCTATCCATAAATTCTTTTTGTTTTCTAAATATTTGCTCGCGACTTTCGCTGTGACCCTCGTACACTGTCAAAGTCTGAAGTAGTTTAAAGTATAACTTGATTGTTGTATTTTTTATACTTCTTTTCCATACATTTGTTAGTTTTGAATGAATGTAAGAATGAAAGTTTATTTTACGTAGTTACATAAATCAGGCATAACAAATGATCAACAATGCTAAAAATACGTACACAACACAATTGTGAAAGAACAGTATATAAAAGCTTACAGACAAGGAACAATATATCAAAGTTTACAGACAAGGAACAATATATCAAATTCCACAGACAAGGAACAGTATATCAAAGTTTACAGACAAGGAACAATATATCAAATTCCACAGACAAGGAACAGTATATCAAAGTTTACAGACAAGGAACAGTATATCAAAGTCCACAGACTGAGCAAGCTGAAAGTTCGTGCAACTAATTAGACCCACAGAGTGAGTACGCTGGAGGTTCGTGCAACTAATTAGACCAACAGAATGAACAAGCTGAAGGTTCATGCAACTAATTAGACCAACAGAGTGAACAAGCTGAAGGTTCATGCAACTAATTAGGCCCACAGAGTGAGCAAGCTGGAGGTTCATGCAACTAATTAGGCCCGCAGACTGAGCAAGCTGAAGGTTCATGCAACTAATTAGACCCACAGACTGAGTAAGCTGAAGGTTCATGCAACTAATCAGGCCCACAGACTGAGCAAGCTGGAGGTTCATGCAACTAAGTAGGTCCGGAGACTGAACAAGCTAAAGGTTCATGCAACTAATTAGACCGTCAGACTGAGTAAGCTGAAGGTTCATGCAACTAATCAGGCCCGCAGACTGAGCAAGCTGGAGGTTCATGCAACTAATTAGACCCACAGACTTAGCAAGCTGGAGGTTCGTGCAACTAATTAGACCCACATACTGAGCAAGCTGGAGGTTCATGCAACTAATTAGTCAAGCAGACTGAGCAAGCTGAAGGTTCATGCAACTAATTAGACCCACAGACATAGCAAGCTGAAAGTTCATGCAACTAATTAGGCCTACAGACTGAGCAAGCTGGGGGTTCGTGCAACTAATTAGTCAAGCAGACTGAGCAAGCTGAAGGTTCGTGCAACTCATCAGGCCCGCAGACTGGGCAAGCTGAAGGTTCGTGCAATCTATCAAGCCCACAGACTGAGCAAGCTGAAGGTTCGTGCAACTCATCAGGCCCGCAGACTGGGCAAGCTGAAGGTTCGTGCAACTCATCAGGCCCGCAGACTGAGCAAGCTGAAGGTTCGTGCAACTCATCAGGCCCGCAGACTGAGCAAGCTGAAGGTTCGTGCAACTCATCAGGCCCGCAGACTGGGCAAGCTGAAGGTTCGTGCAACTCATCAGGCCCGCAGACTGGGCAAGCTGAAGGTTCGTGCAATCTATCAAGCCCACAGACTGAGCAAGCTGAAGGTTCGTGCAACTCATCAGGCCCGCAGACTGAGCAAGCTGAAGGTTCGTGCAACTCATCAGGCCCGCAGACTGAGCAAGCTGAAGGTTGTGCAACTCATCAGGCCCGCAGACTAAGCAAGCTGAAGGTTCGTGCAACTCATCAGGCCCGCAGACTAAGCAAGCTGAAGGTTCGTGCAACTAATCGGTGTAAGCATCCTTTATTGTAGGGATGATTTTCAAGAGTCAAGAATTTCGTACAGTAATCAAGAATAAAAAATTCTATAAAGTAATCAGGAAACAAAAAAAAATCCATTCAGTAATCAAGAATCAAGACTTCCATATAGTAATCAAGAATCAACAGTTTCATACAGTAATCAAGCATCCACAATTTCGTAGACACATCAAACATGAGTAATTTCATAAACACATCAAACATCAGTACTTTCATAGACATACCAAGTATCAGCAATCTCATATAGAGTCCAAGTATGGGTAATCTGATATAGAGACCAGGTATGAGTAATTTCATATAGAAACCAAGAATGAGTAATTTCATATAGAGACAAAAAATCAATAGTTCCACATAACACAGTCTTCTCTGTCAGAACGATTATGATGTGTTCTTTGTTCAAGAACGTTCTTTATTATCATCACAACATCAGAACAATCTACAGAGAAACATCAGTGCCACAACCTTATGTTTTGTTTTAGTAATGTACCAAACACCAACTTAATATAATTAAGTACAAATATGAGAGGCTAATTTTGTTAGGCAAAAAAAAATAGGACTTTTCAGGGGCTGGCTTGCTGGTACCCTGCTGTCGGTAACAGCGTGGGTCTTTGTGTAGCAACAAATGTTGGAACATAACCATTAGCTACAACCCAGAGCGAGATGGATGGATGGATGGATGGATGGATGGATGGATGGATGGATGGATACTGATAACTATATACATTTAATTTCTTCATGTGTATACCAGCAACAGCTTGTCAGTATGGCCGAAAAAGAAGTGAAAATGTAACTTTTACTTAAAATGACATCCAACATATTTCAAATGAATGAAATGTTGCAAATAAATATCGGAAAAAAAGGAAACTAAAAATTACTTTTATATCAGCAAACAATCTATGGAAGCCATTTTGATATACTCCATGTTGCACTGCGGAGTGAGTGATAAATTACCTCATCAGAGTTTCCAGATATGTTCCTAAATGATAGTAGTCCTGTCAGACTGCCTGTTGCTATAGCTGCTGTTGGATTTGTAGTTTGTCTGGCTTCACTGGCGCTGTATCTGACTCCAGTTTTATCTAGACTTTTTCTTTGATGGAAAGATACCCACAGATGGGATTTATTTTCCACAGATATACGCTCTTTTAGTTAAGGCTCACTCCTAAGTATATGAAGAAAAAAATGAATAGATCTACAGACCAAGGAAGTTATATAGCGAGATTTGGGGAACTGGGATCATGCTTAGTGTTTGTTATTTATTGAGTAAGTTCAGTGGATGACGTAATGGGTGTCTCTTGAATAGACTGAGGAATGAATGAATGAATGAACGAATGAATGAGAAGGTGAACTGAGAGGTAGATGATTTTATGTGCAAATGAAGGAATTTATGAATGATTGACTGAAACTGAAAGAATAATTACGTGGAACTGATAGATGGAAAAAATAAATCAATGAACGAGTCTGTTGATGAGATGAGAAAACAAGCGGAGAATATAAAGATGGATAAATAAACTTTTAAGTTGAGAATATAAAGATGGATAAATAAACTTTTAAGTTGAGAATAGAAAGATGGATAAATAAACTTTGAAGTTGAGAATAGAAAGATGGATAAATAAACTTTGAAGTTGAGAATAGAAAGATGGATAAATAAACTTTTAAGCAGAGAATAGAAAGATGGATAAATACATTTTTAAGTAGAGAATGGAAAGATGGATAAATAAACTTTTAAGCAGAGAACAGAAAGATGGATAAATAAACTTTTAAGTGGAGAATAGAAAGATGGATAAATATACTTCTAAGTAGATAATAGAAAGATAGATAAATACATTTTTAAGCAGAGAATAGAAAGATGGATAAATACATTTTAAAGCAGAGAATAGAAAGATGGATAAATAAACTTTTAAGTATAGAATAGAAAGATGGATAAATAAACTTTTAAGTAGAGAACAAAAAGATGGATAAATAAACTTTTAAGTAGAGAATAGAAAGATGGATAAATAAACTTTTAAGCAGAGAACAGAAAGATGGATAAATAAACTTTTAAGTAGGGAATAGAAAGATGGATAAATATACTTCTAAGTAGATAATAGAAAGATAGATAAATACATTTTTAAGCGGAGAATAGAAAGATGGATAAATACATTTTTAAGCAGAGAATAGAAAGATGGATAAATAAACTTGTAAGCAGAGAATAGAAAGATGGATAAATAAACTTTTAAGCAGAGAATAGAAAGATGGATAAATAAACCTTTAAGCAGAGAATAGAAAGATGGATAAATAAACCTTTAAGCAGAGAATAGAAAGATGGATAAATAAACCTTTAAGCAGAGAACAGAAAGATGGATAAATAAACTTTAAAACAGAGAAATACTTGGCGTACGACCAGGCTGCCTGGACAAGAGAGAGACAGGCTCTGACTTCTAATGACCTGGGTTCTGAAGGGGACACAAATTGTTCTGGCCTCGCAGCAAGTTCTAGAAGTATCCCAGGCGAGGACTAAATATCCGCTCATCTATGCCACAGGCTAGTCTAGTTAAGAGTGCTCGGGTTTCTAATATTTTTTTAGTTCTTCTTCTTCACTCTTCGCCATCTTGTCCCATCATCTTAGCAACGAGTTTTTATTCTGTATCTAATGTGTTGCACTACATCATAGATTTCTCATTGCCTGCTCAATCCATTTCCTCTTCCGCCAGCACGGATGAAATAGACTTGTCCCGACCTGACATCTGTCAAAGTTCAGCAGCTCATTGAGGCCCGTGACATCCTGCACTGAAATGGATTCCATGATCTTCTAGGCTTTCAACCCCGTGGAATTAACTTGAAGAAGGCTTCCAATTAATAGACGGTCAAGGCATCTCCTGCTAATGGGAGGAAGTTGAAGATGGAGGATGGGAGTGAGCACAAAGACAGCCGAAATGCGTGAGGAGGAATTAATGACTGGACTGTGCCCTCGACTGTGACCCTCTCATAGGTTGAGAAACCTTCACTCCGGATCGCCAAACGGATCTTGAATTAGCCCAGAAGCCTTAACTGGGGCTTTCTAAGACCGTTGTAAGCGGGGCCCAGTATCAGCGGGGGCTTAAATCCTGCTTGTTTCAAAGGTCACCTTGAGGAGGTGACACTGCGGGAGAGATGATGCGGTTGTAGCAGGGCTGACGAGTTGTAGTCGATCAAGAACTGATAGACAGAAGCAGCGGGACCTGACAATGACAGGAAAATCTGTGTGATAGAGAAATACAGGAACATCGATGTGATAGAGTAATACAGGAACATCGATGTGATAGAGTAATACAGGAACATCTGTGTAATACTGGAAAAACTGTATGATATACAGTAATATAGGAAAACCTGTGTGATCGAATAATACAGTAAAATAAACTAATCTAGTTAGTAACAATAAGGGCTAGACAAAGTCGAGAATCATGATCGCAAAGACCTACTGACACGGCACTTGATGATGATTGTGACGTAACTGTGTTGAAAAAAGTCAGTGTAAAGTAACAGAAAACTCAGCACGGAAGACTGACAAGTCATAGTCATGATATCGTGAGTCACGCTCAATCAGAGAGTCATTGATGAATCAGTGACTGGAACCTGGGTGACCCAGAGACCTCCACTAACCCCAGGTCTCCCAAGGACGCAGGGCATGACCCTTCCTTTAGTCGCCATGGTGGTGGAGTCTGCTAAAGAAGCATTGCACATCCCTTGCTTTTTAGCTGTACTCCGGGACCGAAAAAGTAGCCGCCATAACCCGCTCCCACGCCGATACAATGATGTTCCTCAACATCTTCACAGCATCGGCTGCAAAGAACACCAGCTCACAGTTACAGGGAGTTCGCACAAGTACAAGTCAGACCGTGTCAGATCAGACGTCAAGAAATGACGAGGTATCCGTGCAAGCTTCATGAGAATATAAATGACGTTTGCTTTAACAGTGACCCAGATAGTTTTAAAGTCAGTGACGTTGGTTTAACCGTGAGATAGATAGGGTTAAAGCCAATGACGTTTGTTTAACGGTGAGACAGATAGGGTTAAAGTCAATAACGTTTGTTTAACGGCGAGCCAGATAGGGTTAAAGTCAATGACGTTTGTTTAACGGTGAGACAGATAGGGTTAAAGTCAATAACGTTTGTTTAACGGCGAGCCAGATAGGGTTAGAGTTAGGGTTTGGCCTCTCTTAACAATGTCCTCTTTAGAGTTTCACGTGGTCGACCTCTTTTTCTTCCGCCTGTTGTGTTCCATTTGATAGCTTGTTTGGGGATTGATTCTCTGATTGTTTCTTCTCATCACATGACCAACATATGTCCATCTTTTTTTCTGATCACCCATGAGACAGGTTGTTGTTTGCTCATATGTCTTATCTCTGTGTTGTTCTTGAATTCGTTCCACTCCATACCAAGTATTTTCCTTAGGCATTTGTTTTCAAAAGAGTCTAATTTCTTGTCTATTTCTTTAGTTGTTTTCCAGCTTTCGCATGCATAAATGAGGTTGGATATTAGATTTGAATTGAACAATCTTAACTTGGTTTATGTGCTTATAACTTTTGAATTCCATATGTTCTCAAGATTCTTGAAGGTTAATTCTGCTTTTGGAATTCGAATTAACAATTAATTAATAATTAACAATAATTAATTATAATAATTAATAATAATAACAACAATAAACAATAATTAATACTTATTGTTATTAATAATTAATTAATAATTATTGGGGACATGGAGACGCACAATACAGGAAGAACTAAAAGAAGCGGGGAAGATAAGGTTTGAGGTATCCCGACTTGTTCAAGACAGGGCCGGCTGGGGAACCTTTGTTGATGGCTTATGCTTCACTGGGAGTACAGAGAACAGGCGACGAGGTATATACTGGGAGTACAGAGAACAGGTGACGAGGTATATACTGGGAGTACAGAGAACAGGCGACGAGGTATATACTGGGAGTACAGAGAACAGGTGACGAAGTATATACTGGGAGTACAGAGAGCAGTTGACGAGGTATATACTGGGAGTACAGAGAGCAGTTGACGAGGTATATACTGGGAGTACAGAGAGCAGTTGACGAGGTATATACTGGGAGTACAGAGAGCAGTTGACGAGGTATATACTGGGAGTACAGAGAACAGGTGACGAGGTATAATACTGGGAGTACAGAGAACAGGTGACGAGGTATATACTGGGAGTACAGAGAACAGGTGACGATGTATATACTGGGAGTACAGAGAACAGGTGACGAGGTATATACTGGGAGTACAGAGAACAGGTGACGAGGTATATACTGGGAGTACAGAGAACAGGTGACGAGGTATATACTGGGAGATATGAGCTGGCGAAAAGTTGGAAATAAACAAGTACTAACTCAGCAAGCAACTAATAGCAGCCAATCAGCCCAACAACTAAATAATAGCAAGCAGCCAACCCAGCAAGCAGCCAACCCAGCAATCAGACAGTAACCTCAAGCCAGGGTTGTCCATCCATCTAGCCCAAACCTTAAGTAGAACTCACCCTCCACTTCCACCTAGTCACGTGACAGATCTCAACCAATCAAATCCCCTCCTGCCATCTACAGAATCCCTCACATTATGTCGTTAGTCAAATTAGCATAATCCGCCATCAAATCGTTCCAAAGTTTTCAGTTTCAGGTTTTGTGATTTTGTGGCGCGCTCAGATTCATGCATTTTATAATGTCTGGAACATGAAAAACAACAAACACAAAATGTTTCGAACAAAACACGCACCATTAACTTCCTCGTTGGGAGAGAAGGGAGACCACCAATTAGGGTTGGAGTGCCTTCCTTTTGGTCTTTGTCAACTCTCAGATTGCCTACGGTGCTCCGGTGTGGCCATAATTATTTCTAGTCGCCACTCCAGTACCCAATTTTATTTTAGCATTTTCTATGATGTACCGTAATAGCATAGTTTGATGATCTATCTATCTATCTATCTATCTATCTATCTATCTATCTATCTATCTATCTATCTATCTATCTATCTATCTATCTATCTATCTATATGTACCGTAATAGCATAGTTTGATGATATATCTATCTATCTATCTATCTATCTATCTATCTATCTATCTATCTATCTATCTATCTACGTACCTGTCTACCTACCTGTCTGCCTACCTACCTGTCTGCCTGCCTGCCTGCCTTATTTAATGGACCTACATCCTTCCTGTCTGTGTCTTTTGCCCATCCATCAAGTTTTCCTGCTTATATTTTTCATAAGTCACCTTTGCTCTTATCAAATAATTTTCCTCACATGGTAAGTTCTTTTGGAACCAGTAGACCATCTTGAAGATAAACTCCCTGTATCTGCAGCGAATGCACTAGACTAACCCACGGTTGCCATTCTCTCTAAGCGCTGTTCCGACAAATTTCTCATCGACAAAGCTATCAATCTCCGCCATTTGTGGTCCTCCACAACAAGGGATCATTTGGCTGACCTGAGGCATCTTGTGTGTGTGTGTTGTCACGAGATAATATTCCCGCCATACTTTTGCTCCAGATCTGACTGTTTTGTTTACTTCGGCAGTTATGGGCCTGTTAGAAAGCGCGGTTACTTGTCCTCGCGCAAGCTCGTGCGGTATTGAACGCAGCGCGCGAGGCGTTCTGGTGCAAAACTATCTCCAGATAAGCAATCCAGTGATAGAGGCTTGATGTTATTTTTAGGGTTTGTATGAAATGCAAGAATTAACAGATTATGGAGAGCAGCCAAATGAACATTGGCTTCTAAAGGCCGTCTTCCAGTCACGCCGGGATGCCAACACGTGCAGCTGACTTCTGTGTTTGGAAAACCGCGCTTGAAAATTAAAATAACGAAACTTTCGTTGTTGTTGTTGTTGTTGATGTTGTTGTTTTGTGTGTGTGTGTGCTTTTGCTGTTGTGGATTTTGTTGCTTTTGGTGCTTCTGTTTTGTTGTAGTTGATTTCGCTGTTATTGTTGGTTTTGCTGATGTTTTGTTGCTGTTGCTGTTTTGTTGTTTTTCTGCTGCTGTTTTATTGTTGCTGCTGTTTATGTTGTTTTGTTGTTGCCGCTGTTGTTGCTGCTGCTGTTGTTAGATATCTTTGTTCCTCTGAACTTTGCAAATCTTAACTGCTAAGGCCGTGATAAGTCTTGGAACTGAGCAACGGAATCGCCTTAGTTGTCATTTGCAGTTTCATGGAAGTAGATTTCTAAACTAATGTAGCCATGGAACAGCCTGTTTTCGTACGTCGACCAGCGTTTATTCAATGATTTTGAAATCACTTCTATTTGTGAAATACCCCGTGCCAGCGTTCACGTCGATATTTTTGTTTTATAAAACAATGACCAGAATGTATCACCGTACACGAAGATGGTGAGATGCTGCAGTTTTTACTGGCAGATGCAACAGATGTTTTGTGTCAAACTTGGGAGTTTATGTTGCAGAATGGGAGCACTGGAGATAAAAAAGATGTAGAGGAAATAGATAAAAAAATTTTAATTAGGCTTTTTTTTTGTTTCCTTATTGCAAGTTAGATAAGTGTAAGATAGATAGATAGATAGAGAGAGAGAGAGAGAGAGAGAGAGAGAGAGAGAGAGAGAGAATGAATGAAAGAATGAATAATCTTTATTTTTCAAGGGTAAAGAATTGGGCACGCAGGCCCGTCTTACATTCTGCCCTTCATCACTCCATCTTTCATTCTTCCCACACCCTTGATTTAGTACAAATATACAAATTAAATTAGGAAAAAAAAACACAGAGAGAGAGAGAGAGAGAGAGAGAGAGAGAGAGAGAGAGAGAGAACGGACGGACGAATATATTTTCAAAGAGTTAAGAATTGGACACGCAGGCCCGTCTAACATTCTGCCCTTCATCATACAGCTTTCACTCAGTCACAGTCATTCAGCATTTATTAATGAGCATAATAAGCACAAAGAAACAGTTAAACGACTACATAAATAAATAATACACTATCTCTTGTCCAAACACTCCACACTCTGATTTATGTAACTACATGAAATAAACTTAATTACAGTCTCACATTCATTATAAACTAACAAATATATAGAAAAGCAGTATTTAAAAATACAATAATCAAGCCATACTTTAAACTACTTTAAACTATGACAGTATATATGTACCTATACTTTTCATATACGCACATACATGCAGATACAAGCACACATATTCACATTCAAATACAAGTACGTACCACAAATATACAAACATATACACGCATATACATAAATACACAAATAAGTATGTATGTATGTATGCATATAAACATATGCTATCACATAGTTTCACATACACAAATATAATATATATACACACATATGCATCGATATATATCTTACATCTTACACCCTTCCAGTGCCGTTAAACGTCACATAGGGTTCGCATAGTTGTTTGCCAAGTTTTCCTGTTCTCGGCGAGTCTTTCAACTTCATCAAGGGATGTTATGCCCACTAAACTGGCTTCTCTTAACAATGTCCTCTTTAGAGTTTCACGTGGTTGACCTCTTTTTCTTAGCCTGTTGTGCTCCACTTGATAGCTTGTTTTGGTATTCTCTGACTGTTTCTTCTCATCACATGGCCCACATATGTCCATCTTCTTTTTCTGATCACCCATGAGACAGGTTGTTGTTTGCTCATCTGTCTTATCTCTGTGTTGTTCTTGAATTCATTCCACTTTATACCGAGTATTTCCCTTAGGCATTTGTTTTCGAAAGAGTCTAATTTCTTGTCTATTTCTTTAGTTGATTTCCAGCTTTCACTTGCATAAATGAGGGTGGATATTACATTTGAATTGAATAATCTTAATTTTTTTTTGCTTATAACTTTTGAATTCCATACGTTCTCAAGATTTTTTAAGGTCAACGCTGCTTTTCCTATTCTAATTCTAACTTCCTTTCTAGAGTTACCATCCTGGTCTATGTAGGTGCCAAGGTATGCAAATTGGTTTACTTCATCAACAGCTTTTCCTTCTACATATATTTTTCCTTCTTGATTAATGAGAAGTTTCATTATTTTTGTTTCGTCTTTGTTAATTTCGAGACCTATTTTGCTAGCCAAGGAAGACAGGGAATCTGTTTTTTTTTTTCCTGCATCAATTTCACATTGTCACTGATAAGAGTTATGTCATCAGCAAAATCAAGATATTCTATTTGGGTCCCATGTACCCAATCAATGCCGAGTTTAACTGCACAGCATCTTTTCATTATAAAGTCTATGGCAATTCCAAAAAGCAAGGGAGATAATATACATCCTTGTTTCACGCCTGTTTCAATATGAAACCATTCACTTATTTCTTCTTCTATTTTGACCGCACAAACATATCCGTTGTAGAGATTTCTAATGATGTCGACAGTTTTAGATGGTATTCCATATTGTCTTAACATTCTCCACAGTGAATCTCTGTGTATGCTATCAAGTGCTTTTTAAAAGTCTATGAAGTTCAGGATTAATGTTTTCTGCTTTTCAATATTTTCTTAAAGTATTATTCTTAGAGTAAAGATGTGGTCGAGACAGCTTCTTTTTCGAAATCCTGCCTGTTCTTCTCTCTTTGCAGTATCCACTACATCCTTAATTCTATTCAGAAGCACTTTACAAAACACCTTTGACGCAACTGATAGTAAGGTTGCATCCCTCCAGTTATTGCAGTCACTGAGGTTGCCTTTTTTTGATATCTTAACAATGATTTCTTTTTTCCATTTAGAAGGGACTTTTTCTTCTTTCCAAATCTTATTAAACATTCTCTGTAGTTGGCTTATGTTGCCACTACTAATAGCTTTTAACATCTCTCTCTCTCTCTCTCTCTCTCTCTCTCTCTCTCTCTGAACCTTAAGTGACCAGGGCACATGGGGTTTCCGCAAGGGTTTTCCACAAATGCCTGTCCTTCGCCTTTTTTTCTGCTCTTGCCCAGGTGAGCCCTCTATTGCTCAACATCCTTTCTGTTGTTCTTCTCCATGTCTCTTTTGGTCTACCCTTACTTCTGTTCCCCTGTGGTGTCCATCTTAGTGCTATTTTTGGTAGTGAGTTTAACATATCTTTTAACATATCGACTGTTATTTCATCTTCAGCTGCAGCTTTGTTGTTTGACATTAGATTCACTGCTTTTTCAATTTCATTAAGTGTAACTTCATCTAAGCTGACATTTTGTTGTCGTATTGCTAAATCGGTTTCAAGGTTAAAAAAAAGCTGTTAAAAATTACAACAGTCAAGCCAAACTTTAAACTACTTTAGACTATGCTTAGGGAGGCATATAGTCCATATCAAACAGATGTTGACAAAGTTTGAAGTTATAAGAACGAATATTACTTATAAGTTTTAGGTAAGTTGGTAGGGATAAGTAGCAAGGGATATAAAAGTGTTTTTAACTGTTGCTAGCAGATAAGAAATGGAAAAGTATTTATGGCACTGATGTGGACGTGGAAGCAGCTGCCCAGACTTTATATGTTTTGTTCAAGAGAGTTACAGGTTTTCTTTTATTTGAGATGGGGGGGGGGGGGTACGAGATTAGAAAGATGTCGTAGGCAGTCGTAAAGAACAGACGGGCGTGACTGACAAGTTCAACTTCGTCCTGGGCTTTTTCTTGTTGAAGATAACACAAACACAGTGAAATAAACATTTATACAAGGACAGGAAAATAAACATATGAACAAACATAAGGAAATACACATATTAGCAACTGCAAGAAAATAAACATAAACAATCACAAGAAAGTAAACATATAAACAAGTACTAGAAAATAAACATATAAAGAATCATAAGAAAATAAACATATAAACACCTACAAGAAAATATACGTAGAAACAACTACAAGAAAATAAACAACCACAAGAAAGTAAACATATAAACAACTACAAGAAAATAAACATATAAACAAACACACAGAAACAACAAACAGATAAAGAAAGACAGGAAAAATAAATACACAGACAAACAAAAACATTGACACGCACGTACGGCCACATCTAAATAAACACAAACACAGAGCAATAAACACAGAAAACAATCACAAAGATTAAACATAGGATTACACATCGCATAATCAGCTTTATAGCATGTCTGGAACATCCCTTCCCACGCTTCCCGACCCGAGCTGTTCTGAAACAACAGACAGATGATTGTGCCCCTCGAGCCAACAAGTTCTATCCAAAAAAAAAAAAATTTTTAAAAATAATAAACTGTAAGAAGATTTCTTCCAACGGATGTCAATGTTCTTGATTGACAGACAAATTTAGACCCTGGAGTAAGTTCAGCTTAAACATTCATGCTTCTGAAAGACCTTCAGCGAGAAAATGGGAAGATTCTGATGTGATTTTTTTATGTTCTTTCATATCTTTATTATTTCGTTTATTTTCCAGGCGCAATTTTCCCCAGGACAAAGTGTCTTGTCAGTTTTCTGTATCTTTTTGTCTCCAGTTTTTAACTTGTTCTCCCCTCCCCTCCGAG
This sequence comes from Achatina immaculata, assembly GCA_009760885.1. Taxonomy (NCBI): domain Eukaryota; kingdom Metazoa; phylum Mollusca; class Gastropoda; order Stylommatophora; family Achatinidae; genus Lissachatina; species Lissachatina immaculata. The sequence goes on along the minus strand of CM019692.1, from coordinate 32,808,816 downwards.
TTTCGCAGTTTATAATGGGTTTTTTTTTTATTTGGCTACTTTCAGCATTGTCTTCAATAGTTTCAGCATTTTGTGAAAATTTAGAAGTAGTTTTATCATTTGCTGCTAACTTTGAAAAAAAGATTTGGCGTAATTTTGTCATTTGATGGTACATTTGAAGAAAAATGAAGCCTAGTTTTATCATTTGGTGGTAATCTTGAAAGGAAGATTTAGCCACAGTTTTAGCAGTTTGTGGAATTTTTAACAGAACTTTAAGCCCTAGTTTTAGCAATGAAATGTCTATCTTTAACGCCTCATTAAACCATAATTGAACTTGCAGTGGCCAAGTTTGAAAATGATGAGTAGAGGTATGGTCGCGGGAAGTCTCAAGCAGGATCGTGGGAAGTGTCAAGTAGGTCGCGGGAAGTGTCAGGTAGGGTCGCGGGTGGTCTGAGTTATGATTGCAGGGAGTCTGAGATAGAGTAGCGGATAGTCTGCAGTAGTATCGCGGGAAGTCTGAGGTTTGGTCAGGGGAAGTCTGAGGTTTGGTCAGGGGAAGTCTGAGATATGGTTCTGGAAGTCTGAGGTAGGGTCACTGGAAGTCTGAGGCAGGGTCACGGGAAGTCTGAGATATGGTTATTGGAAGTCTAAGGTAGGGTCACAGGAAGTCTGAGATATGGTTAATAGAAGTCTGAGGTAGGGTCACTGGAAGTCTGAGGTATGGTTACTGGAAGTCTGAGGTAGGATCACGGGAAGTCTGAAATATGGTTACTGGAAGTCTGAGGTAGGGTTACTGGAAGTCTGAGATATGGTTACAGGAAGTCTGAGGTAGGGTCACGGGAAGTCTGAGGTAGGGTTACTGGAAGTCTGAGGTAGGGTCACGGGAAGTCTGAGGTAGATTCAGGAGATGATCTCGTGAAAAATGTAAAAGAACAACAAAAGGGAAAGAAACAAAACAAAAAAAAGACACAATCCAAAACGTTAGAATAAAAGAGATACAAGATGTTCTGAAAATCCTAGATTTTTATGATTTCAAACTTAAGTGTTAAAAAAAAACAAGAAGCACACAATCTACTATTTCCTGCAATCATCTATTTTTTAATGTCAGTATTTTCTCTGTTTCCTTTTTCAAGTATCGCGGATCACGTTAACCTGCTAGTTTAGGGCCCCACTCACAGCATGTTGGGAACCGCTGATTTAAACACATTTTTAAAATCTTAGATATCGAATACATTAATTTGACATCACGGGTTAATAATTATTCACTTTCAAACATTACTGAGACAGTCCTTACATTAATTTCAGTTTCTGTCATAATCAAATCGTTCATTATGCATCGTCTACGCGGGCGTATCTGAGTGTGTGGTTCTGGTGGGTTTGTTTACGTCCTTCACCTTTTATTCTGTTGTCCGCTCATCCCATAATTCTAGTCGTTCTCTTATACATCGCTTGGACCAAGTCCTCTAGTTTGTTGTTTGCTCCACATATGTTAATGGTACCTATTTCGTCCTTGTTCCTTTTGCATTTCATATTATATCTATGAGCACTGTACAGCTCGCCGATTTGCAACAGAGCTATCTATAAGACAATCTTCGTACCAACTTTGTGCTACCAATGCCAGGCATGGACGCTGACAGCAAAAGACAAAAGGAAAATTACAACAACTGAAATGAGATTCTTGAGAAGAATTCTTGGAATATCAAGAATGGACAGAATCAGAAATGATGTTATTAGAAATAAAGTAGGAGTTGAACCCGTTCTGAACTATATTCAAAAACAGGAAATAAAATGGTTCGGTCATGTGTCACGACTACCAACAGAACGTGTACCACAGAGAGCAATGTTTTACAGACCACACAAAGGCAGAGGAAGGGGCCGCCCATGCAAACGATGGACCGATGGTATAGCAGAGTCCCTGAACATCTCAATGTACGAAGCCAACAGGCCATGGGGAGACAACAATTTTTTCTAAATTTAAAAAAAAGTTACTTAATTGTATAAAAATTTGTTATTATTGTATGCAGCGTAACAGTAGAAGAACATTGTACTGTCTGCAAAAAAGAATACATAGGACAAGAAATTATTTAGAAAAAGATGAGTAAATCTACTTGGCACATGACTTCCTCTTGATCAGGCGCGGTCTTACTGTAGTTCTATCCTGGTTGAACCAGTTAGTTATTCCCATAATGACTGTGGCTGTATTTCCCCTTTCTGTGGCTGTATTTCCCAGTGTTGTGACTGTATTTCTCTGTATTGTGACTGTAGTTCCTCGTATTGTGACTGTAGTTCACTGTATTGTGACTGTAGTTCTCTGTCTCGATATAGAATGTGTAAGTACTTGACCGAACTCTCCTGTCTCTGTATAAAGCAGTAGCCGGCAACATACGGCCTCCGGATCAAGTCTTTCCCGCTGCACAAAATCAGCAGATCCTCTCTCTCTCTCTCTCTCTCTTTCTCTCTCCATCTCTCAACCCATGACTCGCCAACCATCAAGTACTAAAATGACGTAGTTCGAAAAGTAACTTGTTAGATATTGTTAGAAATTATGTTAATGTTTGTTAAAAACCATATGTTGGAAGATCTGTATTTACAATGTATTTTTGTTTTTGTATATGTCTGCGTGTGTAAATGTGTGTACGTGTGTGTGTGAGCTATTTTATTAGGTTAGTTACTTCTCTTTTACTTTGAATGTAGTAGTTAAATCTTACACTCTTTTGATGTTTTTTTCCCTAATTTAATTTGTATATGTATATTAAATCGAGTGTGTGGGAAGAATGAAAGATGGAGTGATGAAGGGCAGAATGTAAGACGGGCCTGCGTGCCCAATTCTTTACCCATTAAAAATAAAGATTATTCATTCATTCATTCATTCATTCTCTCTGGTCAATGCCAGTCAGGTGTTGGTCGTCATTGATTTCCACAACCACCTGTCCTTTGCAATTTCTATAAGACGTGTATTTGACTGTGCTCCATGCTACTCTTTTAGTCCGTCAGTTATCTTGTTTCTTTGTCTTCCTCTGTCCCCTTGTCCCTCCAGTTTTCCCGTTGTTACTAAGTGTTCCAATTTGCCTATTCTTAAAATATGTCCTGCAAATCTGGATAGTCTTGCTCCGAAATTTCTCTTTTGTCCAGCCTCACTTAGAACCTCTTCATTTGTTTTCTTGGTTGTCCATGGTATTCTCATCATTCTTCGCAGGAACCACAACTCCGCCGCTTCCAGTGGATTCTGGGTGCTCTTGGTTACTGCCCCTGCTTAGCACCCATATAACATTACAGGTTCGATGTAGCGCTGAATAAATCTCTTTTTCGTAAATATCACGTGTAGCAGATCTGTGATGGACGCCAAATTACATGACGTGGGTCTCCTGGATTCATCTAGGCGTAAGACAATCTGGAGACACCCGAGCTATAAGGGAGTAGCTCTCACACTGAGGTCCACAGATAACTGCCCCATGCCTGTGTTCTTGGTTATTAGTGTCTTTTATTATCTGTAGCCATGAATGTGGCCCCAAGTTTACTTATATACTTGTCAGGGGGCCCCTGTCAGGAATAAGGTTAGTGGCCCATCGTAAGATCACAGTGTGTCATTTGCGTATTCTCTCGGTTTCATTGAAGATGGTGTCTTCCTTCCTTCCTTCTTTCTTTCTTTTTCTTTCTTTCTTTCTTTCTTTTTTTTTTCTTTCTTTCTTTTTTCGTTCTTTCGTTCTTTCGTTCTTTCTTTCTTTCTTTCTTTCTTTCTTTCGAATGAATGAATAAAGCTTATTAAATATAGTTATTATCCACTTTCTGAAGTATTCCTCTACTTTCACTCAATCAAACTGTGCTTTAACCGTCATTAATGTACACCATTCTCGTCTGCATTTCATTTCTTGCTTCCATCTTTATCTCACAGGCAGATCGTTGCCTGTAACCACGCCATTTCTCTCCGTGCAGTTTGACCTTGTCGCACTTCCAAAACTACCAACATTTCGTTTCGTTTCTTTCTCTTGCTATATCTTCCAGCCACATCACATTTCTCCACCAAACTCTGTGTTAGCATTCCTCCTATTCTCAAAAAAATGGAAAAAAAATCAAGTTATGAAATTGGAACAATCAAATATCACCCCACATCAAAACTAGGATAGTTTTACCTGAGGCGGTTCTTTGATGTCCATAATTTGCCTGGCATCCAGGCAGGTCTGGGTAAACAGCAATATCTGAACCGACATGTCCGTTCTTTCTGGGTATCCGATTTCGAAACTTGTCTATCCTCTGATCGGGCCCACAACTTGTTTGCGCTGGGGCCCCTATTTCCAACATTTGTGTTTTATTGCTGTCCATGAACTGCCTGTCTGGTTGATGCAGGAAGAAAAAAAAATCGACAAAAAAATCGAAGTTCTTTGAAGAAGACAAGTTTTACCTGTATTTATGTTGCGGTTTGTTTGATCCTGCGCTCCGCGTGCATGCTTTTGATATTTTTAATATCCGGACGTTTTTCCCTCGTATCTTTTGATCTTTTACACATTAACTTTCATTATCCTCTGTTTTCTTCTATTCTTGATGATTCTATGAAACCATATTCCAAAATTTCGTGCACGCTTTTCTACAGCGTTTATGGCTTTTCCAGTGTTTTCATGGCTTTTCCAGTGTTTTCATGGGTTTTTGGATTATGGGTATTGTTTTTCAAATAGTGTTTATATTCTTTCCCCACCGCATTTATGGGTTTTTTTTTTCTATTTACACAATTCCTCGGCCGTTTCCCCGTTTTATGAATTATAACCAGCGGCAGACAACTTTCATGTAGCTTTGTGTAGCAGCTTGTCTGATATTAGTATGCCACAATGTCTGTATGTCAGCTTGTCTGTATGTCAGCTTGTCTGTATGTCAGCTTCTCTGTATGTCAGCTTGTCTGTATGTCTGTATTTGACTGGCTATCAATATACTGGCTAGTGTGGGTAATAATGTGCCACTTTTGATTTGTCTGTATTTCAGCATGTACTAATATATGTTTGTGTGTTTTGTTTGTAAGTCTGTATGTTTATGTATGTATGGCTGGCTGTCGATAAATGTATACTTGTGTAGGTGTATATTTCGGCCAAATAGGGAGGGGAGGGGGAAGGGAGAGTTAACCTGGTGCATAGCCCTGCCGCCCATGTTCTTCGCGAGGGCTTTCTCTGTTTTAGGGGAAAGCGTCCCTTATTTTAAGGGAGAAATTCCTCCGTTTTAAGGGAGCACTTCCCCTGTTCTAAGGGAGCATTTCCCTCGTAATGAAACACTTCCCCCGTTTTAGGGAAGGGCTCCCCCCGTTTTATGAAAGTGCTTCCCCCGTTTTAAAGGTGCACTTCCCCTTGTCTTAAGGAGGCACTTCTCCCGTTTTAGGAAAGCACTTCCCCCGTTTTAAGGAATGATTTCCCCCGTTTTAAGAGAGAGCATCCTCTTTTTAAGGTTGGCCGGTAGTGGATGAAAACAGAATGACTAATCAATAAACAGAAAGGGGGGGGGGTGGTGTGTGTCTGTGGGGAGCCGAAGATGGGAAATATATATTTTCACCAGATTACAAACTTTCTTTTGAAGGTTCTCTGTATATCTGTACTCCTGACAGAAACAGAGTTTGTTTGTCTGCATGTCTGTTTACCAGCAAGATTTACTCCTGTGTTACATGTCTGTCATCTGTCAGTGCCTTTGTTGATGTTCCCGCCTTGTTTTTGGATGCCCTCCACAAGCCTCATCACTTTCATGTTGAAGGGTGGATATAGCGAGAAGAAACATCTGCTTAATGGTGGATGGCCCTGCACGTGGTCATGAGTCAGTTGCCTTCCGCTTGTACCTCCACGATTTTCCGTCTCGTTCTTTCTCTGCAGTCTTCTCCTTCGTTTGTCCAGTAGTTTTCCGGCTTATCTTCATGAGGTAGAAAATAAGGATTTTTTTTTCAGGAAATTTGATGTATAGAGGGTATGATATCAGTGCTTTTATTTTCTTGATTTGTTCATATATCTTTGAGAAATATTGGACAATACACTGTTAATGATGATCTTATGTCCACGGCCTGCTATATGTCACTAAGACATTTAGAGAATACAATGTTAATGACCTAGTTTCCTTGACCTTATAGTATAGGTAGGCACATGTTGAACTTTACCTTCAATTTCTGTCATTTTCCCGTCTTCTCTCTCCTAGATAATTTTTTATCAAATTGTCTCCCTTTACACGTCTGCCGCGACCTTCACCTTGCTCCTCGTGTTGTGGGGGCCCCACAAGAGGGCCAGGCGTTGGGCCAGAGTGTCAGTAACAAACACTTTCTCCCTGGGAGAAAGTTGAGAATCAGTCCAGCAAAACGTAACAACAATGTGAACACGAATAATCAAGAGATTATATGTGAACATTTTCTCGAAGTAAGATAAACATTTCTACACACAGAAAACAACAAAGCTTTCCCGTACAGTAAAGTAAGAAAACACAGTTTTCTATGGTTACACCTCAGAAGAATCGTAGACAAAGCACTTTAAGGCGTTTTTCTCACGTCTACAAGTGCTTTGTCTATGATTTTTTTTTTTCCAAGTCTAACCACACGTTATTGTTCTCTATTCCTTCTTTCACGTGTAAAAGTGCTTTGTTTATGATTTCTTTCAAGGTGTAACCATACAATATTGTGATATGTTACTTTACCTGAAGTAAGGTATATCACGAAGACAGTACACTCAATTCCGCACATACACATCACTTTCTCCAGCACTGCACTCCCGATCTGAATCAAGAACAGAATATGCCAAGTCAAAACAGCTTTCAAACAAATGGCAAACATCTTGTGCGTGTTTGTCACTGAACGCCAGAGAGTTCTAAACATTGGGCCTATCCTGCTCTATGACAGTGAGTCATGGACAATCAACAAATCAATGCAACATGACTAGAGGCAACAGAGATGTGGTTTCTGTGCAGCGAAAACAACAAACAGGGAATGACCTAACAAAAACAAATGTAGAAAGGAAACTTCCATAAGAAAATGAGTCATCATTCACTGGACGCAATGAGAAGAGGATGGCTTGTAAATATTGTAACAACAGGAAAGATAAATGAGAAGAGAAGCAGGGGAAGATCAAGAGATGGACAGTGCTACGTGATGGCACAATCAAAAATCAGCAAGTGAGCTGATAGAGAATATCAAGAACTAAGATGTACGGAGAAGCATGAGCGACAGGGCACGACACATGATGATGATGATGATGATGATGATGATGATGATGATGAGTTAGCAAGATGCGTGACAAGCTATCCAAAAAAAAAAAAATCTAAGAGAAATTGTACAGATAGGAGAGTGGAACAACAACACAACTCCCCAGATCATCAGAGGAAGTAACACCCCCCACCCCCAGACAAGTGTTTCGGTCCTTTAAGCTCCTGACACTCAAAAAGAGGGGGGAGGGGGGGCTTGGGTCAGTACTACTATGGTCTGTGAGTTGTTTTATTCCTTTTTTTCCCAATGAATTGAACCACTGTCTTCCATGACCTTGAAGTGCATCTTAGCCATTGTGCAACGGGGGAACCGGTATTAGATGTGACAAACGAAATTTTCATCGTCCTTTCTACTTTCTACTTCCTGCTTTCTACTTTCTGCTTTCTACTCTCCACTTTCTACTTTCTGCTTTCTACTTTATGTATACTTTTATCTATAAGCGAAATTCTTTTTTTTTAAAATTCCTGCTTTTACTAAATGTTAGTGTTATGTCTGATGTGTTGTTTTAGGTTTTCTATGTTATTTGGTATGATTTGGTAGGTTATTTTGTGGAATGCTGAACTAAATTTCCGTTATAAATAAATGGTAATTTCTTCTTCTCTTTACACTATTTCGGATTACGAAACACTCTACTTGTGAGTAGGGGAGGAACCCTTCTTCTTATCTTATGTCCTTCCAGTGACATTAAACGTCACATAGGGATCGCAAAGTAGTTCGCCAATTTTTCCTGGCTTCAGCGAGTCTTTCAACCTCATCAAGGGATTTTATGCCTATTAATTGTTTTCAAAAGAGTCTAACTTCTTGTCTATTTCTTTAGTTGTTTTCCAGCTTTCGCATGCATAAATGAGGGTGGATATTACATTTGAATTGAATAGTCTTAACTTGGTTTTTGTGCTTATAACTTTTGAATTCCATATGTTCTCAAGATTCTTGAAGATCAATGTTGCTTTTGCAATTCTGATTCTAACTTCCTTTCTAGTGTCACCATCCTGGTCTATGTAACTGCCAAGGTATGCAAATTGACTGACTTCTTCAATATCTGTCCCTTCTACGTGTATTTTTCCATTTTGATTAAGGGGAGTTTTCATTATTTTTGTTTTGTCCTTGTTAATTTCAAGTCCTGTTTTGCTAGCCAGTGAAGACAGGCTATCTGTTTTTTTCTTAATCCTTTGAAAAATTTTTATGTGCTATAAATTTAGACTTTCTGTCTTTCTATGTTTTTTCGTCCTGTACGTTTCTGTATAAATAAGGCGAACACTGAAATCTTGAAACTGCGTGCTGTGTTTATGGGTAAAGTTGTATCTATATTTGAAAAATAAATCTGATTGTTGCACTTAAAGAATGCGGTTGTGGACGCCTCACAGCATGAACTACACAAAATATGGAAACATTTTGTTGTACTGAATACATTAATGTGTCATTTTATGTTGCTTCTTGTTTATTGGGAGGAAAAATATCAAGTGAGAATTGAAAGAAAAGCCACGTTTGTGAAACACAATTCCACCAAATTTGATAAGTTGTTGAACTAGCCGAACGTTTTTCCTCTCTACTCAAAAGCGCACAGAGTTCCATCTCTACGATCTGAGGAGAGGGCACATGATGTTGGCAACAAGAACCTTCTGCTGTGATTCGCGCGAAAGGAAATATAACCCCGAAAACTTTTCTACACAGTTCTCTCAAGTTACGTCCCTTCTCCGTGTCTTTTCCCCCATTTTCCTTTCTCCCACTTTGGGACCTGACGCGATCTGAACCACCCATTTCCCATAATCCAGTTACCAGAAAAAAAGCCTCCCTTTCTAAGAGTGAGTCAACGAGTTTTTATTAACTGACGCTTTCATCTCCGTGTGGTGTCATTTAGCCATGAGGACTTGGTCTTGCTGGCCAGACTCGGCGGCAGCTCCCAGAATATCGACACCGCCGAACAAAACCCGCGCGCAGTTTTTTGGTCTGAGGTGCCCAGATTTAGCATCTTGAGAATTTGGCATGCAAATTATAAATATCTTTTCTTCACTTCTTGTATGATAGATGTTCTGGCTTTCCAAAAAAAATATATATATGTTATATATGTATATATATATATATAACATTTTATTTGATGTATATTTTTAGATATATCTTAGGGAATAAATAAGCGTTAAAATGAATGTTATTTTTACATTAAAATGTTAAAAAAATGTTATTTATCAGATCTGGCGAAATGTTTTAAAATGTGATATCAGTTTTTTTAAAAGTGTAATATCTGAGATTTTACCGTACCTAAAATATGTTAATGGACGTAAATTTGGCTTCCATCTTGGCCGAGATAGAACTGGCAAGTGAATCATTCACTCCCACGATGAGAGTGCCAGTAAAGACGTTGACACAAATTTGATATATCTATTCTGGCCAGCTCTTAGATTGCCATTTTGGACGCGTTAACGTAACAAGGAGACGGCCAGGTTTTTGCCTTATGTGTTGCCAGCTTTCTCTGATAAATTTAGGGGACTCAAAACAAAAACAAAAACAAAAAAAAAGTTAGTGTTTTTGCTTTTGCGCTGATCTCGTCTAAGTTTTTTCTGACGTTCCTGTCATTTTCTAGTTTCTTATAAACGTGTTGTGCGTTATTGTTTTACACGCAGACTTATTTTTCTAGAGAGATAAAACAAACTACATAGTTCACTAGTTTACTTTCGTGAGATCTTTCATTTAGGGTAACTCTTTGTAAACCAGTGTCACGTGTTCATGTACAGAACAGTTTCCTGTGCATGACACAGCAGACGAAATAAGTCTTCGACACAGCTTTAACTCTCTCATACTGGACATGCACCTTAAACTCTATATTCCTGTTGCAAATCAATCAATCAATCAATCAATCAGTGGAATAACTGTTTTTTTTTAGTTTTTGGCTTAGATTAGTCTTAGCAAATGTGCAGAATAAACAAAAAAATTTCTTGGGGAAAAAGAAGACAATGAATGTTCATACAAAGGATCACCGAAAGAGACAAATGACTGAAGCTTATACCACCAACAATTCAGAAATAAGAGCTAGAACCACCAACTATTCAGAAATAAGAGCCAGATCCACAAACTATTCAGAAATAAAAGCTAGAACCACCAACTATTCAGAATAAGAGCCAGATCCACCAACTATTCAAAAATAAGAGCTAGAAGACAACAGAGTCCAAATCCCTGCACACAAAGAAAGATGAATAAACAGCTGACGAAGATGGTTAATGGACGGATTAATTTGATTTAAGACGGAGCTTTAAGTTTAGTATACCTGTTATCGATTGGCTCTTAAATTCTTGGTCTGTTCCTGCCTTTGTCCTGGAAAATGTAGAGATAATGGAATTTACTAGAAATTGTCTTTCGCATTTTAAAATTTAACTAACACTGCCTGTTAAATTTGCTCTATTAAATTACTCGAGGAGACATTTTTAAAAATATAATTCTGAGACCGTTTCGAAAATTTGCAAAATTTGGTTAGAGAGTAATTGTTATGCGCGTGTTCTGATTGGCTGCAAAGGAAAAGGTTTGTTAATGCACTTCATCAAAGCCGTTTACCGTGAGATTATTTGTCCGAAGATAGAAACAGTTTGACCGTAATGCGCATGCTCGAAGATAAAAACAGGCTAGTTGTAGTTATTGAATTAAAAAAAAGTATTTTCAAGGTTTTATGATTTGTATTAAATGTGGTAGGAGCCATCAAAGTAGGGCAGTGTTTTTAACGAAAATCAATTGCGCAATTTAAATAAATGTTTTGTTTACGTAAAGCTGGTTAAATTATGCCCAGTCGACATCATAAATACCACATCATCATCATCGTCATCATCATCATCATCATCATTCATAAATTGACGTGAAAACCGTCAGAGTTCTTGTGACGTGTAAACAAGCAGGGGAGAGAATGCCCCGGACAAATTACGTGACAGAGGCTGTAAAGATGGCTGAGCCAGTATTCGTAATGGAACTTCGTGATCGAGTGATTGGGGACTGGTCTTGTCTTCTTGTGGTTTAACAGTTTCTCCTTTTACTGGAGTACACAGCAGAACTCACATTGACTCTCTAGTGGCCAGTCTGCTATTCCCCAGGTTTTGTTTTACAGTGATTCTCAAACAGGATGCTGGTGGCTCCCCGGCAAGGAATTTCAATTTTTGGGAAGGATGTTTCCCCAAGAGAGAAACTGAAGAGGGATTTTTTCTTACACCGTAAAAGGATGTATAAAAGCTGAACATCTTTTCTGGATGTCCAAGTTCCGGGTTTAATATAAAGGGGATGCTTCGGGTGCAAGTGGCTTGACATGAGGGATTGGAGCTGGGTTGACATGGGAGATTTAAACCTGGGCTGACATGGGAGATTGAAGCCAGGGTTGACATAGGAGACTGAAGCCTGGGTTGACATCGGAGATTGAAGCCTGGTTTGACATGGGAGATTGAAAGCTGGTTTGACATGGGAGATTAAAACCTAGGATGCCGAGAACACCTGCTTGGGAACTTTTTATGGTCTCACTGTCTTATTTATTTTCACATTCACCGTTCGATTAGAGACACCAGACTAATGCTTCCAGCAACTCCCAAACGATACTATAATAAACCAAATCTCCATTTTTTTTTTACTTAGAAATGACACAGTGCATTCATTTAACTCACACATTATTTAAAATGTGATCTAAAAGTATTAAACACCAGGGAAAGTAATGTTTATTATTATTATTATTATTATTATTATTATTATTATTATTATTGTTATTTCTGTACATGTGAACGACATCGGAGAAGGGATTAAATCTAGATGCACTTCGTAACAGTTGCTGTTAACTAGACCGGTTGGGTTAGCAACACTTCTACAGTGATGCCAAGTTTGATAAAATGGCAGATTACAGAAGTAGACATCGTGCAGGAGAGTATAGATTGCGCTTGCTTTAAGCAGACTTTTCTACCTCAGTGAAACTGCTCAGTTGTGAATGTTAGCATGACCTTAACGATGTTTATGAGCGCAGGTGTACCAGTCTGTCGCACATCGTTTCTTAAACAAGAAAAACAGCTCTTATAAAAGATGATAAATTTAGTTACTTGGGAACAGAAGATGACATAAGCACATCTGAAATAAAGCTGAGAATAGGAAAGGCAAAAGTAGCTTTTTATGATTTAAAAAAAAAAACAGGAGAATGTTCTTAACAGTGAGAACTAAACGTGCTATAGTGCTGTATAGAGCTTTGATTGCAAGACTTGGCCAAACAAACAAAAAAGATGAAATGCGAAACAACAGATATATGATTGTGTAGAAACATACGATAAAATCACTGGACAGCCGGAGAAAAAAATGAAGAAGAAATTCTCAAAGAAGTTTAGAATATCTAGAACTAGTTAGCACCGCAAAAATGAGATGATCAAGTTCTTTGGGCATGTTCTGAGAATAGAATGATTAGAGAGCCTGACAATTATTTGAGATGTCATGAGAAGACAGAAGTTAGAGAGCCTGACAATTACTGGAGATGTCATGAGAAAACAGAAGTTAGAGAGCCTGACAATTACTGGAGATGTCATGAGAAGACAGAAGTTAGAAAAATAAATTGACAATCACTGAAAATGTCTTGAGAAGACAGAAGTTAGAGAGCCTGACAATCACTGAAAAACCCATGAGGAAAACGAAGTTTTAAAAAAATAGACATAAAAATTTACTAACCACTCAAGTGGCACAGAAAAAAAAAGAAGAAACACATCTGATTACAGAAACAGAAATTCAGCACAAAATTCAAGCATGAGCACCAACAGTTTGATGAGAACCTGATGATGACAACAATTTTTTGTTTCTAAAATAGCATCGAACTTAGTCTTTAAAAATCATGAATTTGAAATGTATGCATCCAATGGGATTCCATACTTTTGTGAAAGTCGGATGGACATATAAGCTTCTTAGGTTAGAATTACGGAATACCACAGGACATTTCTGTGCATGTTTTCTTCTGCTACACGTTCATAAAATAATGCTAGCTTTTAAAAACAAATATATATTTATGTGAAACTTAGAAGTTAAGCTTGATAGCTAGCTTGTCTAAAGACTGGCTGTGGAAGTTTGTATAGAGTTAACCCTACGGCGAGACATCATTATCTCTAAAATACTGACAATGATTAGGTTGTGTTACCATACTTTCCATTTCGCTTGAGGTTTGAATAAACCACGGTCAAGGTTGTATCTTTGTCCGTGGGAACGGATGTATGAAACAAATCTGCCACTGTTTATTTTTTAACTTAAAATATAAATGTTTTAGACGTCTAAAGATGGTGTCAAGATGATGTGGCAAAAACTTGCCTAGACTTGCTCCTGTGGTCGCACATTTTGATCTCCCGCATCTCTGAACATACACAATGTTGAACTGTACCTGAGTGTATACTTTCTTCTGTACTGACAACAGTCTGTGCAATTTTCTCTGATATGACTTGCCATAAGGAAAATATCACTAAATTTCGTAGGAAATTTTCCCAGCACCGTGTGTCAGGTACCAACTTTTGTAGCTGCGGCCACTAAAGTGCAATGCAAACTAGACCAGAACAGATACGACGTTAGCTGGTCTCCATCTATTGTAGGATGATACTTGGTCTCCATCTATTGTAGGATGATACTTGGTCTCCATCTATTGTAGGATGATACTTGGTCTCCATCTATTGTAGGATGATACTTGGTCTCCATCTATTGTACTATGATACTTGGTCTCCATCTATTGTACGATGATACCTCATTTCCATCTACTGTTCAGTGATACCTGGTGGCCATCTACTGTTCAATAATACCTAGTGACCATCTACTGTTCAATGATACCTGGTGATCATCTACTGTTCAATGATACCTGGTGTCCAACTACTGAGCAATGATACTTAGTGACGAACTACCGTGATGTGATATTTAGTAACCAACTACTGTGATATGATACTTGGTGACCAACTACTGTGATATAATACTTGGTGACTAACTACTGTGATATGATACTTGGTGACCAACTACTGTGATATGATTACTTGCTGTCAAACTACTGTGATATAATACTTGATGACTAACTACTATGATATGATACTTGGTGACAACTGCTGTGTTATGATACTTGTGTCCAGCTAATGTTCGATGATCTTGTACTTGTATTTGTACAAACTTCCTGTAACTGCGAGCTGTTGTTCTTTGCAGCCGATGCTGCAGAGATGTGAGGCACAGCATCGTATCAGCGTGGGAGCGGGTTATGGCGGCTACTTTTTCAGCCCCTGAGTACAATTAAAAAGCAGTGGGTGTGCACTGCTTCTTTAGCAGACTCCACCACCATATGGACTATGGCGATCCCTGCCCCGTTAGCCAGGCTATGCCTGTTACTGGGGGGTACCAAGGAATAACCGGTCTTAAAGCACTCTTCAATTATAACCTGTCTCATGGGTGGTCAGAACAAGGAGATTGGCTTATATCGGTCACGTGATGAGAAGAAACGGTCAGAGAATACCAAACCAAGCTATCAAGTGGAACACAACGGGCGTAAGAAAAAGAGGTCGAGCACGTGAAACACTAAAGAGGACATTGTTAAGAGAGGCCAAGTTCTTACACCAAATTAGCAGACATAAAATCCCTTGATGAGGTTGAAAAGCTCGCCGAAAAACAAAAAACTTGGCGAACTTCCCTATGTGACGTATAACGCCATGGAAATGATGTAAGATGTAAGAATTATAGCCAGTTTCACATTACTGTGGGTTATAGCTAGTTTTATACTGCTGTATGTTATAGCTAGTTTCACACTACTGTATGTTATAGCTAGCTTCACATTATTGTCGGTTATAGCTAGTTTCACACTACTGTAAGTTATAGCTAATTTCACACTACTGTAAGTTATAGCTAGTTTCACACTACTGTAAGTTATAGCTAGTTTCACACTACTGTATGTTATAGCTAGTTTCAAACTACTGTATGTTATAGCTAGTTTCAAACTACTGTATGTTATAGCTAGTTTCACACTACTGTATGTTATAGCTAGTTTCAAACTACTGTATGTTATAGCTAGTTTCAAACTACTGTATGTTATAGCTAGTTTCAAACTACTGTATGTTATAGCTAGTTTCACACTACTGTATGTTATAGCTAATTTCACACTACTGTAAGTTATAGCTAGTTTCAAACTACTGTAAGTTATAGCTAGTTTCACACTACTGTATGTTATAGCTAGTTTCACACTACTGTAAGTTATAGCTAGTTTCACACTACTGTAAGTTATAGCTAGTTTCACACTACTGTAAGTTATAGCTAGTTTCACACTACTGTAAGTTATAGCTAGTTTCACACTACTGTAAGTTATAGCTAGTTTCACACTACTGTAAGTTATAGCTAATTTCGCACTACTGTAGGTTATAGCTAGTTTCACACTACTGTAAGTTATAGCTAGTTTCACACTACTGTAAGTTATAGCTAGTTTCACACTTCTCTCCAGCGAAAGATATTCTGCAGCCTGTACAAAGAGACAACAAAGACACAGATTATAAACGTCCTTCATGTAACCTTCATAAACAAGTTAGACGGAACCTACCCGTCTTAGGTTCGCTGGCCCAGGCATGAACAAAATAACCTTCAATTCTTCAGTCCAGCTAGACCCGAACGTTTAAATTCCTACTTTCCAGTTATTATGATATAGTGTCATAATTTCAATCTAAGGGCCCCAGCTCCAAACACATTCAAGTACGTGAAGATTGTGGTGCCATATTTTCAGTCTAAGGGCCCCAGCTCCAAACACATTCAAGCACTTGAAGATTGTGGTGCCATAACTCTCAAGCTATGAGCCTCCAACCAACTCCTCCAGATCAAGCTTGTCTTAAAGTAATTAACATTTCTCCAAAGCTCCACAAACTCTGAAACTCAAATAGCGTTCTTCTTGTGCGAGGTTTATTACCTGAGATCGATTCCTGCTTACTTCTGGATTTCGTTTATTTTTTCTTTTCACCGCGGCCTTAAGTATCATCTTACTCATAAACAACAGAAAGAAAGTGATACTTGGTTATTGATTTGTGAATTTACGAGCTGTGTGAACAGAGTTTTCTATCCCTCTTTGTGATCTTGTCTTGTAGACTGTCAGGTGAGCTTCTCTGTCTCGCTGGAAGCCACGTCAGCTGCCTGTCTCACACATCTGGCCTTTTTTCTCTGCATCTTCGCTTGCATCTTTCACCTTTCACTTTTTAACATCAACAATGGAACTGGATAAAATTTATCACTGACCACAAACATGGATAAAGTTTATCACTGACAATACACATGGATAAAGTTTAATACTGACAACATACATGGATAAAGTTTATCACTGACAACACACATGGATAAAGTTTAATACTGACAACACACATGGATAAGGTTTATCACTGACAACACACATGGATAAAGTTTAATACTGACAACACACATGGATAAAGTTTATCACTGACCACACACATGGATAAAGTTTATCACCGACAACACACATGGATAAAGTTTATCACTGACAACACAATTCTACAAAAATTAGTTAGTTAGCTACCTGTTAGCTAATTAGTTAGATAATTAATTAGCTAGCTAGTTGGTTAATTAGCTTGGTAGTTAGCTAGTTGGGTAGCTAGTTATTTAACTAGTTAGTTAGACAGTCAATCAGTCAGTTAGTTAGTAAGCTAGCTAGCTAGCTAGTTAGTTATGTATGTAGTTAACTAGTCAGCTAGCTAGTTAGTTAGTCGGTCAGTTAATTAGCTAGCTAGTTAGTTGATTAGTTATTTAGATATGTAGTTAGCTAGTCAGCTAGCTAGTTAGTTACTCAGTCGGTTATTAATTAGCTAGTTAGTTAGTTGTATGTACTTAGCTAATCCACTAGCTAGCTGGTTAGTTAGTCAGTCAATCAGTCAGTTAGTGAGTTAGTCAGTCAGTCAGTTTAGTTAGGAAGGACCGTCATCTATGCACTTCAGGGACATCCATAGTAACTCCCATCTCGTCAGTGTCTCCTACAGCCTACAACGACTGATTACAACCGGTCTGTGTTGACCGACCGTCTGCTTGCAGCTTTCGATCAGTTGTTCATGTTTTGCTACACCAAGTTCCATCCCCAGCTCTCTTATTCTTGACGACGGTGCGAAGTCAGAGTTGTCAGAGAAGCGCTTTCTCTGGGCAGATTCTCTTACAATCACTGATGATGTTGGCTTGGTCCAGTCTCCACCCTTCAGCGTGATATCTGAGACGGCCTGTTGACAGCCGTACAAAGTTTATCTTTAACAGGGGAACTATAGAAAGTCTAGGAATGATGACTCACAGCCACAGATAGGATAATGTGAACGTAATGCTCTCCTCACTTGAATATTTCTGTGGATGCAGTATGTTTAACTGTAATATATAAAGTTACTGTCTCTCGGCTGTATTTTCTATATTATTATTATTATTACTATTATTATTATTATCTCATTATTATGTTTAATTTCCTTGCTTTTCCCAACTTCACAGAATGGCTGCCGGAGTGTCAGTCAGTGACGTCATGCTTCGCCCACTGTTTCTGATCGTGTTGTTAGAGTCCTTGACCTCACAGAATGTCAAGGTCGGGGCAGTCACGCCTTACAGTACCACTATTGACATGCATTTTGAATACGTGTGTCCCGTGGAATGTGTCTGCTACAATCTGAACGAGGTGAGTGGATTCCCGTATATGCAACACTTTTCATCATCATCATCATCATCATCATTAGCAGCAGGAATCTTTCACTCAGAGAACACATGATATGGAAAAGAAACTTGGCCTTCAGAACTTGTTTTGGACCTCCATTTTCCCATCTCGTCTTTCTTACAGCTTGGAGCTGTGGCTTGAAAGGGGAATCTTCATGTTTCTTTGGGTTTGCTTTGTCTTCTTCTCCTTGGAGAGTCCAGTCTACTGATAGTTTCTGTGGCCGGTTCGTTTATTTGATGAACAGAACATGTCCAACTAGTTTCCATCTTTCTTTTTTCTGTCTCAAGATTAATTGTTTTCCGGTACATTCTTTGACTTTAGTCTTGCTTGTTCTGTCTTCCCTTCTGTCTCCCTTTTCTGCCTTCCATTCTTTTATCTTCCTAGTTCTGTTCTCCTTTTTCTGTGTTCCTTTTCTATCTTCCTCTGTATGCCTTTTATGTTCTATCTTCCTCTGTATGTCTTTTATGTTCTATCTTCTTTATCCTGCTCTCTTTTTTCTGTCTTCATTGTTCTGTTTTCCTTTTCTGCCTTCCATGTTTCTATCATCCTTGTTCCGTCCTCACTTTTCTGTCTTCCTTATTAAGTTTTCCACGATCTGTCTTCCTTATTCCATCTTCCATGTTCTGTCTTCCTTATTCCATCTTCCATGTTCTGTCTTCCTTGTTTCGTCAGTTTATTATGTTTTCCTTTGGTTTTTCTTTCAACATCCTTCCATATGCCAGCCATTAAACCACTGAGTATAGTTTTCATTATTATTATTATTATTATTGTTGTTGTTGTTGTTGTTATCAATACTGATCACTGATCACGTGCACTCTTTTTATAGTTCATTAATGTCATATTTCATTATGTTTATAATTCACCATGGTTATAGTTCAACATGGTTATAGCTGAAACTATATGTTGTATTGCGTGCTGGTTGACTGTGTCACATTGTGCTGTGACTAAGTTGCAGATATGCAGCAACAACATGACAAAAATTCCCTGTAATGATATAAATCTTCACAGGACAACCCCAGTACGAGCATAAACTAGCACATCAAGACAGCATTATCTTAGCACTCACAGCCGTTTATTACATGGAACACGATGGTGATGAAGATTAATCGAGCAGACAAAATATATGAAATGACGTCTCCAACAATACAGAGTTCCATCACGAATAAGATTCTTGGCAGCTAGCCAGCTAATACTAAGTTAGCGCCATGAGAATCAAATAACTTTCATCTGTCCAAATTCACAAACTTGCACAATAACATTTCTAGCAAGACGACACTAACACAACATCCACGTTTCACCGCCAAACTCGGAATGATCTGATCTGAAACTTTCATCTCACACCCAGATCATAAAACATTCTTTTCACCAGCAAAGAATGAACTTGAAGTCGTGGACAAAACAATCTAGAAGATTCTACAAAACATACAACCACGTGGGCCTAACTGTGAGATACTGGTTCAGAGTTATATCAAGGGTTAGATCCCTGAGATATTGATTCAGAGTTATATCAAGGGTTAGATCCCTGAGATATTGATTCAGAGCTATATCAAGGGTTAGATCCCTGAGATATTGATTCAGAGTTATATCAAGGGTTAGATCCCTGAGATATTGATTCAGAGTTATATCAAGGGTTAAATCCCTGAGATATTGATTCAGAGTTATATCAAGGGTTAGATCCCTGAGATATTGATTCAGAGTTATATCAAGGGTTAGATCCCTGAGATATTGATTCAGAGTTATATCAAGGGTTAGATCCCTGAGATATTGATTCAGAGTTCAAGGGTTAGATCCCTGAGATATTGATTCAGAGTTCAAGGGTTAGATCCCGTTGACCAAATACTGTCAGCACATAGAAGGAGCTGTCGGGCTGGTTTCACTTTTCTAGGAAATGCCAAGCTGACATTTGACATTATCTGTGACAGACAATTCTCTAACGAGATCTGAAGCATTCTTTGTTCTTTCCATCTCTAAAATTTCTACCAGACAAGAGCTTCTAGCTTCGTACGCCCCCATAAGAGAGGAGAAAGGGGGGAGGGGGGGAACAATTTGAATATTTTTTTTTGGGGGGGGGCGGGGCAAGTACAATATATTTATATTATACTTTTTATTATACTTTTTATACTTATATTATACTTTTTCAGAACTTGGTTGACTATTATGATCTCTGTGTGTGTGGAAAGGGGGGGGGGGGGGGGAAAGAATGCATAAAAATTTTGAGGCACTGAGGTGGAGTACGAGGTGGAGTATGAGGTGGAGTATGAGGTGGAGTATGATACAAAAAAAAAGTTTGGGAAACACTGTTCTAGTATTTTCAGCTTGGAAACTGATATTGGATTTGCATCAACAACCAGATTTGATAATGTCACAATGTCTGTTGTCTGTCATAAACAAACATGAATGGCATCGATGAACAAATGTTTATATTTGGAGATAAACAGGTTAAACATTAATTATCCTTTTTTCCATCAGCGGAAAATGTTGACCAAAATGAAACACTGGACACATGTAAAAAATACTCCAATCTTCTCCTTGTGAAAGAGAATCTGAAAAGTGTGCACGTAATCCGTAGCACCAGTGAGATCCACGAGGAAACGAACCAGCGGCTGGCCGGGTCAGATCCAACGACTCTTCAGTGGATAACTATTCGGCCAGTCCCGCATTCTTCAACTTTCGGTACCTGGGAACTTGAGAACTTTCCTGCTGACTCCATGAAAATCTTTGAACACACACCAACAGAGTCGGATGAAGAGTGGGCAATGGTTCTTTCTTTACTTTGTGTTGGAGCCCCAATAAGCTGGTTTCATCACCGCCACGCCATCTTTTGTCTCCTAACTCTCTGAGTAGATGGAGGTGGGTCATCTGTCTCGAGGGATAGCAATAGCACAGTGGTCTGTATAAATGCACCATCCCGTATATACGGTATGCTTCTTTATACAAACTGCAGGATAATTTATGTGTTTCCTTTAAAGTGTGAAATAATGGAGCTGTAAGCAAGTTCATGAAAAGAAGTAAGAAACTGCTGGGTTAAAAATAACAAATTGTAGCAGTCTAAGAAAATAACATATTGTAACAATCTAAAAATAACATAGTCTAGCAATTTAAAAATAACAAATTGTAGCAGTCTGAAAAAATTGTAGCAGTCTAAAAAATAACATATTGTAGCAATTTAAAAATAAATTGTAGCAGTCTAAAAATAACATTTTGTAGCAATTTTAAAATAATGAATTGCAGCAATTTAAAAATAACGAATTGCAGCAATTAAAAATAATGTGTAGCAGTCTAAAAATAACAATTTGTAGCAGTTTAAAAATAACATATTATAGCAATTTCTAAATGACAAAGTGTAGCAATCTAAAAAGTAGCAAATTGTAGCAACTTAAAAATAACAAATTGTACCCATTTAAGAATAACAAATTTTAGCAATCTGATGAATTTGCGACCATAGAAGAGAGCACATGATGAGTTTGCTTCGAATTTACTCTGACCCGGAAAGATCTTCCCGAAGCTGTGTGGCCAGTCAAATCTAGTATATAATATATATATATATATATATATATATTATATATATATATATATATTATATATATATATATATATCACGTGTGACTGCAGTTAGCGAATCGTTACAGGTATTTTTCTAACCACTTGATGTATGTCTCTATGAGGATTTATAAAATTACAGTCACGTAACTTTCTTTCACTTTGGTGGACCATACTAAACAGCCCAAAGCTAAATGATGATTGGTCTCAAATAAATGTGTTTTTTGATGATGATGATGATGATGATGAATGATTTTTTGACAGCAGAAAAGCTAACGTTTCTAGAATGGATACCCAGAAATTCCCTTTTATAAAACAAAAAGGCAAAAAAAAAAAAAAACTACTGTTGAGAACTTTCAGCCCGTCGGTTCTTTCCTGTTTTCGAGTGGGAAATAGATCCACCGCCGGTTTGCTGGGTCAGTCGCGGTTTAATGGCACAATTTAATCCAGGGGAGCCCGTCTCCTTGAGTGAGTCAAAGCCCCGTTAGTTTGTGGCCCCAGGACTATCGCTCCCAGCCTTCACGAGCGAGGATGTGGGACAGACCTGTATGTACACGGGACATGGGCAGGCTGCTAGTTCTATGACACCATCAGGGCAAGGGCTGAAGTAACACCAGTTCCATGACACCATCAGGGCAAGGACTGAAGTAACACCAGTTCCATGACACCATCAGGGCAAGGACTGAAGTAACACCAGTTCCATGACACCATCAGGGCAAGGACTGAAGTAACACCAGTTCCATGACACCATCAGGGCAAGGACTGAAGTAACACCAGTGCTACACTACACGCAGACACAGCAGGTCAACTGGTTCGGACACGTCACACGACAACCATCAGACAATATAGCACAGAAAACATCCATGCTAGGAATTGTAGGAGAGAAAGAGAGAGAGAGAGAGAGAGAGAGAGAGAGAGAGAGACGGCCCAGGCAAGAGATGAAGGGAGGGAATGAAAGAAGTTTTAAATATCCCATTATGTGAAGCAAATCGCTGAGCCCTATCAGAACGTCTGTTTGCCCCCTCAGCACCAAGTAGCACATGAGGAAGACGTAAAGATGAAACAAGACAGACAAGGCAAGATAAAACAAAACAAGACAAGACAAGATAAGACAAAACAAGACAGACATGATAAGACAAGAGATAAACATTTTATGTGAGCGGAGAGGAGAGTCAAGAAAAAACAAAAAACAGGGCAGGCGAAAGAAGGTTTAGAAAGAAGACATCACTTATGGGGGAACAGGGCAGGCGAAAGAAGGTTTAGAATGAAGATATCACTTATAGGGGAACAGGGCATGTGAAAGAAGGTTTAGAATGAAGATATCACTTATGGGGGAACAGGGCAGGCGAAAGAAGGTTCAGAAAGAAGACATCACTTATGGGGGAACAGGGCAGGCGAAAGAAGGTTTAGATTTAATACATCACTTATGGGGGAACAGGGCAGGCGAAAGAAGGTTTAGATTTAAGACATCACTTATGGGGGAACAGGGCAGGCGAAAGAAGGTTTAGAATGAAGATATCACTTATGGGGGAACAGGGCAGGTGAAAGAATGTTCAGAATGAAGATATCACTTATGGGGGAACAGGGCAGGTGAAAGAATGTTCAGAATGAAGACATCACTGATGGCATAACCAAACGTCGATTTCTCTCTTGTTTGAGATAGAGAGTATATATAAGACACATTTTTGCTTTCAGATTTATACGTTTTTATTGTTTGATTTCTTGGATCCTTTGGCCACAGAACAAAATGAAATAAAACAAATAAATTCATATTTTCATCACTCATTTGTTTGACTCTGTTCTGGCAGGAGTAAGTGATCATGCTGACCTCAGTTTTAAATTATCCCTGGTACTTATATTCCTACCAGCAGCATTCCTGTGTGCCACTTGGTCAGTCCGGTCAGGTCATTTTATTCTGATTTCTCCTTCCAATCTTTTCCCAGTCAGTTTTTCAGTGATTACGGGTTCTCTGACGTCTGTCCAACAACAACAACAACAACAACACAACAACAACAACAACAACAACAACAACAACAACAACTGGCAGTCTGTGGATATCTGACTCTCGAAGACAGGAAAAATTGAGAAGAAAAGAAAATAACGACTACAAGATGAAAGTTAGCGTGACATTTACAGATATGGTTAGGACTTCTGTCAGAAAAGAGAGCTTGCTCACGTGAGAGGACGCTACATCGTTTGACATTTCTGCGGAAATAAGCTCTCTCTTCTCTCCTCCTTCGAATGAATGAATGAATAATCCCTTTAAAAATAACGATTATTCATTCATTTCTTTGTTATTTTTTAATATTTTATATCAATATGTGAGGACATTTTGTTGCTATTGTTCGTTTCTTGAAAGCAGAGTCCAGATTCTGTACCTTGTGGAAACAATCAACAAATGCAGGGAAGATAACTCCTCGTTTAGAACTGTGGAATAGAATATTTGAAGAACATATTGAAAAGCAAAAACCATTAACCCTGAACTTTAAAAAGGCATTTGATAGCATACGCAGAGATTCATTGTGGAGTATTTTAAAACCTTGTGAAATACCATCTAAAATTGTCAACATCATTAAGGATCTCTACAACGGATATGTTTGTGCAGTCAAAATAGAAGAAGGGATGAGCGAATGGTTTCAGATTGAAACAGGCGTGAAACAAGGATGTATATTATCTCCCTTGCTTTTTGGAATTGCCATAGACTTCATAATGAAAAAATGCTGCACAGGTAACATAGGTATTGATTGGGTACATGGGACCCAACTAGAAGATCTTGATTTTGCTGATGATATAACTCTTATTAGTGACAATGTGAACTCGATGCAAGAAAAAAACAAATATCCTAGCAAAATAGAACTTGAAATTAACAAGGAAAAAGATAAATAATGAAACTTCCCATTAGTTAAAAAGGAAAAATTTACGTAGTCTTACAGCTGTTGAAGAAGTAAACCAATTTGCATACCTCGGCAGCTACATTCACCAGGATGGTGACACCAGAATGGAAGTTAGAATTAGAATTGCAAAAGCAGCATTGACCTTCAAGAATCTCGAGAACATATGGCACTCAAAAGTTATAAGTATAAAAACCAAACTTAGAATATTCAATTCAAATGTAATATCCATCCTCATTTATGCATGTGAAAGCTGGAAAACAACTAAAGAAATAGACAAGAAATTAGACTCTTGAAAACAAATGCCTAAGGGAAATACTTGGTATAAAGTGGAACGAATTCAAGAACAACACAGAGATAAGGCAGATGAGTGATCAACAACCTGTCTCATGGGTGATCAGGAAAAGGAGATGGATATATGTTGGTCATGTGATGAGAAGAAACAATCAGAGAATACCAAAACAGGCTATAAAGTGGAGCACAACAGGCCGAAGAAAAAGAGGTTGACCATGTGAAACTCTAAAGAGGACGTTGTTAAGAGAGGCCAAATTCATTCATTCATTCATTTGCGTGTCCCTTGTGGAACTTTGCCTCCGTAACAGCTCTCCTGTAGACCTCTCGGAGAAAGATCCCCTGCCGCTGATGCATCCATTTGCAGATCGTCAACGATGTCTTGTAGCCATCTTCGCCTTGGTATTCCTCTCTTTCTTTTTCCTATTATGTATCCTTCCAAGACGGTCTTCTCTAGATTATCATGACGTTTAATGTGCCCAAAATATTTAAGTTTTCTTTGTTTAATCCTCTTTACTAGACAGCCTTCTTCAATATTAAGTTCTTGTGGTATGGATATATTTGTTCTTTTTTGTGTCCATGACATATGAAGAACTCTTCTGTAGCATTTACATTCAAAGGCATTTATATGTTTCTCAGCTGTTGTGTTAAGTGTCCAGGTCTCACTTGCATACGTTGCTATGTGAAAGATGCATGCACTTAAAAATATTTTTTGTGGTTCTGTCTGTTCATCTCCACAGACTCTTTAGTTGTTTTACTTTCTGAAGAGCGATAGATGTCCTGCTTTTAATTTCCCTCATTGTATCTCCATTATTAGTTAGTAGTGATCCAAGATATTCAAAACTCTCCACTTCTTCCAGTTTTTCCTCATTGATAAAACATATTTCAGCTGCCTTGTTTGTTTTGTCAGTTGTCATCAATTTAGTTTTCTTCGCATTAAGATAGAGGTTCTGCTCTTCGCTGTTCTTACGGACTGACATAACTAGTTTTTCTATTCCTTTTTGTGTTGTGGACAATAATACTGTGTCATCAGTATATCTGATCTCTAATATTTCATAACCTCAAAATTAGTAGACATAAAATCCTTTGATGAGGTTTAAAAGTTCGTCGAAAACAGGAAAATTTGGCGAATTATCATGCGAGCCCCATGTAACGTCTGACGTCACCTGAAGGATATATTTGTAAGATACAGGAGACAATCAACTATAGTAAGGGATATAACTTCCTATTCAGGACAGCGGAGAAGAAAAACGTGGTTGTTTCCCCTCCGATGGTTTGTTTTTTTTTAACACCCTATTTTCATTTCTTTTCCTCTCATTTTCTGTAGCTACAGTTTATTTTTATAATCACCTTTATAGCCAGTAAGCGTCTTCTCCAACATAAAATGATACCATTCAGATTTTCATCCACAAAAAACATAAATACTGTGGAGAATACATATCGTTGCTAGGATACGGCCTACTTTCCAAATACAAATTTTGTGAGTTACAAGGGAACGTGGGCTGGATCAGGCATGTTTGGTTCGCGCATGCGCGCTGGAGAGTTGAGCTGCTAAAGTTTCAAGTGGTCTGGAACGTTGCTCTAGGGAAAACTAAGATATACTTGAACACTATCCTGACATTATCCTGGTAAAGTTTAAACCTAACCTGACATCTGGTAAAGTTTGAACCTAACCTGACATTATCCTCATAAAGTTTAAACCTATCCTGACATCTGATAAAGTTTAAACCTAACCTGACATTATTGTGGTAAAGTTTAAACCTAACCTGACATTATCCTGATAAAGTTTGAACCTAACCTGACATTATCCTCATAAAGTTTTAACCTATCCTGACATTATCTTGATAAAGTTTAAACCTAACCTGACATTATCCTGATAAAGTTTAACCCTACCTGACATCTGGTAAAGTTTGAACCTAACCTGACATTATCCTCATAAAGTTTAAACCTATCCTGACATTATCTTGATAAAGTTTAAACCTAACCTGACATTATCCTCATAAAGTTTAAATCTATCCTGACATTATCCTGATAAAGTTTAAACCTAACCTGACATTATCCTCATAAAGTTTAAATCTATCCTGACATTATCCTGATAAAGTTTAAACCTAACCTGACATTATTGTGGTAAAGTTTAAACCTAACCTGACATTATCCTGATAAAGTTTAAACCTAACCTGACATCCTTGTAAAGTTTAAACCTATCCTGACATTATCCTGGAAACCTATCCTGACATTATCCTGGTAAAGTTTAAACCTATTTGGATATTATTCTGGAGAATACTCTCTTCTCCATGACTGCACAATTCTCTGTAACCACACAATTCTCTGTGACCACACAATTCTTTGTGACCACACAATTCTCTGTAACCACACAATTCTCTGTGACCACACAATTCTCTGTAACCACACAATTCTCTGTGACCGCACAATTCTATATGACCTCACAATTCTCTATGACCACACTGACCACACAGTTCTCACAACCACACATTTTTCTGAGAACAGAAAGAATAAATAAGCACCCAAATCAACTAACTAAACATGAACTTTATAACTTTATATTTTACCTTTTGCCTCTGCCAGACTGCGAATGTGCCCTCGCTTTGGATTAAATGTACCGTGGACTATTTCTCCGAGCATGTGATCCAGCTGCTCCGCTTCGTGTCCGACCCCAGAACTCGCTATGCTTTCTTCACATGTGCCAGCACCAGCCAGCCTCAAGAATCTTGGATCTGGGATGGTAGCTTCCAGGAGTTTGGGCAGCTGGTCGGGCTGGTGTTCGAGCACTGCAAGTTCCAGAAACTATCCAGGTACTGTGCTTCACTCAGTGTGATGGGGGGTGGGGGGGAGTAAATTATAGTGATCTCAGACAAGAACTTGATGTAAAGAACGCCAGAACTTGATGTAAAGAATGCCAGAACTTGATGTAAAGAATGCCAGAACTTGATGTAAAGAACACAAGAAAAATGGTAAATCAACACAGAACTCGTGTCACCAACTGCTGCACGCTGTGGGAAATACTCAAGAGGAATAACAGATTTCATGTATTTATGTCAAGAGATTTGATGATGATGATGATGATGATGATGATGATGATGATCTTGATCATTAATCATCTGTCTGTATTTATTTACATTATGACTGTCATACTGATCTTAAGATATGACTGACTGATTGATGATCATGACTGAAAGACTGATAGTTACGATCGACGTCTGTGCAGCGTCCACGAAGAAGTTGTCCATCAGTCAAGAAGGCCTGGAAATAACCTGGAAGAAACATGTGACAGACTGGAGGACTGGCATCATCTGAGGAAGAAAAAGGAACGAACCAGAAGACAAAGTGGCAAACTAGGAAAGCAACACAAAATTAACTTTATCGCTGGGGCCATTTATAGCAACCAAATATCAACAACATTCACCACAATGAAAATTTGTTCAGGACAGAAGCTCAGCAACTTCCACAGAGAGTTATCATCTCTTTGCTCTACCATTATCTTCTAGTTATCATCTCTTTGCTACACCATTATCTTCTAGTTATCATCTCTTTGCTATACCATTATCTTCTAGTTATCATCTCTTTGCTATACCATTATCTTCTAGTTATCATCTCTTTTCTATACCATTATCTTCTAGTTATCATCTCTTTGCTATACCATTATCTTCTAGTTATCATCTCTTTGCTATACCATTATCTTCTAGTTATCATCTCTTTGCTCTACCGTTATCTTCTAGTTATCATCTCTTTGCTATACCATTATCTTCTAGTTATCATCTCTTTGCTTTATCATTATATTCTAGTTATCATCTCTTTGCTCTGCCGTTATCTTCTAGTTATCATCTCTTTGCTTTATCATTATATTCTAGTTATCATCTCTTTGCTTTATCATTATATTCTAGTTATCATCTCTTTGCTCTGCCGTTATCTTCTAGTTATCATCTCTTTGCTCTGCCGTTATCTTCTAGTTATCATCTCTTTGCTCTGCCGTTATCTTCTTGTTATCATCTCTTTGCTCTGCCATTATCTTCTAGTTATCATCTCTTTGCTCTGCCGTTACCTTCTAGTTATCATCTCTTTGCTCTACCGTTATCTTCTAGTTATCATCTCTTTGCTATACCATTATCTTCTAATTATCATCTCTTTTCTCTACTGTTATCTTCTAGTTATCATCTCTTTGCTATACCATTATCTTCTAGTTATCATCTCTTTGCTCTACCGTTATCTTCTAGTTATCATCTCTTTGCTCTACTGTTATCTTCTACATGGAAAGAGCTATAAGTAGTTTCCTGTGTTTTGACTTTTTTACAGAAAAATATCTTCAAACTTGTCCACATCTTTTTTGATTAATCCTGTGAGTTTTATTCTTAATTACATAATTTAATGAAAATTCCAATTTTATATTATTTTATAATTAAATTTTTTTTGTTGTTTTCTCTTTTTGCTTATATTAAAATCTCTGTTTTATATTTGTATGCTATAAAATCTCTATTTTATGTTTGTATGTAATAAAATTTCTATTTTTTTCTACATGCATGTAATACCTTTCCACTTTCTAGTTTTATTTACACACATTTTTTATTCCATGTTTTTAAAAGATTATGTCCCTGTTAACTGGTCTTCATTTCTTCTGCTCCACCGCCAGGAATGGATTTAGAGGCCTGGACTCACTCACTCAACTTATCATAAGAGATGCTGCAATAGAGGACATGGAAGAAGACCTTTTAACTTACATACCACACTTGGAGCTGCTGGAAATTTCCTACAGCTCCCTGACGCATCTTTTCCCAGTCTGCACAGCGGAGTACCTCAGGATCTTAAACATTTCTGGAAATCACCTGGTCTCATTGGAAGATTCTAGACTTCATTGTTCTGATGGTTCTGTCTCACAGCTGGAGACGCTTGATGTGAACTGCAACTTTCTCACGGAGATACCTCCGTGGTTTGGCCAGACGCTGCCAAATCTGTATCATCTAGGAATTGCAGACAACTACATCACTCAGACCAGTGATTCCCCATTTGCGAATCTTCAGAAGTTGACATTCCTGGATTTTAGCAACAACTCCCTCACGAGCTTTTATCCAGAGTTCTTCAAGGGCTGCACAAACTTGAATCTCCTTGGGCTCTCCAGGAACAGAGTTTCAGCACTTCCTCATGGACTTGTTGCAAATCTTTCAGTCCTGCAGCAGTTTGAAATCAGTGAAATGGATCTGGATGATGACATCTGGATGGAGCTTGTTGAACTTCGTCATCTGATCCATCTCAACATGTCAAGTAACAGGCTGTCATCTATTAACACAGATGTCATGAGTCAGCTACTGAGACTGGAGTACTGTTACCTCAGTCACAACAGAATCTCATCTATACCTAGAGCAGTGTTTGAATATCAGATGAAACTGAATACATTAGATCTAGCCTTCAATGAAATCCCTGAAATCCCATCTGGTGCATTCAGAAACCAGAACTCTTTGAAGACCCTCCTTCTTAGCCATAATAAAATTGTCACGATTGGATTTGATGCCTTCTCTCAGCTGAAAGAATTGCTCACTTTTGATATTAGTTATAACGTCATTACATCCTTGCCATCACAAGCATTTTATGGACTCTTAAAAGTAGTTCACCTTGACCTCAGCAGCAATAACTTGACACATATCAACAGCGACCTGTTCTCAAAGACTTTGCAGGTGACGTACCTGAACATCTCACACAACAGCTTGACTGAAATGGCTTTCCTCAGTCAACTCCAGCTTCTTGAAGTCCTGGATATGAGTTATAATAAAATCCTTGACCTACATCCTGCATTTCTTGCAGATATGCATTTCCTGACCAAGTTGATTATGAGTCACAATGAACTGAAGGCTCTGCCAGTGAAGATGTTTAAAGGCTGTGAAAGTCTGAAAACCATTGATCTGTCATACAACTCCATAAGTATACTGGATGAGGCAACATTTTCCAGTGCAACGAATGTTAAGTTCATCAATTTGTCACACAATGAAGTGACAGAAATAAATAATGTCTTCAGTGGACTCAAAATATTAGAATCCCTGGATTTATCCTTCAATAACATGACCAAGATTCTGAGGGGCCAGTTCCCACATTACATCCAGAACATCAACCTCAGAGGCAACAGAATCACACTCATCTCAGCCCACACATTTAAGTCTTTGAGCATTCTCAAATTTGTTGATCTTAGTGAGAATAATCTGAGTTCGGTGCACAGAATGGAAATGGAGATTGCCTTTAATATGGGATTTCCCCCAAAGTTTAATATTCAAAACAACCCGTTTACATGTGACTGCAAACTTGGCTGGTTAAAGGACTGGTCAACGGGTAAACTGAAGGATATGTTGACTTTGCCTAATTTTGATATAGGGGCACTGCTTAGTTGTCGCAGTCCATTCTATGACTTTGGGCAATACCTTCAGAAACTGTCAAGGGAGGAGTTTTTATGTCCGTACACAGTCCACTGTGAGGAATCCTGCATGTGCTGTGATTACACCTGCTACTGCAAGTACCAGTGCCCGGCTTCATGCCAGTGCTACATCGGTGACGACTACTGGCATGTCCATCATGTCACCTGCAGCATGGCCAACCTGACCGCTGTACCCGCTGAACTACCAGAAGGTGCTTCTGACTTGCACCTTGACGGCAACATTATCCAGGTGCTCCGCAAGCATGTTTTCCTGGCACTCCAGCATGTGGAGAACCTCTACCTTAACAACAGCCAGATTCATACAATAGAGAACAACACCTTCAAGGGCTTGAAGTCAGTGAAGCGACTCTATCTCAATGACAATCATTTAACTGTAATTTCTTCCTTCACTTTCAAAGGTCTGGAAAATCTTGAAGAGTTGTATCTCAACAACAATGACATTCAGCTAATGGATGTCCAAGCTCTGTTTGGTCCACCGGCTCTTGGTGTGGTCAGTCTTCAAGGCAATGCCCTCACAACAATATCTTTTGAGGATCTTTCACAGTTCATAAACCAAACTCTCACTGGTGGCACAAAAACGAACCTGTACCTTGGTGGAAATCCTTGGAGCTGTGACCTAGACTTAGTTTGTAGGTTCTTGTCTTTCATGCAGGTATCCTCATTGTTCATCGCAGACATCTCATACATTGAATGCATAAACTCTGGAGGCGATCAGAAGCCAGTATATATTCAGTCAGGCAGTCTGTTGAAAGATATGCAGCCAGAGCTATGTATCATTAACCAGACTGACTACATGAACATCACTCGTCAGAGTATGGAGGCACCTTCATCGAGTACTGAAATCTATGCACTGATTGCTGTTTGTGTTATCATAGTTTTTGCTATCGCTCTTCTCATTGCTGCTTATGCCAACAGGAATCTTCTCCAGGTCTTGTGTTTCACAAGATTTGGGTTCAGAATGTTCAAAATGGCCAAGCCAACTGATGACAGTGAGAGACCTTACGATGCTTTCATCTCGTATAGTAATAAAGATGAAGATTTTGTCATTCGTGAGCTTGCTCCTCGACTTGAAAACGGAGACAAAAAGTTCAAGTTGTGCGTTCATTACCGAGACTTCCCTGTGGGAGCTTGCATCGCTGAGACGATTGTCAGGAGTGTAGAAGCCAGCAAGAGAACCATTTTGGTAGTCTCTGACAACTTCTTGGACTCTGAGTGGTGCCGGTTCGAATTCCAGACTGCCCACCAGCAAGTGCTGAGTGAGCGTCGCAACAGAGTCATTCTCATTCTGTTGCATGACTTGGACGCAGACAAACTGGACAGCACTCTGAAAGTTTACATGAGGACTCGAACTTACCTCAAATATGATGACCCATGGTTCTGGGAGAAGCTAATGTTTGCTATGCCTGATACACACCACAGAAAAGCCAATGTGTCTTTGGGGCTCTCAAGTCCTGGAGATCCTTCTCAGCCAGGTCAAGGGCAAACAACACCCAGCAGAAGCTGCTGTGAGACCATCCATAATGACATGTATGAAATTCCAGTTCTGGAGTCCCCAAATGGCCACTACCAATTGGCAAACAGTATTTCTTGCAGCACCCACACAAACACTGCTTACCACAACTCAGACATCACAGACAGCACATCTGGTTACCACAATGGTTCAGGCGAGGGAAGCTGCAGTCATTATGAAGAGGTGGGGCCAGGCTCTAGCTCCGCCCAAAGCACACCTCAGAAACAGATTGGGACTCCACCTCCTGTGCCATCAATCCCCAAAGAAGGGCTGCTCCCTAGACAGAAGCTCATGACACTGAAGGTTTAGCTAAAAATTTCATTAACCTCATCATGAAACCAACAAGGCACCCTGTCATGTTGCTCTGATGTGCTGGCTTCTGTGCAGAGAGTACCACTAGAACCAGGCACGTATAGCTCAAACAAAGATGTGAGATCATGAACAGAGTAATCCATCTTTGAGATCACAGAAACTTCATGGGCTAATTTTTCTGTTTTAGTGAATATCTGTATTCACATGGCTTTCACAGACAGAAACTGTGAAAATCTAACTCAACATAAATTGTGGATCCCAGAAAGGTTAAAGACAAAAATCTGAAATATTGTTTGTTGATAAAATTGGAAGTCAAGAACAATTTTTTTTTATAATGACTTAATTATCACAAAAGTAACTCTTTTTGTCTTATATGACATTTTTGGAGCAAAGTGATGTCTGCTGTCTGTGGAAGATGTGAAGCTTCATTTCAGTAGACAGCTCCTGTCATGGCTG
The DNA here is from genome assembly GCA_009760885.1 of Achatina immaculata. Taxonomy (NCBI): domain Eukaryota; kingdom Metazoa; phylum Mollusca; class Gastropoda; order Stylommatophora; family Achatinidae; genus Lissachatina; species Lissachatina immaculata. The sequence continues at coordinate 32,775,522 of CM019692.1, read as the reverse complement.
ATGGTACCAAGTTTTGGTTGGCGTAATCAGTCATAGCAGGATCTTGCAATGTTTGCATTGTTCATTTTCTTTGTGCATGCATCTCCAGTCATTGCATTTGGGCCTCATTTCCTTCTCCACTGACACAGCTCCTGTATGCAGCTTCCTCATGTACAGCATGGTCTTTCACCAGTTCTTTACTTTCCGATCATTTCTTCAGCTTAACTTGGGCTTATGATATGCAGAAGGTGCCTTATTTGTGTTGCACCAACTCCCGTTCAGATGAGCATCTCCAAGGAAGAACAATATCTGAAGTCCTGCAAGTTTTTGTTGGATGCCAAAGTGAAAGCATGAATAAGAAATACTCTCAGAGTCAACTGCTTTAGAGTCGCACCTTCTGGGCTTTCTGAGTCATTCACAAGACAGCAGGTTCGACACCCGGTAGTAACACTTCTTACTGTAGGAAGCAGACCAGAAGGGTCATGAACATTTTCAACTGACAAGCACGGTGAAACATGGCTTGACCTGAAACCTTCCAGAACGAGACACTGAGAGATGCCTCAAGCACTACACACCAGGAGACAGCCAGAAAGAGTTTGCTGAATGAAGATGCACTAGTAGGGAAAGCACTGAAAGGAAATCAACTGAAAAGGAAAATACTGAAGATCTCAGAATCTCATATTATCTGTCTGAGGATGTCCTGATGGAGTTAAGAACACTGTAAAGCACACAATCAAGAAAATAATGATTGAGCTGAGAACATCACACATAACAATCAGTCAAGAAAATAATGATTGAGCTGAGAACATCACACATAACAATCAATCAAGAAAATAATGATTGAGCTGAGAACATCACACATAACAATCAATCAAGAAAATAATGATTGAGCTGAGAACATCACACATAACAATCAATCAAGAAAATAATGATTGAGCTGAGAACATCACACATAACAATCAATCAAGAAAATACTGATGAAACTGAGAACATCACACATAACAATCAATCAAGAAAATAATGATGAAACTGAGAACATCACACATAACAATCAGTCAAGAAAATAGTGATGAAATTGAAAACATCACACATAACAATCAGTCAAGAAAATAATGATGAAACTGAGAACATCACACACCACACATCACACATCACACACCACACATCACACACCACACAAAACAAAAGAAACTGATGGACTCATCAAAACCATGCAGTCCATAAAAAAAAACACAAAACACCCACACAGTCACACTCACTCACACACACACACAGTCTTCACACACACACACACACACACACACATACACACACACACACACTCACACACATCACAGAAAGCCAAACAAAACAAAAAATAAAAACACTAGAAAACTTCAGATGTAAATGAGAACTAAATAGAATTCTTAACAAAAGAAAAAAAATGTGAAAAAATCAATATTCTTTTTACAAGAAAACAGAAATTAGAATTTAAATAATCAAGTGATATGAAGGCAAGAAGACAGTCTGTTGTAGATTTTAAGACTATGCAGAGCTCCGATATAGTGGGTTATAGCGATCTGCCAGAAGTCTAGGAGAAGTGTCAGAGACAAGTTTATGAGAAGCAGTATCAGAGAGAAGTTTATGAGAAACAGTATCAGAGAGAAGTTTATGAGAAACAGTATCAGAGAGAAGTTTATGAGAAACAGTATCAGAGAGAAGTTTATGAGAAACAGTATCAGAGAGAAGTTTATGAGAAACAGTATCAGAGAGAAGTTTATGAGAAACAGTGTCCGAGAGAAGTTTATGAGAGTCAGTGTCAAAGCCAGGTTTATGAGAAGCAGTGTCAAAGTTAGTTTTATGAGAAACAGTGTCAGAGACAAGTTTATGAGAAGCAGTGTCAGAGACAAGTTTATGAGAAGCAGTGTCAGAGACAAGTTTATGAGAAGCAGTGTCAGAGACAAGTTTATGAGAAGCAGTGTCCAAGAGAAGTTTCTGAGAAGCTGTATCAGAGACAAGTTTATGAGAAGCAGTGTCAGAGACAAGTTTATGAGAAGCAGTGTCAGAGAGAAGTTTCTGAGAAGCCATATCAGAGACAAGTTTATGAGAAGCAGTGTCAGAGACAAGTTTATGAGAAGCAGTGTCAGAGACAAGTTTATGAGAAGCAGTGTCAGAGACAAGTTTATGAGAAGCAGTGTCAGAGACAGGTTTATGAGAAGCAGTGTCAGAGACAAGTTTATGAGAAGCAGTGTCCAAGAGAAGTTTCTGAGAAGCTGTATCAGAGACAAGTTTATGAGAAGCAGTGTCAGAGACAAGTTTATGAGAAGCAGTGTCAGAGAGAAGTTTCTGAGAAGCCATATCAGAGACAAGTTTATGAGAAGCAGTGTCAGAGACAAGTTTATGAGAAGCAGTGTCAGAGACAAGTTTATGAGAAGCAGTGTCAGAGACAAGTTTATGAGAAGCAGTGTCAGAGACAGGTTTATGAGAAGCAGTGTCAGAGACAAGTTTATGAGAAAGCTTATCCATCATTAGCACCACAAGGTCAGCCTGAGGTCAGGCTTAATAAATGCAGTAGGTTTCTACAAGGAGCATGATGAAGTGGATGGATAGGGCCTTGTTATCTGTGGTTTGTCATCCCTGATAAAATCTCCCGTATCTCTGTATAATCTTGTCAACAAATATGTGGGACAGCCTTTATACCGGGCATTTATGTAGACAACAGGACATGGACAGTAACATATAAACAACAGGACATGGACAGTAACATATAAACAACAGGACATGGACAGTAACATATAAACAACAGGACATAGACAAAATGGCATGGACAGCAGGTGTAAACATAAGGGAATTTGAAAACAGGGCATGCATAACAGTGCGTATGCAAAAAGGCATTGACAGCAGGACATGGACAACATGACGCAGAAAACATGACACAGACAATAGGACACTGATAAACTATACAGTCAGTAGATGACATTGGTAGGTTTAGAGAAGTAAGAACTACATCAGCCAGACAGTGGTAGGTTTAGAGAAAGTAAGAAATACATCAGCCAGACATTGGTAGGTTTAGAGAAAGTAAGAAATACGTCAGCCAGACAGTGGTAGGTTTAGAGAAAGTAAGGAATACATCAGCCAGACAGTGGTAGGTTTAGAGAAAGTAAGGAATACATCAGCCAGACATTGGTAGGTTTAGAGAAAGTAAGGAATACATCAGCCAGACAGTGGTAGGTTTAGAGAAAGTAAGAAATACATCAGCCAGACAGTGGTAGGTTTAGAGAAAGTAAGGAATACATCAGCCAGACCGTGGTAGGTTTAGAGAAAGTAAGAAATACATCAGCCAGACAGTGGTAGGTTTAGAGAAGTAAGAACTACATCAGCCAGACATTGGTAGGTTTAGAGAAGTAAGAAATACATCAGCCAGACATTGGTAGGTTTAGAGAAAGTAAGGAATACATCAGCCAGACCGTGGTAGGTTTAGAGAAGTAAGAAATACATCAGCCAGACATTGGTAGGTTTAGAGAAAGTAAGAAATACGTCAGCCAGACAGTGGTAGGTTTAGAGAAAGTAAGAAATACATCAGCCAGACATTGGTAGGTTTAGAGAAAGTAAGAAATACATCAGCCAGACATTGGTAGGTTTAGAGAAAGTAAGAAATACATCAGCCAGACAGTGGTAGGTTTAGAGAAAGTAAGAAATACATCAGCCAGACAGTGGTAGGTTTAGAGAAAGTAAGAAATACGTCAGCCAGACATTGGTAGGTTTAGAGAAAGTAAGAAATACATCAATCCAGACATTGGTAGGTTTAGAGAAAGTAAGAACTACATCATCCAGACAGTGGTATTAGGCAAAAACAGTTTTGAACAGATGAGAAAGATTAATGGAAGATCCCAGAGAGAGAGAGAGAGAGAGAGAGAGAGAGAGAGAGAGAGAGAGAGAGAGGTAACATGAATTTTGTTCTTGCTTTGATAAAAAGGGAGAATAATGTTCTTGTTCTCTGCCCTGTAGGATTAAGATCATGTTCTCTGTCCCGTAGGATTAAGATCATGTTCTCTGCCCTGTAGGATTAAGATCATGTTCTCTGCCCTGTAGGATTAAGATCATGTTCTCTGCCCTGTAGGATTAAGATCATGTTCTCTGTCATGTAGGATTAAGATCATGTTCTCTGTCATGTAGGATTAAGATTATGTTCTCTGTCCTGTAGGATTAAGATCATATTTTTTCGTTCTGAGGTGACTGAACCTTTCCTGATCTTCCAGAGCAACCTGCTAGAAGACAGGTTGATCATCAAGCCTCAAAACAAGACTTCTCAATTAGCTCCATCTCTGACAGTAGATGATATCTGAACAATGCTTATAACAGCAGGTGAACATAGCTGCTAAATTTACCTGAACTTTGAACTTCCTGTTACCAGTACCTTGGTTTCCCTTCACCTATAGTTGTTAACAATTTTATATCAAATACTCTTTGTACTATTGCTGACGAAACTAATTGTGCAATTTCAGGCATGATGTACATATACAAATATTTATGTTTTATTTTAAAGGTGCAAATCTTTTTCAGTTTATTGTGTTTTTTTTTTTTTTGTGAACTCGTTATTTTGTTATTTCACTAAAATATGACTCTTAGTTTATTTCACTTTCAGTATTGCTAAATATACAACATTGTATTGTGAAACATGCAATCAATATCTGTATTAAAATATTGATCATATAATATCAAATATTGATTGTTATGTGTGTGTTTCTGTGTGTGCATTAATATGTGTGTATGTATGTTTGTATAAGGGATGGAGCTGTTGACTTTCTTGGCAATCAGCAACCCATAACTGATAACCAGTGTCAGGGTTGGTGAACCATAGCTGACCAAGACCCTACCCCACCTCTCTTTTGGTACTCCCAGTAAAAAGGCCTATAGCCCCTGTGGTGGTGGAGTCTGTTAAAGAAGCATAGCTTACTCCCAGCAGTTTAGCTGCACTCAGTGACTGAAAACAAAATGATCGCTGGCACGAAGCTGCTTCAACTTCCTCTCTACATCGATGAGAAGGAACACTAGCTTAGAGCTCCAGGAAGATGGAACAAAAATATATAACCTATGTTATAGAAGAAGAAAATAATATATAACATATGTTATAGAAGAAGAAAATAATATATAACATATGTTATAGAAGAAGAAAATAATATATAACATATGTTAGAGAAGAAGAAAATAATATATAACATATTTTATAGAAGAAGAAAATAATATATAACATATGTTCAGCTTCTGATCCACACAATTAATAATATATAAAACATACTAAATATATGAGATGCAATTTTTAACTCATCTAGACACAACAAACAAACAACAAATTATCCATGCACAAATTAAAATATATTAATACAGCTACTTAAGCCACTCTGTAACATGTTTTGATTGTTACACAAGTACAGAGTCTGATCCCAGTTGGTGTTGGGCATAGAGTCTGATCCCAGTTGGTGTTGAGCATAGAGTCTGATCCCAGTTGGTGTTGAGCATAGAGTCTGATCCCAGTTGGTGTTGGACATAGAGTCTGATCCCAGTTCCTCACTGACAGAGCCTCCTTGGTGTGAAATAAAGATCTTGGGACAAAAACCCCAACATGAAAAAAAAACCGGACAGAAAAAAAATGTACGTAAAACTCTGTGGAATACATAAAGAACTTCTACTTAGAATGGGTTTTATGTAGGCGTACCACCTCGAGTCTTGTCTAGATGGGCGAGCATATGAAACTGACTAAACACAGAAGATGTGAGAGTATATGTTACTAGTGCTAACCACATTATTGTGTCTGTGGTATACGCCCATGGTTTTTGTATTTACCCTCTGTATTGTGTTCAGTCAGCAAGAAGCAGCAGTTCGAGTTGAAAATAGAATTGGAAAATATCAACCTATAAAACAAGGGGTGCGGCAAGGATGTGTACTATCTCCAGACCTTTTTTTCTCTGTACAGCGAGAATATTCTAAGAACGATCATCACAGAACCAGGCATAAATATTGGAGGATACAATATTAACAATCTTCGGTATGCTGACGACACAGTACTGAGAACCAACAACACCTGCAAAATCTCTTGGATAAAGTCGCCAAAGAAAGTGAATAGAAAGGCCTTACTTTGAACATCAAAAAGACAGAGACTATGGTTATATCTAAGAAACAGAATCCACCAGCATGCAGTATAAAATTAAACGGAACTATTCTAAAGCAGGTGCAGAAATTCAAATACCTTGGAGCAGTAATAACTTCAGATGGGAAATGCAGAACAGAAATTAAGAACAGATTAGGCCAAGCAAAGACTGCATTTCAGAGAATGATAAACATATTAGCTAACATATCCTTATCAATGCACGTTAGAAAATGAGTCCTAAAATGCTATATTGAACCTATCTTGTTATATGGAAGTGAATCATGGACAATAGGCAGGTCTGCACAAAAATCATTGGAAGCAGCAGAAATGTGGTTTATTAGAAGAATGTTACGAATCCCCTGGACAGCAAAAATAACTAATGAAGAATGTATGAGAAGAGCTGGAGAGACAAAAAAAAACCTTGTCAAAAAGATAAGAGAGAGACAATGTACTTTCATAGGACATGCAATGAGAAGAGGGGGCATTGAAAATATTATAACAACAGGAAAAATAGAAGGAAGAAGATCAAGAGGAAGACCAAGAGAAGTGATACTGGACAGTCTGACAGGATGGTGTGAGAGGAGAACTGATGGCCTGCATGAAGGATCGTGTGCTCTGGAGAAGCATAATAGCCAACGACAGTCGGCACTGCACATGATGATAATGTGATGATGATGATGATTGTGTTCAGTGAATGTTTGCGTGAGTTGTTAGAATTCGGGTAGCATAGGACTCCGAGAGTAAGCTCAGACGGTTTGTCTGCTACTTGGAGGGAGGGGGGAGGGGAACAGAATGAACGTTTGGTTTGAGAGAATGTATTCTGTCGTTTCTGTCTACATGGAAGTTGAAATGAAGATGTGTTTCGTCAAGTCTTGTTCCCGCGTTTGTCTGAACGTTTGAGAAGTTATTAGTTCCATGGCTGGATGTACTGACAGCTGAACTGGAGTTGTTCAGTTCGATATGTTACCAGTTATGTTCTTCCTGTATCGCTGTACCATAATCATCATCATGTTTCGTCAATAAACGTTAAGTGCTGCTGGAGCATACAGACTCGTCTGCTTATTTGCAACAAGCAATGACTGCCAAGTTGCAAGAACCTGGAAGTTGTCTGAAACGATTTTTAGTCACAGACAGACAAGCGGACAGACAGACAGACAGGACAGAACAGACAGACAAACAGGACAGACAGACAGTCAGACAGTACTAACTTCACACCAGGCCTGCCAGCGATATTGGCATACAGGTAGGCTAAACTAACAGAGAAGATAAAGGAAGAAGACAGAAAAAGAAGAATCAAGAGGTTTGGATAAGGAAGAAAAGAAGGATGAGATGTCACCATAGCCCACTCCCAGTAAGACTTGATACTTCTTGTAAAGATCTTCATCAGTAAAGATCTTCTTCTGGACTCTCATGTACACAGTGGTCATCATCAACTAGCTTGTCTGACAAACAATGATGTGGAGTATGTTTACTGAGGTCATCCACTGGTTTGTCTGACAAACAATGATGTGGAATATGTTTACTGATATCATCCTCTACATTGAGGTGAATGTATCACTTACTGGCTTGCCTGATGTACAGTGGTGATAACCAAGTAATATTGTAACATTCTAGTTGAAAAAATAACTGACAGCATTTGTTCTGTTATCACTGAAATGCTGATAGCCAGCACAGGTTGAACTAACACTTGTCAAAATAACCTAACCACAAGCAAAGCATCAATAGCTACGTGTCACATTCAGATATCTAAAGTATTATGCAAGTAGTTATTTTATTAACATTGTTAATATTAACAAACTGTACTAACAAATAACATAACAAAAGTCTAATGAAAGGCTATTTAACTTTAGATATAACACAAATTTCCTTATACTGGAAATGGTATCTCTTTTTTATTTTTTTTTTATTTTCCTTTCTTGCTTTTGCTAAACTCTCTCTCTCTCTCTCTCTCTCTCTCTCCCTCCCTCCCTCTCTCTCTCTCCCTATCTTTCTCTCTCTCCCTCTCTCTCTTATTGGCTATCAACATCTGTCATTCAGAGAGAACGACATCTTAGCTCCGCCTTAAAACAAACCATCCTGGCAACCCCTTCTTCTGTGTCCGAGTGTTGGTTGGTCATGATTTACATGCAGCCCCGTCGCCCTGACAAAGTCTGCAGTCTTCTCAAGGCCTGGGTGTGAGCCCCACAGCTTCTCTTTCAGCTCCTCTCCCCTGGGTCAGGTCTGTGCTCGGAGGTTTGTCTAGTTTGGACAGATCTGCAGAAGATGCTCCAGTGTCTGGAAATAAAGGTCACAGGGACATTCATTTGTCTGTGACACCCTCATGGCAACGTTACAGATGATGATGATTTTAAAATATAACACAGAGGTTTAAAAAAACCTATTTAATTAAAATTGTTGCTACTGTTTATGGGCCTGGAACTATGAGAGGAATATTCTCAGAAGCTAGTGCTGTGAAGATGTTGGGGCACAAGCATTGTATTAGAGCGGATTACTATGTCAAGCTCGCATGCACGAAGTGAGCCCAGAAAGACATAGCTTCCCAGCAACTCCACCGCACTGGAGACCACAGGTATCTGCGCCATCAGTAAGGATAAGCGTGCTACTGAAGACATATCTTGTTTTCTGGTAACAGCCATCAAAGAATGCCACTCTGATGACAGAAGCCGCCTAGGCCTTGAGAAACGCTATATTCAGGAATACGGAAAGCTGGAACCACATGGCTTAAACTAGAAATTCAGCTACACTCAACGCTTCTTTTATTCGCAATCATATTCCCTCTGTACTAAGTTCTACTCTTTCCTACCTGCAACACATATTTCAGAACCTTCTCACTGCATTAGACTACTAATCCTCTACCACAACCATATTCACCTATTCCAGTCGCCTTTCTCTTGGCTGGATTAACACTGTATCGCCTTCTCTCCCCACCTCCTCTGCACTAATCACACATAGCAGGTCTGCATTTAAACAAACACTCCAGCACACGCACTCCTGGACGCACTATCTCACAAGTCACAGATAAGTGCTCCATTTATTCTTAAGTCATGACCCAGAGGGGCCCACCCCCCTTAGAGTGTCAGGAGTTTAAAGGGCCGAAACACTTGTCTGAGGGGGGTACTTCCTTGATGATCTGAAGGAGTTGTGTTGTTGTTCCGCTCTCTACGGTAGAGAGTTTCCTGCATATATTCCATTTGTTGCCATTCCTGTTTGTTGTAAACTTATATTTGATCTTCTTTCCCTATTTGTTTGCCTTGCATGTTCTTGTTTGATTAAGAAGTCAACAGAAACGTGTGCTAGTTCATTAGTAAAGCTGTTTTCTTAAATAGTTTTAACATTTTGCCATCACAGCTTTACTACAGTGGCTTCGTGCATGGTTACATACTTAGTTGTATATACTTATACACTGTTTATAAGTTTGTTGCTGGAAGCACCAAGAGAGAGGTGAGACAAGGTCTTGACCAGCTCATATTGGCTTGACCTGACAACTAACACAGCCTGGAGACAACACTCCAATGTACTAATAAATTATTTGCACACGCTTTGAGATCAAAATATAAAATATAAGGAAGGGGAAAAAATCAAATTTAACTCCCGCGGGATATTGATCTTTCCCCAGGCAAACCATCAAGTTTTATATGCATCTCAGAGGGGGAAAAAAAGTTATAATCTCCCTTCTTTCAGACAAGGGAAACAACTTTAAGAGTACTCAGATTCCGTACTTTTAAGATTTAAAATAAAAGATTTAAAATCTAAAACACTGCAATTATAAATATTACGCTTTGTTCTCATGAGATTAAAATGACTTGGAACAAGAATGGCCATCAGCCTAACTCCAGTCAAATATCATATGACATTTTTGTTGAGGATGGAAGGCTATCAGGCAAACGTAATTTGATAAACAATGAAATGTAACGCTTCTGTACTCCCCCCCCCCCCTCCCCACAAATCACAAATAAAAACTTTCGAAGGACCACGCGAAATGGATGAGGAAAGGAGTGGCCTTGCATTAATATGTTTCTTCGTTTCAAGCACAAGTGAGGCTTACACGTGATAGAAAAGGTATGCATAAAGTGAAACTATCAAGACAGACATGCTTTGCTATGACTGTCGTTAATGAAACAAATTCAATGTTATATAGAATCATTTATGATAGACTTGTCTAGCTAAATGATAGTCAGCCATATACAGCTAACCACCAACTGAATAAAAACTAAATAATGGTCAGCCAGATACAGTTAACATCCAACTGATTCTTCTTCTTCTTCTTCTTCTTCTTCGTACGCATTGTCTGTCTATATCTGCAGTCCTGTCTCTTGGATAAATTTCACTGTTTTTTGTAACTCATGTATGGAACTGTAGAGCTTATCTTCTTTAGTGGTTTCACTGGGCCATATATTACTTCTCAGTGTCTCGTAGTTGGTGCAATTTTGGAGGATATGTTCCACAGTTTGGGGCACCTGGGTGGTGGTGTCTGTGGCTTCCTGTAGGTTTTTAATCATGCTTTTCTTCTGATTATAGGTGATCCCTATGTCTGGTTGCTCCATTTCAGTGCCCTTTTTGGCCACACGGTCGGCTTTCTTATTGCCTGGTATCCCACAATGGGAGGGAATCCACTGCAAAGTGACTCTGTGTTGTGAGCCAATTTTTGACAAGGCATCCTTAAGATCTGGTAGTCTGTTGCACTGAAGAGCTTCCAGTACTGATCTTGCATCTGTGAGAATTACTATGGGGCATATATCAATTCTGGAGTTTGATAGTTTTTCAACTGCAGCAATAATTGCCTTAACTTCTGCATCAAAGTTATTGCAGTATTTTCCAGTGGGTATGGAAATCTTGTCAGTGATGTTGTTTGGATATTCAGTATGTGCTCCTGCCTCTCCATTCTTTATGGCATTGTGTGCAAATCCATCTGTATACACACGTATCCAGGTGTCACATGGATATTTGTCATCTAGCACACTAAGTGTGGCTGTTGATCTTACAAGGCTGCTTTGCATCTCACCATTCTGCACACCTTTCACTTCAGTTTGAATAGTTATTTGTGTACAATCTGCTTCTTTCCATGGTGTATGCTCTGGTGCAGGTGATAATGGAGCAACTACAGTTGGAAGATCAGGTATCAGCTTACGCATACACTTGGCCTGGTGAATGAAGCTGCTTCTTTTAAGCCGTCTTAGTGCCAAGTTATTGAATCTCTCCTTCAGGGGATGGCTTACAGAGCTGAGGAATTTCAAAGGTCATGACCTTTGTGTCTCTACGTTCTTTTAGCGCTTGAACACCAACTATTTTCTGCATTTCTACTATTGGTGTGGACCTCATGGCACCTGTGATAATCCGTAGTGACTGATTTTGAACTTTGTCTAGATTATGCAGCGTAGTGTTTGATGCTGTGCACCAAGATGTTGAGCCATATTCTAAATGTTGTAGAATACTTTGCTGATATACATTCTTGAGGATTCTTTCACTAGCTCCCCATGTGATTCCACTCAATTTTCTTAATATGGCTAGTTTTCTTCTGGCTTTTGCTTCTGCACTGTTGATGTGTTGCTTCCAGGTCAGTTTTGAGTCAAGAGTCACTCTTAAGTAAGTGGACTGGTTGTTCATCCTTAAGGGTATTTCATTTACAAAGATCTTACCTGCTTTCTGTTTAGATGAGAGAGTGAACAGAGTGGTACTTGATTTCTCTGTGTTGATACTTACACACCATTTGTTTGTCCATGATGTCAAGATGTCTTCTGCTCTTTGGAGTCTATGTGTAGCAACTGTCGCATATTCATCTGTACACCACATGACCAGATCATCTGCATACAGTGCCGCTTTTTTTCCATAGGGTAGTTCCTTGACCAGGTCATTAATGAATACAAGGAATAGTGTAGGCGAAAGGACTCCTCCTTGTAGTACACTGTCGCAGAAGTACTTTCTGGCTTTTGTGTCCATCCATTACTACTCTAGCTCTTCTATTATGCAAATATGACTTTATCCAGTTGTACAGTCTTCCATTCACATTGCAGTTTCTTAGTTTCCACAGCAGACCTTTTTCCATACTTTATCAAAGGCTTTCTTCAGGTCTATCCACGCTGCTAGTACAAGGTTTTTCTCTTGGAATGCATCCTCAGTCTCTTGAGAGAGATAGGTCACTTGATCTTCCGTACTGTAGTACTGCCTAAATCCTGCTTGTTGTGGAACAAGAAGGTTTTCACTTTCTATGTACCATTTTAGTCTCAGGTCAATGATGCGTTCCATCGTTTTGCATAGGCAGATAATGAGACTGATTGGCATGTAGTTGGAGACTGTATCACTGTTTTTCCCTGCCTTTAGCAGTGGTACCATGCTTGCTTCCTTCCAGATCTGAGGTAACTTACATGTGCTCCAGCACATATTGAAAATATCCAGCAGTTTTCCCATTGCTGCAATTCCCAGGTTCTTGATCATTTCATTGGACACTCCATCTGGTCCTGGTGATTTCCTTGGTTTCAGTTTACTGACTGCTAGGTCTAACTCGCTGCGTGTGATTGGTGCATGTATTGTGATCATAGCCCCAGCTTTGGGAATGGCTGTTAAAATTTCCACAGACCATCAGTTTCTCTGTATGTGGGATTGTTTCTAGAACAAGTGGACGGTCATTAGGATAGTAATAGTTAAGGAGGTGAAAGTCTGTATTACTGGTTTTTAGATGGATCATCTGGTATTCGGCTCCTTTCATGTACACTCCCACCTGACATGCGCTGATGTTATTCTTAACAAGTGTGAGTACTCCTTCTTTTCTTCTGTCCTGTCTGTCTGATCTAAAACACTGGTAGCCTCTGATTTTAAAGGCAGCATCTTTGGTTAGGTGTGTCTCCTGTATGCAGCATATACTTACCTGCTCTGCAAAGAGTATGTTCTCTAGTTCCACCTTTTTTCTGTAGCCATCTCTAACACTGCTGACACTCTCAGCTTTCTACTACATTATTTTAGGTTCTTTCTTTTTGGCAGGGGGCCCAGCATTGCACCTGCCTAGTTAGTCTTTCTCAGTGTGAGCACCAAGTTTGAAAACATCAGATAGAGACATTTCATTAGTGATAATGCGTGTTACCCTGATTTTTGTGATGCGCCTTTTGGCTAGGTACCTCCGACTTCGGCACCTTTCCTTGCTAGGGCAGACTGTGGTCTTGCTCGGACTTCCATGAAGACATTGGTGTAGGCTGGCCTGGCCAAAACTTTGTTTTCCAGCCTCTGGTGGCTGTACTTAAGTCCCTTCTCCGTGTCAGATCCAGCGTGCAACGCTGGCTGTCCAGATGGCTTTGAGACAGTTCAACAGAGACACTCCGACTTTGGGATGAGGAATCCAGTGAGTGCCTCAACGATATCCATTCCCCGCCACCCATAGTCTACTGGCTCTGTTTTGTTTACATCATTGTGATAGCCATTGTTGTAAAGACCTATAGGCTTGTCACATCCTGGATTCATTGGTTTCACACCAGACTTCCCTCATCCCCGCCAGAGATCTCCACGTCCCCATCTGTCCACCAACCTGACATTACATTTTATAAAAATAATTGCTATTAGTGTTGATTGCTACAGGTTTCTTGGCTATAGAAGTAGGTCAGAGTTTTTAAGCAAACAGATCTTTATTCCCTGTCTCACAAAGACTGTGTTAAGATAAGTGTGTTCTTAACACAGTTGTTGCCAGAAGAATCCAACTGATTCAAAACTAAATGATGGTCAGCCAGATATAACTAACATAAAATTGATTCAAAACTAAATGATGGTTGGCTAGATACAGCTAACATCCAAATGATTCAAAACTAAATGATGGTTAGCTAGATACAGCTAATATCTTATTGATTCAAAATTAAATGATGATTAGCTAGATACAGCTAACACCATCTGATTCAAAACTAAATGATGGTTAGCTAGATACAGCTAACGTCCAAATGATTCAAAACTAAATTGTGGTTAGCTAGATACAGCTAACATCCAACTGATTCAAAACTAAATTATGGTTAGCTAGATACAGCTAAGGGTGTCTGAGTGGCGAAGTGGTTAGTGCACTGGTCTCTCATGGCGAAGGTCGGGGGTTCGAATCCGGCCGGCGGCACCCTAGTCACCCAGCTGTAGAAATGGGTACCCGACTTCTCTGGAGTTGGGGAAAGAAAGGCAGCCAGGCGCAATACTGACCATATCACCCTCTAGTGTGCTGACAGGTCAAGGAAAATATGGGCACTAACACCATATCCCTATGTGCCTCTAAGGCATGACAGGGTTACCTTTACTTACTACCTTTAGATAGAGCTAACATCCAACTGATTCAAAACTAAATTGTGGTTAGCTAGATACAGCTAACATCCAACTGATTCAAAACTAAATGATGGTCAGCTAGATACAGCTAACATCCAAATGATTCAAAACTAAATGATGGTTAGCTAGATACAGCTAACACCATCTGATTCAAAACTAAATGATGGTTAGCTAGATACAGCTAACATCCAAATGATTCAAAACTAAATGATGATTAGCTAGATACAGCTAACACCATCTGATTCAAAACTAAATGATGGTTAGCTAGATACAGCTAACGTCCAAATGATTCAAAACTAAATTGTAGTTAGCTAGATACAGCTAACATCCAACTGATTCAAAACTAAATTATGGTTAGCTAGATACAGCTAAGGGTGTCTGAGTGGCGAAGTGGTTAGTGCACTGGTCTCTCATGGCGAAGGTCGGGGGTTCGAATCCGGCCGGCGGCACCCTAGTCACCCAGCTGTAGAAATGGGTACCCGACTTCTCTGGAGTTGGGGAAAGAAAGGCAGCCAGGCGCGATACTGACCATATCACCCTCTAGTGTGCTGACAGGTGAAGGAAAATATGGGCACTAACACCATATCCCTATGTGCCTCTAAGGCATGACAGGGTTACCTTTACTTACTACCTTTAGATACAGCTAACATCCAACTGATTCAAAACTAAATTGTGGTTAGCTAGATACAGCTAACATCCAACTGATTCAAAACTAAATGATGGTCAGATAGATACAGCTAACATCAAAACGATTCAAAAGCCATCTTTTTTAGACAGTAAGCCACTATAATGACTGCTTCTATTTTTAGACGACCTTTGTCTGGTCGGAGAATCACAGCTGATCGGTAGGGAGCTGGAATTTGACAACAAAAACAAGGAAACTGTAAGAGATCGTCCTCAACATTGTAGGTCATGGGGAAACCACCCAGAGCAATACTCCCACTGGCTGGTTTTTCTGCGGATGATTTCCTTGTGACCTTGACTTTTGAACTGTCAGGGCCGAGTTGAGATGTTGAAGCACAGACGCTGAGAGTAGCAGGAATAGTTTTTTTTTTCTTTCAAGAGTATAAGTAAGCGAAATGCTACTCTCTCAGCTGCACTGTTGTCAGAACAGGCTGTTAGTCGTACTGAAGGCAGTTGAACAGCAAATTCTGAAAGCAAATTAGTAGCAACAACATTATAGGAAGGTAGACAAGATTGTGTCAAAATCTGGGTCTCTGGCCTTCTGACAATTATTTTCACATCCAAATCTCTCAGTGGAGCACACAGAAGTAAATCATTAGAACTGGAGATCACAATTCAAGAGGTGGTGGATTCTATCTGAAAGCAAATGAGCTAAAATACAATGCCAAGAAGAAAGAATTGAGAAGAGAACAGCATTGGAAGTACCAAAAAAAAAAAAAAGAAAAAATTCTAAGAACGCCATCATGACCTGAATGCCAGACATCAGGCATCAGACATTTCTTTGGACTAAAACTCGAGACTGATTCTGACGGACAAAATATTGGCTCATTACTTGCAAATAGTCACTGGATGTCTGGCTCGATCTGTACACACAGCAAGCTGTTGACTGATTCAAAAGAATCTCTTCAACAAGAGCACCACAATTCACGTACGGAAACGTACGTCCATGTCTTTCTTCTCTGCTTCCGGATTAAGAAAAAAGAAATAGTATGTCCATTTCTTCCCATTAGCTCATTCTAACTGCTATTTGGGGGGGGGGTCAAGACACTGTTTGCTTTGGCAATCAAAGCTGACATGTTAGCATGTTGGCGAACGATAGCTGATCAAGACCCTGTCCCACCTCTCCGTTGGTACCCCCAGTAATAGATTTAGCCTGAGTAACCGGACAAGGATCTCAATAGTTTCAATTGTGGTGGAGCCTGGTAAAGAAGAATTGGCAACCCTGGCTTTTTAGCTGTACTACGGGGCTCTCTCTCTCTCTCTCTCTCTCTCTCTCTCTCTCACACACACACAAACACAAAAACCAGCTGCCATAACCCTTTCGCAGAAAGACACGATGCTGTTCTTCAACATCTTCACGGCATCGACTCTAGGGAGATTGCAGAAGAAGAAGAAGAAGAAGAAATGTTGTAATTTACCACAGAAAGAAATGATGATAAAAGTTTCTTGTAATTCATATTAATTTTGTTTTTACTTTTTACTTTTAAAATTAATTTTCTCTCTCTTCTTCTTCACCCTTCTCTTTCTCTCATTCTCTTTCCCCATTCTCTCTCCCTTCTCTCTCTGCTCTCTCTCTTTCCTCTCTTTCTCTCCTCCCTCTTCTCTCTTTCTCCTCTATCTCTCTCCTCTCTTTCTCTCCTCTCTCTCTCTCTTCCCTCTGTCTTTTTCTCTCCCTCTTCTCTCTTTTCCATCTCTCTCTTCTTTCTCTCCTCTCTCTCTCCTCCTTCTATCCTCTCCCTCCCCTCCCCCTCTCTTTTCTCTTTCTCCATCCCTCTCCTCTCTCTCTCCTCTTTCTCCTGTCCTCTCTCTCTCTTCCCTCTCTTTTATTCATTCATTCATTCATTCATTCATTCATCAGTTCTCTCTTATCTCTCTCTCTTTTCTCTATCCATCTCCCCTTCTTCTCTCTTCTCTCTCCCCTCTCTCTTATCTCGATGCCTCTCCTCTCTCTGAGCTTGTGTGTGTGTTTCTTTTTACAGTATCTAACCTACAAAATATTCCAATTTGTTAGCAATCGATTCTGGCCCCTCCAGGGATGTTTGGATTTTTCTGACAGCATGTTCTGGTTTATGTTCAGACAAATAACTTTGACATGCCAGACAGTTTTCATTTATCAGATGGACATTTCTTAAGATATAATTATGGGCTAGAAGTGAGAAGTTAACAATAAAACTGTCAACCAGAAGTGAGAAGTTAACGATAAAACTGTCAACCAGAAATGAGAAGTTAACGATAAAACTGTCAACCAGAAGTGAGAAGTTAACAATAAAACTGTCAACCAGAAGTGAGAAGTTAACTTATGGAGGTTAAAATGCTTCGATAGACCGCGTATTAGAGGCTGTTAACATACAAATTTGTGGGCGCACAAGCTGAAACGCAATGTAGCAAAAGTCTATAAACACGCAAACTAATAACACAGCCTCAAACAATTAGTGTTAACAAAATATAGTCTAAAACAAAAGATAATCTAAAAACACACAAAATAATAACACAGTGCAAAAACAGTTTAAAAATACAACATAACATCACAGCATAAAATATACAATATAACACAGTGTAACAACAATTTAAAACATAGTATAACAATACAATATAACAACAGAATGCAACAACACAATGTAACAATTTAAAACTCACAATATAAAACAACACAGTGGAACAACAGATTAAAACAGTACAATATAACAATACAGTATAACAATATAATATAACAACACAGTGTAACAACAATTTAAAACACAATATAACAACACATTGTAACAATATAGTGTAACAACAGATTAAAACATACATTATAACAATACAACATAACAATACAATACAACAACGCAGTGTAACAGCAATTTAAAAATACAATATAACAATACAAATGGATGCATCAGCAGCAGGGCATCTTGTATACAACCGAGAGGCCTATAGGAGAGATGTTAAGGAGGCAAAGTTCCGCAGGGGACATGCTAATGACTGACTGACTGACTGATTATAACAATACAGTAACAACAATTTAAAACACACAGTAGTCCAACACAGTGTAACAACAGATTGAAACATACAGTATAACAATACAACAACACAGTGTAACAACAGATTAAAACATACAATATAACAAGGAAGTGTAACAATTTTAAACACACAGTAGAACAACACAGTGTAACAGCACACAGATTAAAACACACAATATAGCAACAGTGTAACAGAACGGAGTTTAAAACTCACAGTGTAACAACACACAGCTTAAAACTCACAGTGTAACAACACAAAGCTTAAAACTCACAGTGTAACGACACAAAGCTTAAAACTCACAGTGTAACAACAGACAGTTTAAAACTCACAGTGTAACAACACAAAGCTTAAAACTCACAGTGTAACAGCACACAGTTTAAAACTCACAGTGTAACAACACAAAGCTTAAAACTCACAGTGTAACAATACACAGCTTAAAACTTACAGTGTAACAACACACAGTTTAAAACTCACAGTGTAACAACACACAACTTAAAGCAGACAGTGTAACAACACACAGTAACCTCACAGTGTAACAACACACAGCTTAAAACACACACTCCAACAACGCACACAATCAACGAGAGAAGCCAGCAAGTGTAAAATCGATACTCGTGTGGAACATAAGTGTAAGTCAAGATACACCGCTAATCCGGCGCCCAGTCAAGTCGGGGGCGCTTTTATAGAACATATCGATCTAACAGAAGAGAAGCAGGGGATACTTTATTTAGTAGTGGGTCGAGAAGTGGGTTTAAGAAGCGGGTCTGTAATTGGGTGTAAAGATGGATCTATAATTGGGCGTAAAGATGGATCTGGAAATAGGTCTAGTTTGTTTTGCAAGGACACAAAAGGTGCATCTAGAGAGGGGTCTAGTATGGACGTTTGGGTCTAAGACTGGATAGAGAAGTGGGTCTGGCTGCAGGTCTATTAGTGACCTAGGTTCTAGATTAGCAGTGGGTTTACTAGTAGGTCTATTAGTGACCTAGGTTCTAGATTAGCAGTGGGTTTACTAGTAGGTCTATTAGTGACCTAGATTCTAGATTAGTAGTAGGTTTACTAGTAGGTCTATTAGTGACCTAGATTCTAGATTAGTAGTAGGTTTACTAGTAGGTCTATTAGTGTCCTAGGTTCTAGATTAGTAGTAGGTTTAGTAGTAGGTCTATTAGTGACCTAGATTCTAGATTAGTAGTAGGTTTACTAGTAGGTCTATTAGTGACCTAGATTCTAGATTAGTAGTAGGTTTACTAGTAGGTCTCTTAGTGTCCTAGGTTCTAGATTAGCAGAGCATGTACTAGTAGGTCTCTTAGTGTCCTAGTGTTTCTACAGTAGGTGTGAGAACTGGATCCTACAGTTATCTTTCTTTAGTTTAAATTAAATTTTATCTATCTATCTATCTATCTATCTATCTATCTATCTATCTATCTATCTATCTATCTATCTATCTATCTATCTATCTATCTATCTATCTATCTATCTATCTGTTCACTTTGTCTTATCTCAGTTACGCTTCTGTTCACTTTGTCTTATCTCAGTTACGCTTCTGTTCACTTTATCTTATCTCAGTTACGCTTCTATTCCCACTGTCTTATCTCAGTTACGCTTCTGTTCACACCGTCTTATCTCAGTCACGCTTCTGTTCACACTGTCTTATCTCAGTCACGCTTCTGTTCACTTTGTTACGCTTCTGTTCAAACTGTCTTATCTCAGTCACTCTTCTGTTCACACTGTATTATCTCAGTCACGCTTCTGTTCACACTGTCTTATCTCAGTCACTCTTCTGTTCACATTCTTGTCTCAGTCACGCTTCTGTTCACACTGTATTATCCCAGTCACGCTTCTGTTCACACTGTATTATCTCAGTCACGCTTCTGTTCACACTGTATTATCTCAGTCACACTTCTGTTCACACTGTATTATCTCAGTCACGCTTCTGTTCACACTGTATTATCTCAGTCACACTTCTGTTCACACTGTATTATCTCAGTCACGCTTCTGTTCACACTGTATTATCTCAGTCACGCTTCTGTTCACACTGTATTATCTCAGTCACGCTTCTGTTCACATTCTTATCTCAGTCACGCTTCTGTTCACATTCTTATCTCAGTCACGCTTCTGTTCACATTCTTGTCTCAGTCACACTTCTGTTCAGACCCTATTGTAGTTTTATCTTTATCGTCATTTCTGTGGGCAGTACTTGCTCCCAGTATCTTCCTCTAGGCAACATCTCGCCAGTGCCTGGTACAAATGAAGCAATGTCTTCTCACTCACGTCAATGACAATCGATAAAGCTATTAATACAATGAATTTTTAATATGCCCAAAAGATGTCATCTGATGAATGATTTGAAGCACCTCAGATATTGATTTCAAATCTCCAAGGCGAGCATGACCGATGTGCTTTTAATGGTACTTCATTGCGATACTTTAGTTTAGAACTAAATTTCTCCAATCCTGGGTTTTGTCCAATGCTTTAGAGAAAAATTTCTCCAGTCATTGGTTTTGTTCAATATTTTAGAAATAAATTTCTCCAGTCTAGGTTTTGTCCGATGTTTTAGAAATAAATGTCTCCAGTCCTGGGTTTTTTTCAATGTTTTAGCAAAAAAATGTCTCCAGTCCTGGGTTTTTTTCAATGTTTTAGCAAAAAAATGTCTCCGGTCCTGGGTTTTTTCCAATGTTTTAGCAAAAAAATGTCTCCAGTCCTGGGTTTTTTTCAATGTTTTAGCAAAAAAATGTCTCCAGTCCTGGGTTTTTTTCAATGTTTTAGCAAAAAAATGTCTCCAGTCCTGGGTTTTTTTCAATGTTTTAGCAAAAAAATGTCTCCAGTCCTGGGTTTTTTCCGATGTTTTAGAAATAAATTTCTCCAGTCCTGGGTTTTGTCCGATGTTTTAGAAATAAATGTCTCCAGTCCTGGGTTTTGTTCAATGTTTTAGAAAAAAATGTCTCCAGTCCTGGGTTTTGTCCGATGTTTTAGAAATAAATTTCTCCAGTCCTAGGTTTTGTCCAGTGTTTTGCTAATCTGTAGATGAATAAAAAATGTTATTAGGACCAAAGCTTCGTGGTTGCTAGAAGGGGCGGGGCTTCCACTCTGGAAAATTGTGATTTGGAATCGTTGTCTACAGAAATAACTTATTTCCAAGGGTTTGTTGTTTCGTTTCTTAACTGGTTGGTCTGTTTGTTCACTGACTAGTTTATCTGTTTGTTGATTGGCTGGTCTTTGTGTTTGTTGACTGGCTGATCTGTTTGCTGTTGGCTGACTAGTGTGTTTCTTGTTGACTGGCTGGTTTGTTTGTTGTTGGCTGACTGGTCTGTTAATTTGTTGACTGACTGGTCTGTTTGTTTGTTGACTGACTGGTCTGATTTTCGACTGACTGATCTTTTTGTTGACTGACTGCTCTGTTTGTTCACAATAATGATAATGCACTTCTTGATATTCCTGGAAACGTGCACTTTCGTTCTCTACAGAGTTAAGAAACTGAAACCACATGCTTGGAGCCGGATGGAGAGTGACAGATATTGGTACTACAGATTAAGAGTCGGACAGGGAGGAGTGACACATTCCGAAACCCAATCGTCGATTAAAACTGAAAGTTAGATTTGTTTATCTCCAAGGAATCGACTTCACTCTCGTACAGAACACAGTGACCATAACCAGCTGCCCAGTCCGCGGTGAGACACCAGCAGCACTGCATGGAGACAGGACATACTTGTCTGAGCAGCTGCAGCTTGGTATCTTCAGTAACTGTGCCAGCTTTACCCGGGTCAGTTTTGTTCCGTGGTATCTATGTAGCAGCTGTTTTAAACAGTCAAAAGTCACATTTGACCTAAATGTTTGAGCTGATATCTGAAAATCTCCGTTAATAGGTACGAGTTTGTCACGGACTCATTGAGAATGTGCAGGCAATTCTGACAGTTACAAAAGGACAGAACAATTTTTTTTAAAAATCCGAAAGCAAAGTATGAGAGAAAGAATTTAAGTGAATGAGATATGAAAGTATTGTGGAGCTGGGGAAAGCTGGTGGAGCTGATGAGAAGAAAAGAGTAGGCTTCATATTATTTCGAACTAAAATAACGTCCTTTTGATTTTTTTTCCTCTGTCCAACTGTTAACTAGGTGTGCTTCTGTTTTGTGGAAGTTAGTTTTCTCGTCAGTGTTGTGTTGGGTACCATTTTCTTACAGCTGGATCGAATGGATATCTCCGATGGTGAGTCATGAATCCATAACGTTACGGATGAGAAGACAGGCCACTATCGACTAGCTTGCTCGTGTGCCTATTTTTTAAGTCATTAACTCTTGTGCGCTTACTAAATGTTGGGATGCGGAGGGTTAAAGCAATTGTATATGCATATTAATTATCGATTAGTTTCAGCAAAGTCATTTAAAATGTACACAATTTATGGATGAATTTATCTCTGCGGAAGGCAGAATTCACATTCCCGTCTTCACTGTCTGCCCGGAAGAATTCACAAAATAAGAAAGAAGTTCATTCTGGTCTGCAACCACGAGGGAGCGCGATCGATGGATGACAGGCACGCCTGGTCTCTTTTTGGTCTGGATAGAAGCCTGGCAGAGAAAATGACCGGGAGCTGTTGGGTGCGGGATTTGTTCTGAAGGAGTGGAGGAGAGGAAGTGCGCAGATTTTTCTCACGCTGTAGATCGTGCGGGTTTTTTGAAGTTGCCAGAAGGATGAGATGTCGGCCAGTCTGGCCGTGATCTTCTAGAGGTAAGCTCTTGTCTGTTGAGTTAATTTACTATAAACTTTTGTTCGCTCATTATTTGGAGATATCTGAACTCACAAGTTTGTGCTGCGCGAAGGTTCACTTTGAGTGGGCTTTCGAGTTGTATTTGTTAACATTCCTAGTCGCCCTCCTTTTGGGTGTCCTCTTCGAGCTCAGTTTTGATCATAAAAATGATGTATTTGACTTTTGCTATTTCATAGTCATCATTCTCATCGTTACCTGCAATGTCAGCATCATCATGTTCCGCGTTAAAGCATCGAGTAAGCAGATCTAGAACGAATGATTAATTGTCATCGCTTTTATCAAGCACAGTCCATTTCCTTCAATTATATTTCAGTCTTTTAATCCATCCATCCATCCATCCATCCATCCATCCATCCATCCATCCATCCATCCATCATCCATCCATCCATCCATCCATCCATCCATCCATTCGTTCATCCATCCATCCATCCATCCATCCATCCATCCATCCATCCATTCGTTCATCCATCCATCCGTTCATCCATCCATCCATCCATCCATCCATCCATTCTTTCATCCATCCATCCGTTCATCCATCCATCCATCCGTCCGTCCGTCCGTCCATCCATCTATCCATCCATCCATCCATCCATCCAACCATCCATTCGTCCGTCCGTCCATGCATCCATCCATCCATCCATCCATCCATCCATCCATCCATCCATCTTCTTGCTTCATTTCTTAGATCTTCCAAACTCTCATCGACTAAGTACTCCACCAAAGAAAAGTGAAGAGTTGTTGGACGAATCTACGTCTGCAGACAAAACTGAAGTTTTTCGTTTGTCAAAACAGCTTATTTCTTCTTTAACTGTATCTCACATAATTCTATATTTTCTCTCCTTCCTTTTGTCTTGTCTTGCCTCCTTTCCCATAACCTTAGAGTATTGAGGGAGAAATCAGAGTTCTTGGTTGAGGTTTGGGATTTTTAAGGTTTCTGTAATCTCCTATCTCCATCTCTTGCGCATGCGTCCTCCATGGTTTCTTTAGTTTTTAGCGCAAATGCTCTCTGTAGAATACTGTCTGATGGCAGTTCTGTAACGTGCCCAAACCATTTAATTAGTTGTTTCAGTAGAATACTGTCTGGTGGTAGTCGCGTGACATGGCCAAACCATTTGATTTGTTTTATTTTTCTGGATGTGGTGTAGTACTTGTGTTTCATTAACCTCTGCCCTGATTGTGTTATTTCTAACTGTGTCCCTAATTCGTTATTTATAATTTTGTCCCTAATTCGTTATTTCTAATTTTGTCCCAATTCTTTATTTATAATTTTGTCCGTAATTCATCGTCTCTGTTAGGTGTTTTTTTTAAGTGTCACTTCCACAGCGCAAAAGTCACAGTCTTGCAAAATACAGAGATAATTAACACAGGCTAACATTTCAGATAATTAACACAGGCTAACATTTAAGATAATTAACACAGGCTAACATTTCAGATAATTAACACAGGCTAACATTTCAGATAATTAACACAGGCTAACATTTCAGATAATTAAGAAAGGCTAACATTTAAGATAATTAACAAACGCTAACATTTCAGATAATTAACAAAGGTTAACATTTCAAATTAACAAAGGCTAGCATTTCAAATTAACAAAGGCTAACATTTCAAACAGCAAAAAACATCAATATTTAGATAGTTTGTGACAGGATTTTAATTTGTTTTCTTACCAAACAAAAGACCCATAGACCACACAAAGAACGTTACAATAAAAACTTCCGCCATGTTTTTACAAGGAAATAATGCGATGGCTATAATTAGCAGCGTATGATTTTATTTTCCACAGCCAGAATGACACGCTGTATTTTTTGTTCTATTTGATGTTCTATGATATGTTCTATTTTTTTTTTAAACAAAATATTTCAGGAGCTTGCGGGAACAAAATGATTCATTCATTTACCACATAAGAGCAAGAAGTTCATGTGGATGTTGGAAATCATGCTTCCCTGATTCCCACGCCCCCTGGTGTATCCGGTCAGCTGGGAAGCTTTCTTGCTCCTCGCTCCACTGATCAGGCCGTTTAGATATTTTCTGCCGGCGTTTCAATCTTTGTCCCTTGAGTTTTCCAGTGACTGTCACGTTGTTCCAACTCTCTCAAGCGTTTGACTCATCTATCAAAAGGTACCAGATGAGGAGAATAACGAGAATAACGATGTTTGGTTTCTGTTACATAACGGTTAATGTATGTCCTGTGTTACGTTTATCAACAGCAGAACCTTTTATATATGGTAACAAAGAGAGAGAGAGAGAGAGAGAGAGAGAGAGAGAGAGAGAGAGAGATGGAACAGATTTGAGCTCTGCAGAATAGAAGTAGAAGAGTGTATTTTAAGAATTATTTTCAGCATACACGCACACACACACACATATATACACACACAGACGCGAGCGCGCACACACGCAGGCACACAAAATAATCCAGGACGCATCACAGACCACGCTCAAGAATTAACTCCCCCGAAGAAAAAACAAGAGTGGGAAAAAAAAGTTCCGTTTATTGTTGAACAACATAAAAGTTTGACTGGAAATATCTCGGAATAAAAAGATAATAAAAGGAGACACTGACTGTGGCTGGTGGTGCACTGTCTTCTATAGATAATGAAAGGAGACACTGACTGTGGCTGGTGGTAGTCGCGTGACATGGCCAAACTATTTGATTTGTTTTATTTTTCTGGATGTGGTGTAGTACTTGTGTTTCATTAACCCCTGCCCTGATTGTGTTATTTCTAATTGTGTCCTTATTTCGTTATTTCTGTGTCCCTAATTCGTTATTTATAATTTTGTCCCAATTCTTTATTTCTAATTTTGTCCGTAATTCATCGTCTCTGTTAGGTGTTTTTTTTAAGTGTCACTTCCACAGCGCAGAAGTCACAGTCTTGCAAAATACAGAGATAGTTAACACAGGCTAACATTTCAGATAATTAACACAGGCTAACATTTCAGATAATTAACACAGGCTAACATTTCAGATAATTAACACAGGCTAACATTTCAGATAATTAACACAGGCTAACATTTCAGATAATTAACACAGGCTAACATTTCAGATAATTAACACAGGCTAACATTTCAGATAATTAACACAGGCTAACATTTCAGATAATTCACACAGGCTAACATTTCAGATAATTAACACAGGCTAACATTTCAGATAATTAACACAGGCTAACATTTCAGATAATTAAGAAAAGCTAAGAAAGAAAGGCTAACATTTCAGATAATTAACAAAGGCTAACATTTAAGATAATTAACAAACGCTAACATTTCTGATAATTAACAAAGGTTAACATTTCAAGTTAACAAAGGCTAGCATTTCAAATTAACAAAGGCTAACATTTCAAGCAGCAAAAAAACATCAATATTTAGATAGTTTGTTACAGGATTTTAATTTGTTTTCTTACCAAACAAAAGACCCATAGACCACACAAAGAACGTTACAATAAAAACTTCCGCCATGTTTTTACAAGGAAATAATGCGATGGCTATAATTAGCAGCGTATGATTTTATTTTCCACAGCCAGAATGACACGCTGTATTTTTTGTTCTGTTTGATGTTCTATGATATGTTCTATTTTTTTTTTAAACAAAATATTTCAGGAGCTTGCGGGAACAAAATGATTCATTCATTTACCACATAAGAGCAAGAAGTTCATGTGGATGTTGGAAATCATGCTTCCCTGATTCCCACGCCCCCTGGTGTATCCGGTCAGCTGGGAAGCTTTCTTGCTCCTCGCTCCACTGATCAGGCCGTTTAGATATTTTCATTCTTTGTCCCTTGAGTTTTCCAGTGACTGTCACGTTGTTCCAACTCTCTCAAGCGTTTGACTCATCTATCAGAAGGTACCAGATGAGGAGAATAACGAGAATAACGATGTTTGGTTTCTGTTACATAACGGTTAATGTATGTCCTGTGTTACGTTTATCAACAGCAGAACCTTTTATATATGGTAACAAAGAGAGAGAGAGAGAGAGAGAGAGAGAGAGAGAGAGAGAGAGAGATGGAACAGATTTGAGCTCTGCAGAATAGAAGTAGAAGAGTGTATTTTAAGAATTATTTTCAGCATACACGCACACACACACACACATATACACACACAGACGCGAGCGCGCACACACGCAGGCACACAAAATAGTCCAGGACGCATCACAGACCACGCTCAAGAATTAACTCCCCCGAAGAAAAAACAAGAGTGGGAAAAAAAAGTTCCGTTTATTGTTGAACAACATAAAAGTTTGACTGGAAATATCTCGGAATAAAAAGATAATAAAAGGAGACACTGACTGTGGCTGGTGGTGCACTGTCTTCTATAGATAATGAAAGGAGACACTAACTGTGGCTGGTGGTGCACTGTCCTCTATAGATAATGAAATCAGGCACTGACTGTGGCTGGTGGTGCACTGTCTTCTATAGATAATGAAAGGAGACACTAACTGTGGCTGGTGGTGCACTGTCTTCTATAGATAATGAAAGGAGACACTGACTGTGGCTGGAGGTAGACTGTCTTCTATAGATAATGAAAGGAGACACTGACTGTGGCTGGTGGTGCACTGTCTTCTATAGATAATGAAAGGAGACACTGACTGTGGCTGGAGGTAGACTGTCTTCTATAGATAATGAAAGGAGACACTGACTGTGGCTGGTGGTGCACTGTCTTCTATAGATAATGAAAGGAGACACTGACTGTGGCTGGTGGTGCACTGTCTTCTATAGATAATGAAAGGAGACACTGACTGTGGCTGGTGGTGCACTGTCTTCTATAGATAATGAAAGGAGACATTGATTGTGGCTGGAGGTGCACTGTCTTCTATAGATAATGAAAGGAGACACTGACTGTGGCTGGTGGTGCACTGTCTTCTATAAAGATTATAACTCGTACAGCGGCACAGTTTAAGCGATGAAATAAAATCATCCATTTATATCGTCGTTATCTGAGGCAAACGGAGTGGAATTTAATCTTTCTGTTTATGGTAATATTGTGACCATGGCAACAAGCCATATCTGATTATCATCTCGAGCGACGTCACTAACGAAGGTTATCTTATTTTATTTCTTATTGGTCGCCGATTTTCTGTCCGCTTCTTGAAGTTGTCCACCACTCTGTAACACTGTCAAGCTAGTTCTATTTTCTTCCTTCAACATTTCCCTCTTGTTTTGATTTTCAGAATATTTTAAAGTCTGTTTAAAAAGCTGAAACATTTTATTTGTCTGAATTTTATGTTTCGCCTCTTCCATCATCATCATCATCATCATCATCATCATCATCATCATCATGCTGTGCCTTTGTAAAACTTGATTGGTGCAAGTTAAATTTTATCTGATCAGGTAATATTGTCAACATTATCCTCAATCATTTCCTTGGCCATGTGCTAACTTACTAGGGGCCGCCAACAAAGGTTCTCCCCTCCTTGGTATATTCCATGCCAGCGCTGTCTATTCTAAGACCTTAAGTCAGTACAACACTATAGTGAGATGACGTACAGACTACGAAAGTCGGAACTTAATATATCTGCCAATTTAATCCACGCCGAAACAATAACCACAACAAGCAACAGGCACGAAGAACAACTATTAATCATAATAATGCAACAGCCTGATTACAATCAAATCTCAATAAAAAGGCAGCCATGTGATAACAATTAATCAATGCAGTTCGATGCAATCAACACCTTCTTCAGAACCAAGGTTGGTGGTAATGAATCTCCAGTTCGCCCGGTCCCTTGCCTTGATGGCGCACTCAGCCAGGCTGTGTCCTGTCCACTCTCGATGTTATCTTCCCATCTACATCTCTTCCTCTCACTCTCCTCTTTCCATCTTTCCTTCTAGTATGGTCTTCAGTATAATGTTATGTCTTGTCATATGGTCAAAATATTTTCTATTCTTCCCTCTTTTGCCTGTTATTTACGGTAAAATGACTGCGCCACCAAAGCTTAAGTATTTTCAAATTAACTCTTTTATTGTCAGTTTTAACCACACTTTGCATATTAACTCCTTGAATATTAAGTATGACCCTAGTTTCTGAAATTAAATCAGTTACAGTCCCTTTTTAACGAAAATTCTGTTATTTTCCAATTAACATTATTTTAGGTCTTTGGGTATCGCAAATACCTGTTTGTTTTTCGTCTGGTGTGTTACAGCTGACCCATATGTCTCCAATATCCAGCTGCTAATCGGAGAGGGATGATCAGACTACGTCTCTATCACTGACTGGATGGGTTCATGTGTTATGAAATCTGTACTGGTTTCGTTGAATAGTTTTTCTGTACTGGTTTCGTTGAATGGTTTTTCTGTACTGGCTTTGTTGAATGTTTTTTTCTGTATTGGTTTTGTTGAATGGTTTTTCTGTACTGGTTTTGTTAAATGGTTTTTCTGTACTGGCTTTGTTGAATGTTTTTTCTGTACTGGTTTTGTTGAATGGTTTTCCTGGTTCTGTGACGTACTTGACTGTCTGTTTCCATCTTGTTCTATTTT
Organism: Achatina immaculata; assembly: GCA_009760885.1. Lineage (NCBI taxonomy): Eukaryota > Metazoa > Mollusca > Gastropoda > Stylommatophora > Achatinidae > Lissachatina > Lissachatina immaculata. Next base: position 32,746,227 of record CM019692.1, on the reverse strand, counting down.
CTTCCTTCAACATTTCCCTCTTGTTTTGATTTTCAGAATATTTTAAAGTCTGTTTAAAAAGCTGAAACATTTTATTTGTCTGAATTTTATGTTTCGCCTCTTCCATCATCATCATCATCATCATCATCATCATCATCATCATCATGCTGTGCCTTTGTAAAACTTGATTGGTGCAAGTTAAATTTTATCTGATCAGGTAATATTGTCAACATTATCCTCAATCATTTCCTTGGCCATGTGCTAACTTACTAGGGGCCAATCTAACTCCACGCCATTATGGCCGCCAACAAAGGTTCTCCCCTCCTTGGTATATTCCATGCCAGCGCTGTCTATTCTAAGACCTTAAGTCAGTACAACACTATAGTGAGATGACGTACAGACTACGAAAGTCGGAACTTAATATATCTGCCAATTTAATCCACGCCGAAACAATAACCACAACAAGCAACAGGCACGAAGAACAACTATTAATCATAATAATGCAACAGCCTGATTACAATCAAATCTCAATAAAAAGGCAGCCATGTGATAACAATTAATCAATGCAGTTCGATGCAATCAACACCTTCTTCAGAACCAAGTTTGGTGGTAATGAATCTCCAGTTCGCCCGGTCCCTCGCCTTGATGGCGCACTCAGCCAGGCTGTGTCCTGTCCACTCTCGATGTTATCTTCCCATCTACATCTCTTCCTCTCACTCTCCTCTTTCCATCTTTCCTTCTAGTATGGTCTTCAGTATAATGTTATGTCTTGTCATATGGTCAAAATATTTTCTATTCTTCCCTCTTTTGCCTGTTATTTACGGTAAAATGACTGCGCCACCAAAGCTTAAGTATTTTCAAATTAACTCTTTTATTGTCAGTTTTAACCACACTTTGCATATTAACTCCTTGATTATTAAGTATGACCTTAGTTTCTGAAATTAAATCAGTTACAGTCCCTTTTTAACGAAAATTCTGTTATTTTCAAATTAACATTATTAAGGTATTTTGCAAGTTAGGTCTTTGGGTATCGCAAATACCTGTTTGTTTTTCGTCTGGTGTGTTACAGCTGACCCATATGTCTCCAATATCCAGCTGCTAATCGGAGAGGGATGATCAGACTACGTCTCTATCACTGACTGGATGGGTTCATGTGTTATGAAATCTGTACTGGTTTCGTTGAATGGTTTTTCTGTACTGGCTTTGTTGAATGTTTTTTCTGTATTGGTTTTGTTGAATGGTTTTTCTGTACTGGTTTTGTTAAATGGTTTTTCTGTACTGGCTTTGTTGAATGTTTTTTCTGTACTGGTTTTGTTGAATGGTTTTCCTGGTTCTGTGACGTACTTGACTGTCTGTTTCCATCTTGTTTTCCAGTATTAGTAATGGTAAAAATGTTTTCGTTGCCAACCACCCGGGGTGGGACGGCAGCCAGATTAGAATAAACTTTACTTGTAATATGTTTCAAGGGAAATTAAAACACGTTGTTTAAACTGGACTGTCCCAAGCCGGGACTCAAGTTTGTTAAGAAATGGGTCTCGTTTAACCCGTCCTCATTGTTGTTTATTTTTACGCTGTTTTATACTTCTCGCTTTATTTTTGTTGTTGTTGTTGTTTTTACACTTCTCGTTTTATTTTTTTGTTTTGTTTTTATACTTCTCGCTTTATTTTTATGTTTTTTTAAATACTTCTCGCTTTACTTTTATGCTGTTTTTTAATACTTCTGGCTTTATTTTTACCCTGTTTTTTATACTTCTCGCTATATTTTTATGCTGTTTTTATACTTATTGCTTTACTTTTATGATGTTTTTATATTTATTGCTTTATTTTTATGCTGTTTTTATACTTATTGTGTCTGAGTGGCGAAGTGGTTAGTGCACTGATCTCTCATGGCGAAGGTTGGGGGTTCGAATCCGGCCTGCGGCACCCCAGTCATCCAGCTGTAGAAATGGGTGCCCGACTTCTTCTAGAGTTGGGGAAGGAAAGGGCAACCAGGCGTGATACTGACCATATCACCCTCTAGTGTGCTGACAGGTGAAGGAAAATATGGGCACTAACACCATATCCCTATGTGCCTCTAAGGCATGACCGGGTTACCTTTACTACTTTTACTTTATACTTATTGCTTTACTTTTATGCTGTTTTTATACTTCTGACTTTATTTTTACGCTGCTTTTATACTTTTCGCTTTATTTTTACGTTGTTTTTATACTTCTGACTTTATTTTTATGCTGTTTTTATACTTCTCGCTGCGTGAAGTTTATAAATTAATGCCTTAACTGATAGCCAATTGAAAAAGAGAAGTAATTTTCTGCTGCTTTAATAATTTTATAAACTGTTTTTATTCAGCAGAGTCAGTGGCCTATAGAAACTTTGACGCAGGAGTAGAATGCCACAACTTATGTGCGTGTGCGCTTTCGACATAGGATAGGCAAGGGTTAAAATAGTCATGCCTCTGTTACTAAATGTGTTTGTGCTACAGATGCAACTAGCCAACCATTCAGTCTGAGAAGCTTCCTTTATATCAGATTTTTAACTTGCTTTGTCGTTCTGGGTCTGTCTTGAGGCTTTTTTTAAACCTATCTTGCTGTTTTTGGACCTGTCTTGCTGTTTTTGGACCTGGATTGTGGTTTTGAATTCATGTTGTTTTTCTTTTTTGGACTATTTCGTTAGTTTTGGACCTGCCTTCTGGATTTAGACCCTCTTTGTGGTTCTGGTACACAGCAACGTCTCCTCTCTGTCTCTACACGGTTGCACTTGTTCTATTAACTCTCTCCATCCCGTCCCAAAAATTTCTAAGACAAATTATTTTTAGCTTCCTCTTCTTGTATCAGATTTGATTAACCCTTTTCTGGTTTTTTTTTTAAAGTTCAGCGAAGAAAAAAACAACTTTCTGAAAATATCCAGGACCTGGCAATCTGGAGAAGCATGGGCAACAAAGCAGATCGGTACGGCACGATCTGAAATCCATTTTTAAATCCCGTATAATTACTATAATAGGGGCCGGCTAGCGTAGTGGTTAGAGCACTCGTCTAGTAACCAAATGGTCGAGGGTTCGAATCCCCAGCTGAGCGGGATTTTTTTTTTCCGACCAATACGGCCCTGAGGTCGACCCAGCCTCGTAAAATGGGTACCAGAGAAAATCTGGGAAGTAAAGGCAGCGAGGAAAGGAACTGGTCACCCTACCTCACACGCTGATGACCCAGCATAATGAGGTCTCTAACGCTTCACCCCCTACGACATTTGAAATGCTATGGGACTATCTTTACTTACTTACTTATAATACTTCACCATCAAAACACCTTGACCACGTGACACGGTCGTGGTGATATTATTTTTGTATGTTTTATTATTTAATATTTCATAAGGCACAACTTTTTCCCTACAATTCTTGCTGAACATAAACTGCTAACAAAAAGTATTGAAATATTGACAGATAAATTATTTTTCAAAATATTTTAGATATAAAATAAAGATATAAATAGCTGAAAATGTGGTAAATGGAAAAATGAATCCATTTTATTTTAAATGTGTGGGGGGGGGGGGGGGGTCTGAGGGGGTATGGGAAAGCAAAGATGCAGTACTTCAGCTGAATGAGATATCTGTTAGAAATCTTTAGCTGAATGAGATATCTGTCAGAAATCTTTAGCTGAATGAGATGTCTGTCAGAAATCTTTAGCTGAATGAGATGTCTGTCAGAAATCTTTAGCTGAATGAGATGTCTGTCAGAAATCTTTATCTGAATGAGATGTCTCTTAGAAATCTTTAGCTGAATGAGATATCTGTCAGAAATCTTTATCTGAATGAGATATCTGTCAGAAATCTTTAGCTGAATGAGATATCTGTCAGAAATCTTTAGCTGAATGAGATATCTGTCAGAAATCTTGAGCTGAATGAGTTATCTGTCAAAAATCTTGAACTGAATGAGTTATCTGTCAGAAATCTTGAACTGAATGAGTTATCTGTCAGAAATCTTGAGCTGAACGAGTTATCTGTCAGAAATCTTGAGCTGAACGAGTTATCTGTCAGAAATCTTGAGCTGAACGAGTTATCTGTCAGCGAACTGTGGCTAACTGCGCCCTGAGTGTCGAACCACAGCTGATCAAGACACCTGCAGCCGATGGTGATCCTGGAAACAAAGAGTGATCTGGCGGAATCAACGGGGACAGAAATGAGAAAGCGAACATGGTCCTACAAATACTTTGAACCGAAGTCGGATGTGTCCAGCCGCAAGGCGCATAACGACGATATATTGCAAGAAGCGCCGTTTTCGTGGCGAGCGTCTAAGAAGATTCAAAATGTGGGCCGGAAAAGTGAATTTAATTAGGTCACTTAGCAGTACTAGATGAAATGATCTTCTATAAATTTCACATACAAAACAGTATACAGGAAAGTGGAAATATACATAGCAAAGAATAGTACTGAAAGTGTAAATAACTGTATTCTACAACAGGCTCATGCGACAGAAAAAAAAAGTATAGCAAAGGGTAAGACTGAAAAGTTCGTAGCTCACCTACAGTAAGCCTCATATAAACTGTCAGATGTAGAAAATGTATGCCCCGGTCAGTGTTGAGTAACTTCTTGGTGCTAGTTTTCTTACAAAACGGATTCGCTGGGAAAATGAATGAAAGTTTTCCTCATATTCGGCAGTGCAGATCACACATAGACCAAGTTAATGCTGAATTACTGACAGTTGCTGAAAAGCTAATAGATAAAATGCTGAGAAATGAAAACACAACCGCGGCTTAATTGTGTAGCTTTTACTTAAATAAGAACGATTGTCCTTTCAACAACAAGTCTTACGTGTCCTCTCAACAACAAGTCTTACGTGTCCTCTCAACAACAAGTCTTACGTGTCCTCTTATAACAAATATTACATATCATCTTAACAACATATCTTACATGTCCTCTTAACAACAAGTCTTACATGTCATTTTAACAACAAGTCTTACATGTCCTCTTAATAATAAGTCTTGCATGTCCTCTTAATAACAAGTCTTACATGTTATTTTAACAACAAGTCTTACATGTCCTCTTAATAATAAGTCTTGCATGTCCTCTTAATAACAAGTCTTACATGTCATTTTAACAACAAGTCTTACATGTCCTCTTAATAACAAGTCTTGTATGTCCTCTTAATAACAAGTCTTACATGTCCTCTTAATAACAAGTCTTACATGTCATTTTAACAACAAGTCTTACATGTCATCTTAACAACAAATCTTACATGTCCTCTTAATAACAAGTCTTACATGTCCTCTTAATAACAAGTCTTGCATGTCCTCTTAACAACAAGTCTTACATGTCATTTTAACAACAAGTCTTACATGTCCTCTTAACAACAAATCTTACATGTCCTCTCAACAACAACGTCTTACATGTCCTCTTAACCACAGGCCTTATATGTCATCTTAACAACAAATCTTACATGTCCTCTTAATAACAAGTCTTGCATGTCCTCTTAACAACAAGTCTTACATGTCCTCTTAATAACAAGTCTTGCATGTCCTCTTAACAACAAATCTTACATGTCCTCTCAACAACAACGTCTTACATGTCCTCTTAATAACAAGTCTTACATGTCCTCTTAATAACAAGTCTTACATGTCTATTAGTTCCTCGTTTAAAAACTTCAAGCATTGATGCCGCTGGCATTGTTCGAAACCGTTGCACTTGTACCTGTCTTTCACCTTGCCTAAGTTTCCTTCTGAAACACCGGTTTTCTCAACGCATCATTCAGAACCTTCTACTTTTTTAAACGTAAAGTTAAACAGACTTTACAAACAGCCAGAAGTAAATGTCTGTGAGGAGTTTTTCTTACTTTACTTGTTACGAGATTTACTGTTGACAAAATTCTTACATGATGAACCAAAGTCAAAACTGACTGATTCTCCTCCATGAAAAGTCATCATCCTACTGGCCAGATCATGCGCCAACTATTACTGCTGCTTGTTCTTTACTGGGCTTTGGTAATATAAACCGGTCGCGGTGACCAACCACCTCCAAAAGTTTCGGTTTTTCTCGTTTTTAATCGGTAATTTCCGGTAACTTTCGGTTATCACAATCACGGGCTAGTACATTATGAAGAAGTTTTTTTTTTTCCATTTATCATTTTTCAGGTCCAAAATTATTGGCTGTTGATAAAAAAGGAGAAAATGGCTGTTTATGAAATTGGATTTGTTCTTCCTGTGGTGATTCTGATTTTGTGGGTGAGTACGCTTGTGATATGTTTGTCCCAGTCAAAGATGTTAAATATAATTTTTCTGTGTAAATGATTTTCACAGATTATTTGCCTCATTTATTGTCTGTCTGTCTATCTGTCTGTCTATCTGTTTGTCTGTTTATCTGTCTGTCTATCTGTCTATCTATCCCTGTCTATCTACCCTCCCATCCTATATAAAAAATATAAATTATACTCCTTCCTACAACTACAACCTTTCCCAATATCTATTTGATGTCGACTACATGCCTCCATGAATTATAAAACTTAAAAGTTATCTTAAGCTGCTCTTACAGCAACCGAATACAATTAATTGTTTTCTGAATAGTCCCGAAAATTTTGTTTAGTAGATAGTCATTTATAATGTATGTAGTTACTTCTGTACTGAGTGAATGTTTAAGAGCGAAACGTAAATGTTATATTTTATTTGATGTCTCTCAGGTTCAATGTTAGTTATGCTTGTTATATGAACAGCATATTTGTAGAATGTCTGGAATAGAGTGAAAGATGTATGATAAAGGGCAGAATGTCAGACGGGCCTGCGTGCCCAATTCTTAACCCTTTTGAAATAAAGATCAATCAATCAATCAATCAATCAATCTGTCTGTCTGTCTGTCTGTCTGTCTGTCTATCTATCTATCTATCCATCTGTCTATCTGTCTATCTGTCTGTCTGTCTCTCTATCTGTCTGTCTGTCTATCTGTCTGTCTATCTGTCTATCTATCTATCTATCTATCTATCTATCTATCTATCTATCTATCTATCTATCTATCTATCTATCTATCTATCTATCTATCTATCTATCTGTTTGTCTGTTTGTCTGTCTGTCTATCTGTCTGTCTATCTATCTATCTATCTATCTATCTATCTATCTATCTATCTATCTATCTGTCTATCTATCTATCTGTTTGTCTGTTTGTCTGTCTGTCTATCTGTCTATCTATCTATCTATCTATCTATCTATCTATCTATCTATCTATCTATCTATCTATCTATCTATCTATCTATCTATCTATCTATCTATCTATCTATCTGTCTATCTATCTATCTATCTGTCTATCTGTCTGTCTGTCTATCTGTCTGTCTATCTGTCTGTCTGTCTATCTGTCTGATTAAGGTTATTCTAGAATGTTACAGATATCTAGTTAGCTCCTATTTCCTCATCACTTATCACTTGTCACCTTTTTTTTCACGTGTGAACACGAATAAGCATAACATCATTTAAAGCAGTGGTTCTAAAGCTTTTTGGCAACTGACTCCCTTTTTAGTCTGGAAACAGCTGGGGGCCTTCATTAAAGCGAAACGATAACCCTTGTGATGCTGGGTCAGCCCGTTTGCCGGTTCATGAACCCAAAAAATCCTTTCATGGACCTCGTGGGTTCCATGGATCCCATGGTAGGAACTACTGACTGAAAGAAATTGTCCTGGTAGGATTCTCAATGTACCTATATAAGCTGTCATACAGACCAGTGTTTCTCAACTTTTTTTTCAACCGTGGCCCCCTTCTGGCATTGCTTTTTTCTGTGACCTCTTCCCTCCTCCACACCCTCACCGTCCTATATCGTTTGAAAAAAAACAGCCACACATAGTTTGTTAACAGATCTGTTACTTGCCTTGTAAATAGACTGACCACATTTGCCTTGTAAACAGACTGACCATACTTGCCTTGTAAACAGACTGACCACACTAGCCTTGTAAACAGACTGACCATACTTGCCTTGTAAATAGACTGACTATACTTGCCTTGTAAACAGACTGACCACACTAGCCTTGTAAACAGACTGACCATACTTGCCTTGTAAATAGACTGACTATACATTTATATTTGTACTACATGTATTAATGCAGCTTACAGCACACAATTTACAGTTTTAATTTTAGCAGAATTTTTTAATTGGTCATTGTGACCCTTGAACTTAGTGAAGTGATGCAAGTTTTTTTACGTCAAGTTCCAGTGAGGTAAGTGATAAGCTAAGATCACCTTGCTCACTATGTGAAGACGTATGCACATCTGTGCTAACATATAACTCACTCAACTCAAACCTGATGACACGCGAAATGTCCTGAAAAACAGTTTTCCCTTCTCCCAAAACCGTGGAAATGTTTTGAAAGCTGCAGTGTTTACCAAAAAAGAATCTTTCTCTCGCTTACAACTTGCTTGTGCTTCGGTAACGTTCTGGAAATCAATGAACATTTCTTGCAGTGTCACGTCAGCATCAGCAGCATTTATCACAGATGGATCCAATATCAATATCCAGCAGATCACGGAAACTAACTTCCATGTCATAATTATCTGCTTCAAATGGTCCGCCTACAGGAGTATGTCATCGTCCCAGAAAGCAACAGAACGACGAATGCAGTTACCCTTAGATAACCACCAGACTTGTGTAGATAACCACCAGACTTGTGTAGATAACCACCAGACTTGTGTAGATAACCACCAGACTTCTGTAGATAACCACCAGGCTTCTGTAGATAACCACCAGGCTTCTGTAGATAACCACCAGACTTGTGTAGATAACCACCAGACTTCTGTAGATAACCACCAGACTTCTGTAGATAACCACCAGGCTTCTGTAGATAACCACCAGACTTCTGTAGATAACCACCAGGCTTGTGTAGATAACCACCAGACTTCTGTAGATAACCACCAGGCTTGTGTAGATAACCACCAGGCTTCTGTAGATAACCACCAGGCTTCTGTAGATAACCACCAGGCTTCTGTAGATAACCACCAGATTCTGTAGATAACCACCAGGCTTCTGTAGATAACCACCAGGCTTCTGTAGATAACCACCAGGCTTGTGTAGATAACCACCAGGCTTCTGTAGATAACCACCAGACTTGTGTAGATAACCACCAGGCTTCTGTAGATAACCACCAGACTTCTGTAGATAACCACCAGACTTCTGTAGATAACCACCAGACTTCTGTAGATAACCACCAGACTTGTGTAGATAACCACCAGACTTCTGTAGATAACCACCAGGCTTGTGTAGATAACCACCAGGCTTCTGTAGATAACCACCAGGCTTGTGTAGATAACCACCAGGCTTCTGTAGATAACCACCAGACTTCTGTAGATAACCACCAGGCTTCTGTAGATAACCACCAGACTTCTGTAGATAACCACCAGACTTCTGTAGATAACCACCAGGCTTCTGTAGATAACCACCAGGCTTCTGTAGATAACCACCAGACTTGTGTAGATAACCACCAGACTTGTGTAGATAACCACCAGACTTGTGTAGATAACCACCAGGCTTCTGTAGATAACCACCAGACTTCTGTAGATAACCACCAGACTTCTGTAGATAACCACCAGACTTCTGTAGATAACCACCAGACTTGTGTAGATAACCACCAGACTTCTGTAGATAACCACCAGGCTTCTGTAGATAACCACCAGACTTCTGTAGATAACCACCAGACTTCTGTAGATAACCACCAGGCTTCTGTAGATAACCACCAGGCTTGTGTAGATAACCACCAGGCTTCTGTAGATAACCACCAGACTTGTGTAGATAACCACCAGGCTTCTGTAGATAACCACCAGACTTCTGTAGATAACCACCAGACTTCTGTAGATAACCACCAGACTTGTGTAGATAACCACCAGACTTGTGTAGATAACCACCAGGCTTCTGTAGATAACCACCAGGCTTCTGTAGATAACCACCAGACTTCTGTAGATAACCACCAGGCTTGTGTAGATAACCACCAGGCTTCTGTAGATAACCACCAGACTTCTGTAGATAACCACCAGGCTTGTGTAGATAACCACCAGGCTTCTGTAGATAACCACCAGACTTCTGTAGATAACCACCAGGCTTGTGTAGATAACCACCAGGCTTCTGTAGATAACCACCAGACTTCTGTAGATAACCACCAGACTTCTGTAGATAACCACCAGGCTTGTGTAGATAACCACCAGGCTTCTGTAGATAACCACCAGGCTTGTGTAGATAACCACCAGACTTCTGTAGATAACCACCAGACTTCTGTAGATAACCACCAGGCTTGTGTAGATAACCACCAGGCTTCTGTAGATAACCACCAGACTTCTGTAGATAACCACCAGGCTTCTGTAGATAACCACCAGACTTCTGTAGATAACCACCATACTTCTGTAGATAACCACCAGACTTCTGTAGATAACCACCAGACTTCTGTATGCAACAATAAATAAATGTGTAAAATCTTCATCATTATCTTCAGAGAAATGTTGAAACAGACATCCGAGTTACTGCAGCTTATTGCCTTTATTATGACACCTACAGGCTCACGTAAACCTGCCAAGTTTTGTTTTAAATCAAATGTTGCTGGTGAACCAGGCAGTGAACACAGAAGACTTCTGAGACAGCATGCTTCAAGAATGCATTAAGTCCTCTGTATCTTCCTGAGATGGAAGCAGCATCATCAGCAGCAGCATCAACAGCATCAGCATCAGCACAGGCCATCATATTTTCTAAAGGGATATCATTTTCAATGAAATAATTCTTTAATTTGTCAAAAATTGTTTCATCTTTAGCGTCTGTGTTAAGCTTTCAAGAGAAAAAAAATGTCTACTTTAAAGTTATCTTCATCCAAATATCTAACATAAGACATCATGTTACTGTGTTATCTGGTAAACATGACTCATCAACTTGCAGAGCAAACTTCTTAACTTTTAACTGGGGAACAAGCTGCTTTTCAACATCGTCTGTCATTTCATCGATACTCCTCGACGCTGAAGAGTTTCTCAAAGGAATAGACTCAATATTTTGGCTCATGCTAGGAGAAGTCACGACACTGCTGGGAGCACTAAAGATCCACCTATACTGATGTGATTTGCTTTCTTTTGCTATCAGTTTTGATATCTTTTAAGATGGAGTTAAACTTTTGTCAAATTCAGTTGATTTCATAGCAAATATTTGCTTCACTGTACATCTATTTTTTAAATGATCTCGCAACACTTTGAAATTTGTCTTCTCGTCCTCATGTGACTTTTCTAGATGATTCTTCAACTTACAAGGGCGCATACTTTCAATAGAAAGAGTAGACATACACACTAGACATACTGGCATTATATGGTCTTTGTTCTTGTAAGAAGGTGCTCATCTGCTGTTTTGCCGGTGTCACGGTAACGACTCTTAAGTGTGTTGTTCTGGAGGTAAACTGTCAATCAATGTGGGCGTGTACGGAGTCCGGCAGTTATAACTTCCTCACTTCTCATTAGCAGATAGTACCCATAGCATCCTCTCTCTCACTCTCTCTGTGACTCTCTCTCACTCTCTTAGTGTGTGGGAAGAATGAAAGATGAAGTGATGAAGGGCAGAATGTAAGACGGGCCTGCGTGCCCAATTCTTTACCCTTGAAAAATAAAGATTATTCATTCATTCATTCATTCATTCACACTCTCTCTCACTCTCTCTCACTCTTTCTATCTCTCTCGTTTCTAAATATATCCTGTGTGGTTATTTGAGCGCTCTAGAAAGTCATTCTATCCCAGAGCGTAGATTCTCTCCCCCTACTACATATTGATCACCTGTCAATTTGTGTCTAAATTCCTGTCCGTTTATTCGTGTTGTGTCTATTTCATCTTTCTACAACTTTGTCTGTTTCTTGTGTGTCTTATTTACTGTTTATATAAGTGGGTTCATGTTTATATTTGGTGTCTATGTTTTACAGTGGATGCTGCTGTCTTTTTGTCAATGTTTGTATAGTTTTGTATGTCAAAGTTTAGGTCAATATTTAAGTGACCATCAGTTCACTATTTTACCTTAAATTTGTGTGAACATTTTTTTCTGCTTACAAATTTATATGTTTTATTATAAAGTAGCCTCCAGACAGTCCCCTGAACTATTGTTTACAAGTTAGTGTCCCTAAAGTTATGTTTTGAATGGATTCATTTCAGTAATATTTATAGCTTTGTTGGTGAAAGTAAAGCTAACATTATACCCAACAACACCACATTTCATTCTAGTTATACTAATGTAGTATTTCTTAGCCGTGCTAAAGTAGCTATAAACGAAACGCAGATAATAAATGGTACATTAAAGTAACGTTCAAACCAGCGCTTCCCAAACTGTTTAGAGAGTTACCCACTTGTTACGTAGTGAATCCAAAATCATTTCCTCCTAAGTTGGTTCTGATGGCCTCTACCGTTCGCTTTTTCCTCAAACTCCCCTCCCCCGGGTGTCTCAGTTTGAGAACTGCTTGACAAAACTGTTTCCACTAAAGCAATGTTTAGATGTGCCGCGGTGGTATAGTGGTTAGCGCACTCGTCTGCCGATTAGAAAGTCCCTGATTCGATTTCGTACTCAGATGGAATATACGACCGACATCCGGGGTCACCTAGCCTTAAAAAATAGGTACCTGGGGCTTCCCTAGAACAAAAGAGCCGGTGAGGACAGATCCTGGCATCCCTACTTCCTCAAATGCTGAAATGCCTGAAAATGTGAAGGCACTAACACTTCACACTCCGCTACAGCGTGCAAATGTTACGGGACATAGAGAATGTTTAGATCTTTTGTAGACATAGAGAATGTCTAGATCTTTTGTAGACATAGAGAATGTTTAGATCTTTTGTAGACATAGAGAATGTTTAGATCTTTTGTAGACATAGAGAATGTTTAGATCTTTTGTAGACATAGAGAATGTTTAGATCTTTTGTAGACATAGAGAATGTTTATAATTTTTATAGACTAAAGTAACATTTTAAAACTGTTCAATAAAATGACGTACAAGACCACTCTCAGCAAAGCAATAATTCAAACTACTAAACTAACTTTTAGAACTACACCTTCCAAAGTAATAATAGAAACTGCTAAAGTAATGTTTACAGCTATTTTTATCAACACAACATATTGTACCGGATATGCTAAATATGTGTTTGAAATTAGTACATAAAGTTTTAGAAAAGTTTAAATGAATTATTTTGTTCAAGCCACCGTGATTTGTTGTTGAGGTGTAAAGTGTTAACGCTTTCACATTTCTAAGCTGCACCAAAGTGAAGGTTTGAGGTCAACATCTGTCCTTGAATCCTCTACTTTCCCAAAGAAACATCAGGAACCTGTTTGCTGAGTCTCGTCTAGCCCTGGTAGCGATAGGTTCGGGGAAAAAAATCAGGTCCGTTGTGGGATTCGAACCCAGGCCCTTATGAGTGTTATGTGTGCGGACTAGCCACTAAACCAACATGACAAGTAGCTAAGTTAGAATTTCTTACAGTGTATTAAGAGCTGTACTTAAAAACTACACTCACTAAAATATGAACTTTTTCATGTCAATTCTGCTATTGAATGCGTCTAAACTGGTTTTTTTGGAAATAGAAAAGTGAAATGTCAAAACTTTTTACACGGTTAGTCTTTTTCATCATCATGTGGCGTGTCCTTTCCAGAACGTTGTCCCTCCTACTATCTCCTGACTTCAATTCAGTCTTGCGCAAGTTGACCGACGTCTTGCAGTGACACATTCAGACTTCCCGTGATGTCCTGAGTCCACCAGCGGCGAGATCGTACCTTTTCTCTTCTGCCTTCTACTACCAACATCTCCAAGCTGTTGCGTCTCTTGATGTGGCCGAAGTATCTCAGCTTTCTAACTTTGATGGTGTTTTATGAGCCAGTCTTCAACGACACCTATTCTCACCAATATCTCTTTGTTTGATTTTCGTTCTATCCGTGATATTCTAAGTGCCCTTCTGTAACATTTCATTTCAAATGCTGTTATTTTCTTTTATAGTGATTGTTAAGTGTCCATGTTTAGTGTCCATGTTGCATAAGTACGTAGCCACTGGGAATATGTAAGTTCTTAGTAAACATAACTTTGTTTTCTTGTTGGTACCTTGTCACGTGATCTTCATTTCAGCTAGTTTCTACCATGCAGCTGCTAGTCTTCTTTTGATTGACGTGGTTACTAAATTTAGGAAGAAGTGAATACTTTTTTTCATAGTCTGCAAGCCGGCTCAGACTGAATTCACAGCATTGTTCACACTCAGACTGAATTCACAGCATTGTTCACACTCAGACTGAATTCACAGCATTGTTCACACTCAGACTGAATTCACAGCATTGTTCACACTCAGACTGAATTCACAGCATTGTTCACACTCAGACTGAATTCACAGCATTGTTCATACTCAGACTGAATTCACAGCACTGTTTATACTCAGACTGAATTCACAGAACTGTTCATACTCAGACTGAATTCACAGCATTGTTTATACTCAGACTGAATTCACAGAACTGTTCATACTCAGACTGAATTCACAGCATTGTTTATACTCAGACTGAATTCACAGAACTGTTCATACTCAGAATGAATTCACAGCACTGCTCACATTCAGACCGAATTCACAGAACTGTTCATACTCAGACTGAATTCACAGCACTGCTCACATTCAGACCGAATTCACAGCACTGTTCATACTCAGACTGAATTCACAGCACTGCTCACATTCAGACCGAATTCACAGCACTGTTCATACTCAGACTGAATTCACAGCACTGCTCACATTCAGACCGAATTCACAGCACTGTTCATACTCAGACTGAATTCACAGCACTGTTCATACTCAGACTGAATTCACAGCACTGTTCATACTCAGACTGAATTCACAGCACTGCTCACATTCAGACCGAATTCACAGCACTGTTCATACTCAGACCGAATTCACAGCACTGTTCACATTCAGACTGAACTCACAGCACGCAGCGTGTTCTCATGTGGCGTCTAATGACTGTCCTTGCCTTGTTTCAGATAGCAACCAGCAAGACAACTTCAGACACCTATAAGCGTCCCTCGTCACCATGGTTTCAAAGAGAAGATGGTATCACGTGTGCGATTTGGAACCAATCAGGATGCTTGGATGGCGAATGTTGTGTGAAGGAGGTGAGAGGACTGAGTGTTAATATGATGTTATTATAAAGTTATGTTTTGTTAATATAAAGTTATGTTTTGTTAATATAAAGTTATGTTTTGTTAATATAAAGTTATGTTTTGTTAATATAAAATTATGCTTCATTCAATTCATGTAAGGTAGGTACATCAATCTGAAAACTTTTGTCTACAAGTGAGTTATTTCTTCTTCTTTACCAAAGTTTACGTGTATGTTTGTGAATTATTTGTTCGATCTCACTGAAGTATGAGATATTTTTGCCTACATGTCTTTGCAATCTATCTTGTCCGTCACTTTGACTTGCCACATATTTGTAGAAACACCTACAACAACCTTCAATACTTGGAAGATAATGTCCACGCGATTATATTTCACGCACTTGTACCTACCTTTGCTCCATAAGTACAAGTTTTACTGCAGGCTTCATTACATTTATATGGTACCATACACCTCTGCCCACCCTTACTCCATTAGTACCAATTTTACTAAACTTTTACTAGCGATTGATGACAGAAGCGGCCTGGTGTTTGAGAACATCTGCATTCAGGAATATGAGACGTTTGAACCACACGGTTTGATCTCAAAATTCAGCTACATTTAACACTCTCTTTCTCCCAGATCATATTTCTTCTCTACTAAGTTCTACTCTTTCCCGTCAGTTACGTTTTACAACCATCAATGTATCAGATTTACAAACCCTGTAACCAACAACATTCATCTGTTCTACCCACCCTTTTCTCATTCAAATTATCATTGCATTCCCAACCCCCCCCCCCCAATTCCTCTCTCCTTTCCGCTTTCCCCTACCCGTCTTTACAACCAGCCTATGACACATCCCAAGTTTAAAATACTCACAGTACCCTACCACATGCACTCCTGGACACATAGTCTTACAAGTCACAGCCACGTGTTTCACTTGTTTTTCTCTTTTCTTTCCGTTACTATTTGTTGTATAGCATTCATGTGAATAAGTATTTTATCCTTTTTCCTTATAGCTTTGTCCTGTGTGTTTTTGCATGATTAAGATGTAAACCGAAACATCGCAACTGTGTACTCGTTAGCTAATAAACCTGTTCCTACTTTTGTTCTAAATAGTCTTAACATTTTTTTATCACAGCTGTACTGCAGTGGCTTTGGGTATATTTGTATGTGTAGTTTTGTTTGTACTAGTACTTATGCTCAAATTATTCGTGTGTGCATGTACCAGCGAGCTTAAGGTGTTAACAGCAAAGTTAATACGTCAAAGATATATAAAGTTAATGTTAACATATCAAAAATGAGCAAAATTTAACACTGACATATCAAATATATGTAAAGTTAAAATTAAACTATCATAAATACATAAATTTAACATTAACGTGTTTAAGATGTTAAAAATTAACATGCTGAAAGCTGAACATGACTGAGCACGGCTAAAGTTTAACTTTGAAATACTCCTACATTTTCAGAAAGTTTCTGTCTTCACTTCGGACTTTTGTTAGTCTCATGAAGACCGAAGTGGAAATATTACATTGCAATTTCTTCTTGCAGGATCTTCTTTCATCTTCACTTTAATACAACCTTGCAACAACAATAACTCAGTGACAACAGCGCTAAATCGGACAACGACAAATTTAAAACTTGCTCTTCGATTTCGATGTCTTAAACTTTCGATTGGCTGCTTTTAATAGCGGTCTGCCAGGTATTGCGAAATGTGTCCCATATTTCGAAATTCCCAAAGCAAAGCTCCTTAATGCAGCTATCCTGAAAAATGCTACAAATTAGGCTGAAAAGCAAGGAAGGCATACAGGATTGTGGGGGGAAAAACCCCACACATCGCACACATACACAAAACTGATATTTGTTTTTCGGATAAAAGAAACGAGAATTGTGTAAAACAAAACATCTAGGACGAAAGGGGATTGGAAAGGGGAGGGGGGGGGGGGAATTCTGATCATGGGAGGTAATATGGCAGTAATGAGGCTAGAAATGATACGAAGAGGAAGGGAGAGAAACAATCGTTGGAGACTATATAAGAGGAGACGGAATGAAAGAAGGAAATGAGTTAGCATTGTAAACATAATACGAGGAGAGTGAGGGACAGGTATGAAAGAGCTAAACTGTAAGGGATATATTAAAACATTACACACTTTTCCGTGATGAGGAATATTTCAAAGTCTTAGAACGAATTTAGGCAACAGAAAGTTAGACACTATAATCTTAGACAGAGAGAAAGAGAGAGGGAGAGAGTTTAGGAAGAATAGGATGACAGGAATAAAAAATTACAAATAATAAAGATGGACAGAAAAATCAAAGGGGAGGAAAAGGAAGACAGAGAAGTGAGATACTGCAGCGATGGAAGAATAGAATAATAATAAGAAGAAGAAGATCAAAGCGTGAGATATTGCAGCGATGGAAGAATAGAATAATAATAATAAGAAGAAGATCAAAGCGTGAGATAATGCGCGATGGAAGAATAGAATAATAAGAAGAAGAAGATCAAAACGTGAGATATTGCAGCGATGGAAGAATAGAATAATAAGAAGAAGATCAAAGCGTGAGATATTGCAGCGATGGAAGAATAGAATAAGAAGAAGAAGAAGAAGAAGAAGATCAAAGCGTGAGATATTGTAGCGATGGAAGAATAGAATAAGAAGAAGAAGATCAAAGCGTGAGATATTGCAGCGATGGAAGAATAGAATAAGAAGAAGAAGAAGAAGAAGAAGAAGAAGATCAAAGCGTGAGATATTGCAGCGATGGAAGAATAGAATAAGAAGAAGAAGATCAAAGCGTGAAATATTGCAGCAATGGAAGAATAGAATAAGAAGAAGAAGATCAAAGCGTGAGATATTGCAGCGATGGAAGAATAGAATAAGAAGAAGAAGAAGAAGATCAAAGCGTGAGATATTGCAGCGATGGAAGAATAGAATAAGAAGAAGAAGATCAAAGCGTGAGATATTGCAGCGATGGAAGAATAGAATAAGAAGAAAAAGATCAAAGCGTGAGATATTGCAGCGATGGAAGAATAGAATAAGAAGAAGAAGAAGAAGATCAAAGCGTGAGATATTGCAGCGATGGAAGAATAGAATAAGAAGAAGAAGATCAAAGCGTGAGATATTGCAGCGATGGAAGAATAGAATAAGAAGAAGAAGATCAAAACGTGAGATAGAGAGATCGTACGAACAGAGAGATGTTGATACGGTGCTTAGAAATCATGAGCTGAAAGGAATGAAGTCATATGGAGGAATAGAGAGATGTGAATTCACCTGGAGGAATAGAAAGTTGTGAAGTTATCTGGAAGAATAGAGACATGTGAAGTCATATAGAGGAATAGAGAGATGTGAATTCACCTGGAGGAATAGAGAGATGTGAAGTCATCTGGAAGAATAGAGAGATGTGAAGTCATCTGTAAGAACAGAGAGATGTGAAGTCATCTGTAAGAATAGAGAGATGTGAAGTCATCTGGAAGAACAGAGAGATGTGAAGTCATCTGTAAGAATAGAGAGATGTGAGGTCATCTGGAAGAATAGAGAGATGTGAAGTCATCTGGAGGAATAGGATCATGGAGTAAGGAGAGATATAATACATCATAGAATCAATAAGTCAGTAGACATATAGAGAGCCATGGATTCAGTAGTGAAAAAGGGTCATTGCGTCAGTAGATATATAGAGAACCATGGAGTCAGTAGACATATAGAGAACCATGGAGTCAGTAGACATATAGAGAACCATGGAGTCAGTAGACATATAGAGAACCATGGAGTCAGTAGTGGAAGATGGTCATTGAGTCAGTAAATATATAGAGAACCATAGAGTCAGTAGTGGAAGATGGCCATTGAGTCAGTAAATATATAGAGAATCATAGAGTCAGTAGTGGAAGATGTCGTGGAGTCAGGAGACATAGTAGAGAAGTACTGTGATGAAAAGACATATTTGCTTCCACTGAGTATAACAAAGAAAGAATAACACAGAAATGGACGGAGGAAGAGAGAAGAGCCATTAGAAGGAAGAAGACAATACAGGAGAAAGAGAGAAAGGACGTAAAAGAAGAGATAAGAGAAGGGGGTGGGAGAATGAAGAATAGTAAGTGAAAGTCTATCAGGACCGTCAAGAGGAGGAGTACAGGGAGGTACGAAGGAGAGGAGGAGTACAGGGAGGTACTGAGGAGAGGAGGAGTACAGGGAGGTACGAAGGAGAGGAGGAGTACAGGGAGGTACGGAGGAGAGGATGAGTACAGGGAGGTACGGAGGAGAAGAGGAACACAAAAAATGAATGAAAAGTAGGAGGGAAAAGCATAAAGAGAAAGGAGTGTGGGTGAAGAAGATGAAGATGTGAAGCTTGAGAGAGACAGAGTGACAGAGAGTGAGGGAGAGTGTGAGAAAGGGAGTGACAGAGAGTGAGGGAGAGTGTGAGAAAAGGAGTGACAGAGAGTGAGAGAGATTGAAAGAGTGAGAGAAAGTGAGAGAGATAGAAAAAATATTGAAAGAGTGAGAGAGAGTGAGTGAAAGTGAGAGAGAGTGAATGAGACAGAGAGTGAAGGAGAGAGAGAGAGTGGGAGAGAGTGACTGATACAGAAAGAATGAGAAAGAGTGAGAGAGTGTGTGTGGGAGAGAGAAAGAGAGAGAAAGATTGAGAGAGATAGAGAGAAGAGAGAGAGAGAGAAGAAACCGGAAATAATTTGAAACGAGTAACGAGGTTTGATTTTTATAAGGACACAGATGTCGTATTTAAAACAAGACAAACAAATATCTTATGTAAAACAAGACACAAAATATCTTATGTAAAACAAGACACAAAATATCTTATGTAAAACAAGACACAAAATATCTTATGTAAAACAAGACACAAAATATCTTATGTAAAACAAGACACAAAATATCTTATGTAAAACAAGACACACAAGTGTCTTATGTAAAACAAGACACACAAATATCTTATGTAAAACAAGACACAAAATATCTTATGTAAAACAAGACACAAAATATCTTATGTAAAACAAAACACACAAATATCTTATGTAAAACAAGACACACAAGTGTCTTATGTAAAACAAGACACACAAATATCTTATGTAAAACAAGACACAAAATATCTTATGTAAAACAAGACACACAAATATCTTATGTAAAACAAGACACACAAATATCTTATGTAAAACAAGACACACAAGTGTCTTATGTAAAACAAGACAAACAAATATCTTATAAAACAAGACACAAAATATCTTATGTAAAACAAGTCACACAAATGTCTTATGTAAAACAAGACACACAAATGTCTTATATACAACAAGATACACAAGTGTCTTATATAAAGCAAGACACACATACACGAAACATGATCAAACATGAAAGTTGCCTGGTTGGACATGAGAAAAATATTTCATGATGTGCAGCGAGAGGGGTAGAAAAGAGGAGAAATTTGAGGGAAAATGATAGAAAAAAGAACGTTTAAGAATCAAACAGAACAGAAGAGACTCAGATATAAATGTCAGAGAACGACGAGAAAAGAAAACTTGGCGGTCTCAGAGATGAAGGAAACAATTAAATCGATCTTTGGTTCCAGACCTTTTCTGTTATTACTTCCTTCACGATGCCCAGCTCTCTCTCTGGCCAACAATTGCTGCTCTTGAAGAGAATGTTTTACCCAAGCGAGGCTATCACGAGGGCAGCCGTGCTGTTCGTGCGAGGCTATCACGAGGACAGCCGTGCTGTTCGTGCGAGGCTATCACGAGGGCAGCCGTGCTGTAGGAGAGCCGGCCCGAGTGTTCTCTTCATGAACAATTCAGCTTCTTTTTTTATCTTCTTTTGTAACCGAATAAGAATCTTCAGCCACAACTATAGCCATTATGTTCTCAGATTTAGGACATGTCCTGTCTCTCCTCTCTCCCTCATAAGTATTTTGTTTCTCTCTCATAGACACCCACGATCTATCGTCAGCGGTTTTCACTCTGCTTTAACCCCTATACCTCATACAATATTTAGTGAAAGCATTCCTCAAATTCTGAAGAACTCGTTATCTTCAAAAATACGTTAAATATTCCGTTCGGAACAAACAGGCAAGAAAATATTTGTTATAAAGAGAGCGAAGCAACAACATAACTCTAAGATCATTACAGTATTTTCTTCTTCTTCTTCTTCTTTGTTCAGCTTCCGGGTCATGCTAAATCGGAAGCCGGGTCACCAGGATGAGGTGCACAATGTCCTCCAGGTCTAAGTGGCAGTCCCATAGCTGCTTGCCTCAGATCCATCCTCTGTGGTCAGGACTAGCTTGGTGGGTCGGTCAATGATAGACACTCTTGGAGCACATGCTCTGGTTTATGTGCTCTGTCGCCACCTTATCATTCCTAGATAGAATTTAGAACCATTCAAATTACTGATGCAGTAAGCTTGCCTGACTTATGGCTGATGTTAAGTAGGTCCTAACTCCCAAGTTAATGTGTGAGGATTTGGGTCCCATTGATTTTTGTTGAAATTCTTGTTTGGCCTTTCGTCTATGAACCAAGTGCTGTATGAGGAACTTGGTGCAGTGGTGAAGTGTGTGGAGTGCGGGAAACATGTTCCAAGTTCAGTCACACGCATTGTGTAGCCTTTATCCTTGTAACTGTTGTAGTTATATAAAAATTTTCATATTTTCATTAATGAAATAAATAATTTCATTTCTTTTAACGTTATGTTTTTGGTGGCAGAAATATTTTGTTTTACCGAATTTGTTTCAAACTTGGCTCGAAAGACAGGGAATACGTGCCAGTAAAAGGGAAATCATTTACCTGTATTCTGTACAACATGTCTTTCAGTGAATGGAAGAAAAAACAGGATATCACGTTGAGATAACGCAATATATAAGTTAGTCAGTCATTCGCATGTCCCTTGCGGAACTTTGCCTCCCTAACAGCACTCCTGTGGGCCTCTCGGTTGTAAGCAAGATGGCCTGCTGCTGATGCATCCATTTGCAGATCATCAACGATGTCTTGCAGCACTCTTCGCCTTGGTCTTCCTCTCTTTCTTTTCCCCATTATGTACCCTTCCAAGACGGTCTTCTCTAAATTATCATGACGTTTAATATGTCCAAAATATTTAAGTTGTCTCTATTTAATCTTCCTTACTAGCCAACCTTCCTCAATATTAAATACCTCTAGTATAGATATATTTGTTCTTTTTTGTGTCCATGATATTTGAAGAACTCTTCTGTAGCATTTACATTCAAAGGCATTTATGTGTTTCTCAGCTGTTTTGTTAAGTGTCCAGGTCTCACAGGCATATTTCGCGCTGGGAAAGATGCTTGCCCTTAAAAACTTTATTTTTGTAGATATGTCAGTTCCTCTCCACAGCTTCTGTAATTGTTTTACTTTCTGAAGCGCGATAAATGTCCTCCTTTTAATATCCCTCATTGTATCTCCATTATTAATTCGTAATGATTCAAGATATTCAGAACTCTCCACTTCTTCCAATTTTTCCTCATTGATACATATTTCAGCTGCCTTGTTTTTTGTGTTGTGTGCAGTAATACTGTGTAATCAGCATATCTAATCTCTGATATTTCATAACCTCCAATTGTTATGGCATAATAATTATTCTTTGTCTACATCTTCTCTAACATTCTTCATTATATTTTCAGTATAGATGTTAAATAAGTAAGGTGACAATATGCACCCCTGACGGACCCCTTGTTTTATGTCAAACCAAGTTGTTGTTTCACCATTTATTCTTACTGCTGCCTGTTAGCCTGGATACAGCAGTGATATTAATTGTGTGACATATGTTAGAAAACAGTATTTAAGTTATACATCAATATATAATCAATATATAAGTAGACGAGCCTTTTATTAACGACAGCAACAACAACAGCAACAACAACAGTAACAGTAACAATAACAGCAGCAACAACAACAGCAACAACAACAGTAACAACAGTAACATCAACAAGAGTAACAGTAACAATAACCACAACAGTAACAACAACAATAACAACAGCAACAACAGCAACAAACAACAACAGTATCAGCAATAATAGCAACAAAATAGCAACAAGCAGCAACAACAACGAATTGAACCGTAGAACCAGAAATGGACCTTCTATTATCTCATGGACCTATAGATTATTTGTTGGACCTCCTGCTTTTGAAATTCCTGCTTTTTATTTACCTATAAAGTTCTGACATCTTCTACAGGTGATAAGTTTCAAAGACTTGGACAAGAATATGCTGGTGAGCACTCGATGTAAGCCTCTCCTCTCCTTGGGTGAGCTCTGTCTACGACAACCAGAAGGCTATCTCTGTGACTGCGAGAAGGGGCTTCGCTGTGAGTTCCGGATAAACGAAACATACGGGCACTGCACGCCCGGGTAAAACATCACAGGAAAGCTACCAATCACAGCAAAAGATGACGAGGGAGTTCACGTGAGAAACATTCGATCTGTGTGCAGGGTTCTGTGGGCGAGAACTCCAGTCAAGTAGGGTTAGCCCAGCGATCGTCAGAGCCCTGATAGAGCTAAATTGCTTCGTTTTCTGCTAGTTTATACAAATCTATGCTGCACATACTGGTTTATTAGAGAATATGTCAATGAATTTATGTGTATTTAATATGAACATTTGACAACGTATGTTATAGTTTATTACAGTAATGAGTTTATAATTTAATGATGCTCACATTATATACATGTGTGTATAGTATGTGAGGAAATAGAAATGTGTGGTTGTTACTGTGTATATACGCCAGTATTATGCAACTACGTATGGACGTATGAACATAAATATTTGTGGATGTTTGTACACATATGTGTGTTTATATGTGCTAATGACATCAGGCTTATAAATCTGTGTGAGACATTAATTCTGTTTCGTGGTTGGGCCAGGAAACCAGGTGGTTTTAATGTGGCTATAGTTTAGATGTCGACGGGATAATGTTGTAGGCAACCTTCAACCGAACACACAACGACATTCCAGAAGCTGTAAGACGTAATAACAGCGAGCCCTTGTGGTCAAGACGTTCTTTAAGGTGCTGACACCATTACCTGAACTCTGGACAGTTTCGTTTGTACAGGGTGTTTCATAAAGTTGTGACGCATTTTAAAGACAGTTATCCAGAACTAGAACAAACACATTTAATATAGAATGTGTTTAATACATGCCAAAGATACAGGAGATCATAACAATGTTCCAGGTTTGAATATCATATCCCTTAGACGTCCACCAGCTGGAAGAGAACATTCTTTGACTCTGTCATCCCCGTCACAGCGTGGTGCAATACAGCAGCTGGAATACCCGCTGTCCCCCCCCCCCCCCCCCGGGTTCTTTGTCCGAGTTCCAGAGCATTATGAAACACTCTTTAATAAATATTGTTATGACTTCCAGTATCTTTGGTATGTACTACACACATTCTATATTAAATGTATTTCTTCCAGTCCTAGATGATTGCGTTTAAAATGTGTCTCATAATTATGGAAAGCCCTGTGTTTTAATGTGACCATGGTGGGAAAGTGTCTAGTCAGAATATGATATTTCTGTGGGTAGATAACTTCTAGTCCAACTGTTTTAGTAGAGAAGAAGAAACAATCAGGAGGCATGCGAAATGTCCAGACACTGGAGAATATTGAGGCTGGAAGGGACAAATTCGTGGATCGAGGCGGGGCTCTGTACTACGCGTAGTCAGGTAGCAAAGAGCAAAGGATACTGCACCTGGATTCATATAAGCAGCTCTTATCTTTTATAAACGGGCACGCATTGTCTAATGAAAAATTCGCGTGTGTGATATTAATGTAAGAAAAAAGCATCACGTTCCCGTATGGGATCCTGCAGAACTTTATAATGGTCAACAATTTGGCCGAATAGCGTCTCTGATCTACGTTTTGATTTATGTGTATGTGTTTGGATGAGTATTAAAGTATGTGTATGTGTTTGGATGAGTATTAAAGTATGAATATAAGCATTAAATATGTGAGTATTATGAAAGTCTCATATATATATATATACATATATATATTATGTGTTTAAATATTACATAAGCATTTCAGTATTATGCACGTGTATAAGTATGTTACTGTGAATGTCAAAACTGGGTACATAATAAGAAGAGCTTAAATGCATATAAAAGCCAACATATTTGAAAACAAACTGGATAGTTAATGATGAGGTCAGAAATGATAAATCGGAAGACACTACTGACAGATTATAACCAATGACCAAATAGTCTCTGTGGACCGTCTGTAAGAGTATCAGAGTTTTTGGTTTGGAATTTAGTTTAGAAGTAACCATATGCTAGATTTTCATTAAAGTCGCCTAACATTATTTTCTTGAGAAACTTCTTTTGGTTGCTTGTACCAAAATGTCTAATTCTAAATGGCGTGCCGCGTGGCGTAGGCGATCATTTCTCTCCACAATTCCCTGATTATGAGATCCGACGAGACATCCGGTAACTTCTCTCTGTGTCTTCCTTTGCATCTTCTTCCCTCAGTTTTTCCAGTTAGCACAATGTGTTCCAATTTTCTTCTTCTCAGGAAATGTCCTACAAATCTAGCTTGTCTGCCTCTGATCTTTGCTGTAATTTGCCTTTTGACTCCAGCCTCTCTTAAGACTTCTTTGTTGATTTTCTTAGCTGTCCATGCTTCAACATCCTTCTTATAAACCACATTTCCATGGCCTCCATTTCTCCCGGTACTCATTCATGGACCACGCCTCACATCCGTACAACAAAAACCAAAATGTAACTGGCCACAGTTAAAACAAGAATATTTGTGTTGAAAAAGTGTGACCTCTATGACCTTAATCTTTTTGTTTTCTTCACATTTGGCATTTGTTAATCCAATATTTCAGCCAATGGTTACATTATTAATGTTAAGATTACATTGGTGGACTACTTTACTGCGCGTAGACGTGTTTCCACGGAGGTGAATCTCGGGCACTATCGTCTGCCAGACTTTTGATCAGAAACTGTTAGCTTGTGCTCTCTTCTACTTGGCCGACGCTTTGGTCACGACCTTGAAGCGCAGCTGTGGAGTTGATGGGGAGTGGTAAAATGTGGCCTTCTTAAATTTCTGGAGCAGATGTAATGTCGGCTTCTTAGCAGAATCCGCTACCAGTATGTACTCATTGACAGCTGTTCCGTTGATCTGGCTGTGATACCAAATCTTTTTTTTTCTGAAAGTACCAACAGGAAAGTAGATTTAGGTCAAGGCCAGATCTGCTTAACTGACCTAAATTCACATAGATCTATCACAGACGTCATTGCTAACACTATGTATAGAGTTTCTAGTACATGACTTTTTGGTGTCCCATAGAAAGGCTTGCTACTTCTGGACACTGCGAGTCATTTTCAGAAAAGAACTTGAACGCGTAACAAACAACAATGGCAATACAACAACATGGCGAGTAACTCAAGCATGGGGCTGTAGCCGCTGAAGGACTTCTTCAAGCGGAACGCTCACAAAAACGAGTTCTGAAAAGAGATATGATTGAGGAAAAACAAGAACAACATGACAACAATCCGATCTCTCATCCAGCACTAAATTAAGAATATTAGAATATGGTTGCCATTTTTACCACAGTTAACGTTTTGATATGAAACAGATGTTTATGTAGATTTGTATGTCAGAACGTATGTTATAGGCGAGGTTTGTATGTGTATATGCGCAACTGCACCTTAGCGAACAGCTTAAAATCTTCAGTATTACTTGAAAGTATTTTATCGTCCTCATCATCATCATGTGTAGGCTCCTTAACGAAGAAGAACCCCAAAAGTTCTATAGATCATTTTATCTCAGTCTTGGTGCTAAGTCTGGGCATGTTAGTCATCTCATCTCAAACATTCGTCCCTATGGTTTTTAGTTTATCTTTTTCCATCCATCCATCCATCCATCCATCCATCCATCCATCCATCCATCCATCCATCCATCCATCCATCCATCGACTAAGAGTCTCTCTTCCCTGCTAGACTAGGAGACAGCCGAGCAAGGGAGACCTGCGCATCTTCTACCGCCTGCAGTCCACCTGGACCTCATCGTTGATACAGAAAGAAAGAGAGAGAGAGAGAGGGAGAGAGAGAGATAGAGAGAGGGAGAGAGAGAGGGATAGAGAGAGGGAGAGGGAGAGAGAGAAAGAGAGGGAGAGAGAGAAAGAGAGAGAGCGAAAGAGGGAGAGAGAGGGAGAGAGAGAAGAAGAGAGAATTTTTAGGAAGAATTACAACAGTAACATTACTGTCCGTCTTACATTCCACACATCTTCACTGTTGGTCCATCCTTCTTCCTCTTTCCTTCAGGTGTCCACTATCAGGCTATTCTTGAAATGTCCTTATTGTCTTTTCGGCTTGCTCAGTCCTGTGTGGCCTGAAACTGCTACGTATGTCTCGTTCTTTCACGTCTCATGGTTTCCTCTGTCTTCTTTTTATTTCTCGTGATCTTTTCTGTGTCTTGCTTCCTCTGTACCAGATCCACCATAAACAGTTTTGTGTCTACAGCAGTGTGTCTTGACCTGGGTGGGGGGAGGAGTCCAGGGATCGGCACAAGGACTGACCCAATTAAGAAAAATAAAACTGGGTTCTGTTTCATGCTTTATTTTTAATAAGGGGGGTCCACAGCTGTTCTAAGACTGGAAATGGGTCCACAGCTGTTCTCAGTCTGGAAAGGGGGTTCATAGCTGTTCTAAACCGGAAAGGGGGGGGGGGGGTCCGAAGCTGTTCTAAGACTGGAAAGCGTCCACAGCTGTTCGCAGGTTGCAAAGGGTCTACAGCTGTTCTTAAATAGGAAAAAGTCCACATCTGTTCTCAGGTTGGAAAGGACCCACCGCTGTTCTCAGGTTGGAAAGGACCCACTGCTATTCTCAGGTTGGAAAGGATCCACTGCGAAGAAAGTTAAAAAGCTTTACTCTTCTTCTCATTTTCCTGTTGAATGTCCATCCTTCTGTACCAAATAATAACACCAAGTCTTCTGTGCCATAGAATAACACCAAGTCTTCGGTACCATAGAATAACACCAAGTCTTCGGTACCATAGAATAACACCAAGTCTTCTGTACCATAGAATAACAAGTCTTATGTACCAGAGACACCACGTCTCGTACATTAAACTTGATTAGTTTCACATTTTCTGTGCTGTGTTATTTGTATGGATGTACAGACGTCAGTAAGTAGATATATTAAATGCATATTGATTTTATTTTGGTGTTTTCTTTTATATGTTGTCATGATATAAAAAACCATAAGGAGTAAACGATGGTAATTATTTAGATTATTATTATATAGGACATAAGATAGGTAGAGAGAGAAAGAGAGACAGTGAAAGAGAGAAGGGGATAGGGAGAGAAAGAGAGACAGTGAAGGAGAGAAGGGGATAGAGAGAGAAAGAGAAATAAATACACACAGAGACAGATAGAAACAGAGAGACGGAAGTACGGGGAAAGAGAGAAATAGATTAACTGAGATATACAGAGAGACAGATAGAGAGAAATAGAAAGAGAGAAATAGATACACATGGGTACAGAGAGACAGAGACAGAGAGAAATAGATAGACACATAGATACAGAGAGACACAGAGAGAGAAAGAAAAGGAAAGAGAGAGAGGGAAAGAGACAAATAGATACACAGAGACAGACAGAGGGAGAAAAAGAGAGAGAGAGAGAGAGACGGAGAAAAAGATAAACAGATATACACTGAGACAGAGAGAGATAAAGTGAGAGAGAGGCAGAGATAAAGAGAGAGAGAGAATGAGAGAGAGACAGAGAGAGGCAGTGAAGAAAATAACTTCCAACTTTCCTTGAAGAGACAGGAAAGACAAGACATTTAAAAGATTTTACCATTCATAAATAAATTTTTTTCTTTCTTTTTTTTTCTTTCTTTCTTTTTTTTCTTTCTTTCTTTTTCAATTTTTGCCAGCGTGTTTTCTTCTTAAAACCTGAACTGAAAATCCAAGTTCTCGCTCACCGTGTTTAGAATATCAGGTTCATAATAAGGGAAATATAAAAGTATGAAAAACTATAAACATTACACATAAACAAAACAAAACATAATTTAAATTTAAAAAAAAAAAGTTTATGACGTGACTCAATCTCCAGTTGACGAATTATATCTTACATCTGACATCCTTTCTGTGCCGTTAAACATCACATAGGGCTGGCAAGGTAGTTCGCCAATTTTCCTGTTTTCGACAAGCTTTTCAACCTCATCAAGGGATTTTATGCCTACTAATTTGGCCTCTCTTAACAAGGTCCTCTTTAGAGTTTCAAGTGCTCGACCTCTTTTTCTTCGGTCTGGTGTGTTCCACTGGATAGCTTGTTTTGGGATTCTCTGACTGTTTCTTCTCATCACATGGCCTACATATATCCTTCTTTTTCTGATCATGAAATAGGTTGTTGTTCGCTTATCTGCCTTATCTCTGGGTTGTTTTTTAATTCGTTCCACTTTATGCCGAGTATTTTCCTTAGGCATTTGTTTTCAAAAGAGTCTAATTTCTTGTCTATTTCTTTAGTTGTTTTCCAGCTTTCACGTGCATAAATGAGGGTAGACATTACATTTGAATTGAATAGTCTTAACTTGGTTTTTGTGCTTATGCTTTTGAAATCCATATGTTCTCAAGATTCTTGAATGTCAATCCTGCTTTTGCAATTCTAATTCTAACTTCCTTTCTGGTGTGACTGTCCTGGTCTGTGTAGCTCCCAAGATATGCAAATTGGTTGACTTCAACAGCTGTTCCTTCTATGTAAATTTTTTTTATTAATTGGAACTTTCATTACTTTTGTTTTGTCCTTGTTAATTTCAAGCCCTATTTTGCTAGCCAGTGAGGACAGGCTATCTGTTTCTTCTTGCGTGGAATTCACATTGTTACTGATAAGAGTTATGTCATCTGCAAAATCAAGATATTCTAGTTTGGTCCCATGTGTTAAATCAATACCTGTGTTAATGTATTCTTTAATAGTACCTGTTAGCCTCTTTTGTATGTTATATAAAGTTTTGCTGTCTCCTGTTTTTGCTGCTTTCTCTTCCTCTTTCGTCATATTGGTCTATATATTCTCTTTTATCCCTTCTAGCTGAACTTTTTACTTTCTTGTCTATTTCTTTGTATGTTGCTTTTGCCAAATCTTTTCCAAGATCTGTCTGTACATTCAACATGGGTAATTTGGCTGGTCATTTTTTATGTTTATACTTCTATATGTTTTCCACTATCCTTGCTTTTCTATTTCTTTTTTTTTTGCAGTAGAGCACTTGCTTTTGTTGCTGTGATTATGGCTGTGCTGTAAGAATTCCACAATGCATCTATATCTATCTCCTCTTCCTCACTGAGTGTTGTTTGGTAAGTTCCAGATTGAAATATCTGTTAGTACTTTCTTCCTGTAGGCTGTGGCTGTTTCTCTTTCTTAGTATTGCTTTCTTGTGTTGGCTTTCAGTTTTAGTCTTATTTTCCCTATACACAGGTTGTGATCTCTGTTGACATCTGCACCTCTGTATGCTCTTACATCTATCAGAGATACTTCTGAATTGCTTTCTGATACAAAAGTGATGTATCTGGTTTCTGGTTATATCATCTGGAGATATCCACTTTGTTTTATATGGACAAGAAATAACCAAACCACTGGAGGCAGAAAACAACTTGCAGAAGCAATTTTCAATTTTCTTGTACATGTCGCTTCACGGATTTTAAATCTAATCTCTTATATTCCTACAAGTAGTGATAGATTCTTCACGTCACAAGGAATGATGAACATTTTACAAAGATGGAATTGTTATTTTGTGTTCGGAACTATTTTTTTTTCTTTAAACAAGGGACATAACAATGAAAATGAACTCACCACCGTGTAGCACGTATTATTGAAAAGTTTAAATGATAAAGGTAGATAGAGGTGTATGGTGTAGTTCTACAAAGTGGCAGAGGGAGTGAGTAAAGTGAGAAAAAAAACGAATAGAAAGTATGAGAAAGTATAAATGAAAACATACAACATCCGATATTTCGGCGTGAGCCTTTTTCGAGGATTACATGCACAAACGAACAACAACAAAAAAAAACAAAACAGATAACTAAAGGAAAAACTTCTCTTAATATGGCCTCCTCCAGAAGTAGGAAACAGAGATATGCGTGTTCTTTAGAAGATGCATAGAGACCACGCGGGGCCACACAAAGGATAAGCCGATATAGCCAATCATAAAGAAGAGGTGGAGAAAGAGAGAGGAGGAAAACAGGTGGTTGAATGGGGGGGGGGGGGGAGGGCACTAGAAACATGATAGCCGCTAGAGGAGAAGGTGTGGGGGGGGGGGGAAGCGGAGAGATAATGAATGAAGAACATAAACACCTGCTGGGAGAAAATGTGAAACTGGTGAATAGGACAAGACCCTTTAAACACCAATATGTTGCCAGAGAAGAAGAGAAGGTGGTGGTAGGGAGGGGAGCTAGGAGAAAGAAAATAGAGTAACAAAAAGTGCGGGGGGGGGGTGGAAAACTAAAGAAGTTAAATAAAACTGAAGACATTGTTAATTCCAGCTGGGTGGAGACAGCCAGGCTGGAAAATAAGGCGCTGTTCTAGGACCCTCCGAGATTATACATCAGCAGAACAAGAGCGGATTGCACTAAGAGAAATGTCATGTTTTCCCCTGTGGTTGTTAAGGCAAAAATGTTTATCCACAGGTGTCCAGGCTCTCTTAGAAATATCGTTAAGATGTTGGCGAAAACGATCTCCTAAGTGTAAACCGGTCTCCTCTATGTACTTCATACCGCAACGTTTGCACATAATAGCATACATAACATTGCGTAAAGTGGACGTGAAACCCTCCTGGACTGATAACGTGGACTTAGATCTGGCTAGCCTCGACAACAAACGGACAAGTGTTGCATCTACGACGTCCGCAACGCCTGGTACCATAAAAAGTGTCATCTGTCATAAGGCGACTTCGAACTAAAAGGTCCTTAAGGTTTTTGTCCCGTCTGTAGGCCACCAATGGGGGTTCCCCAAAAGTTTCACGTGTATCAGGCTCGGTCTGGAGGAGATTGAGATTGCGAAACAGTATGTTTTTAACTGCCAAGCTATGAGGGTGGTGTGTGAGTACCAGTTTAACTCTGTCCGAGCTACAGTGTGAGGG
The DNA here is from genome assembly GCA_009760885.1 of Achatina immaculata. Taxonomy (NCBI): domain Eukaryota; kingdom Metazoa; phylum Mollusca; class Gastropoda; order Stylommatophora; family Achatinidae; genus Lissachatina; species Lissachatina immaculata. Next base: position 32,714,124 of record CM019692.1, on the reverse strand, counting down.
TGTGTTTGAGGGTGTGTGTGTGAGGGAGAGTGTATGTGTGAGGGTATGTGTGTGCGTGACAGAGAGAGAGAGAGAGAGAGAAAGAGAAAGCGTGCGCATTTATAAGTGTGTGTGTGGGGGGAGGTGGGCAGTGATGAGGATAAGGAGAGTTTGATCGGTTGTTGCAGCAAAGTCACTTTAGTAGAGAATGGGGAAAAATAAAGGAAAGAAAGACTCGGATGAAATGAGGAGGAACAGAGAAAGGAAGAAAGAGACGAAGTAATAAAAAAGGGAAGGAATAGAAAGAAAGAAAAACATAGAATGTAAGAAGACAGCAGGCAACAGAAACGAAAGAATGAAGGACTAACAGAAACAAACCGACGAATACAAGAAAAGAAAGAAAACAACAAACGATAAAGCAAAGAACAGAGCGATAGAAGAGTTAGAGAAAGAAATCAATGGAGGAAAGAAATAAAGAAGTATCAAACGTTAGTTTATGACTGGCTTTAAAGATATAAAGAAGCAAACAAGAGGCCAGTTCAAACGACGCTTTATGTTAAGTGTCTCAGATTATGTCCCTTGATATGGTGAACAATTTTATTGACGGACGCCATGTTTGTCGGTACAACAATGGAGCTGTTCATTTCATGGCCTCTTTCATTACTCAGTGACTACTGCCTTCACTCTGCCAGCAAGAAATAAGCCCGCACACAGCGTTTCTCAAACTATTTACTGCATGAGAACTATTTGTTTATTTTCGCCTGTAATCACTTCAGTACGTTTCATGCTAAGTAAGTCTTCGTGGATTCGGGCTCTAGAATATATATGCTACAATAGTCTCCAGACTTCAGAATATATATGCTACAATAGTCTCCAAACTCCAGAATATATATGCTACAATAGTCTCCAGACTCCAGAATATATATATGCTACAATAGTCTCCAGACTCAAGAATATATATGCTACAATAGTCTCCAGGCTCTGGAATATATATGCTACAATAGTCTCCAGGCTCCAGAATATATATGCTACAATAGTCTCCAGGCTCCGGAATATATATGCTACAATAGTCTCCAGACTTCAGAATATATATGCTACAAGTCTCCAGACTCAAGAATATATATGCTACAATAGTCTCCAAACTCCAGAATATATGTGCTACAATGGTTCCCATACTCCATATATATATATATATATATTATATATATATATATATATATATATATATGCTACAATAGTTCCCAGACTTCAGAATACATACGCTACATATTCCTCACATTATGAACACCTAGACACCAAGATCTAATCTGAGCGGGGTGAACCTGAGGCAGAAGCTATGTCTTGAGTTTTCGATCAAAATCCTTGGGAAAACTGGATTTTGTCTTGCCACAAGTCACCAGTCTTCGCAGCGACAAATAACGTGAAGAAGAAAAAGAAGTAGTAGTAGTAGTAGTAGTAGTAGTAGTAGTAGTAGTAGAAGACATTAAAAACTAGCTTTTTCCGTGACATAGTAAATTAGGAAGAATGATAGCAAGATTTCTCCAGTATCTCACCCAATAAGTCTGGCCATATTGCTGACAAGGGAGACAACCACGAAAATCAGGTCATAAATAAGGTAAGTCGCTATACTTTATTTCATGATCAGATTAACATTCTTCAAATTTGTAACATAAAATGGAAGTAATTTTCTCAAACTCCAGTCGTTTTATTCGTCGGTTCTAACTGCTAAATTACTGTTAATCAATTTCGGTTATCTCCAGAAGATTCAATGCCTTGAAATATTTAGAAACGTTAATCTGTTTATCAACTTCACGTTACCACTTCATGGCACGCCAGGGTAGACTCTATATCTTGACCTAGCCTGTTTTGACACACCTCATACCGCAGCAGTCAACCACACAGGACCACAATGGACTCCTGTACTTGGACTGACAGAAGCCGTCTTTCAAACATTCCACAGAGTAACCCTGATGGGAGATATTTTACAGGGGGAATAATCAGTAAAAAAGCGCAAAGGGAAATAATTTATACCGAGGAAAAAACAAAAAGACAGATGTTAACGCACATAGATAAAGTTAACTGGGAGGTTTAGCTTTACGTTAACTTTTTGTTCAAAATTAAAATACATAATATTTTAACGTTATTTAACCCTCGTATATAATTTTCTTGCATTGCCTCCTCTAATATCGTTTTATTTTCACTGCTTATTTTTGTTTAAAAAAAAAACAAGTAAAATGATCGATTAGCTGAAATAGACAATTGTGATTGTATACACTTATTGTTTTACAAATTTTAGATAAGTCTCTTATCTGTAAGCAAAAACTGACAAGTTACTGAAAACAACTGTGACAAAATTCTAAACTTTTCTCTATACTGATCCGTATCAAATCAAGACACGAAATGTTCCATACAAGTAAAGATTACAAGATAAGTAAACATCAGAGAGACAGAACTTAAGACTCTTCTGTCTCGAACCAGCTCCTTTGAGTTGTTCGTGAGCTTCATTTTGTAGAAGATTTTCTCTTAAAAAAATACTGTCTGCCTCGTATGGTAAGTTTTCATAACATACAGACGCTAGGTCTTAGTAAGGTCCTTTATCTGAAGATCTAAAAGTATTTCTACTTTTGTAGCACATTAACTTAGGTCAGTGGAGATTGTTCGCTGTTCTGGAGTAGTGATGGTTTTCCGTGTTGTCATAGATACGCATGGAAGAAATAAACCAGCGTAAATGTTGTCGCCTGTTCTTCTATTTGCATTCAGGTGGCAGGAGGTGGATATTGTCTGTCATCTTCTTGGCAGGAGGTGGATGTTGTCTGTCATCTTCTTGGCAGGAGGTGGATGTTGTCTGTCATTTTCTTGGCAGGAGGTGGATGTTGTCTGCTATCTCATTGGCAGGAGGTGGATGTTGTTGCCATCTTATTGAGAGGAAGTGGATGTTGTCTGCCATCTCATTGGCAGGAAGTGGATATTGTCTGCTCTCTAATCTACATTAGTCTGCCCTCTTTTTAGTTTGCCTTCTCACTAACAAGCAGTGGATGTTGTCTGCTCTCTTCTTAGTCTACCTTCTTTTTAGTCTGCTCTCTTCTTAATCTACCCTCTTCTTAGTCTGTTCTCTCACTAACAAGCAATGGATGTTGTCTGCTCTCTTCTTAGTCTGCTCTCTTTTTAATCTGCTCTCTTCTTAGTCTACCCTCTTCTTAGTCTGCTCTCTTCTTAGTCTGTCCTCTTCTTAGTCTACCCTCTTCTTAGTCTACCCTCTTCTTAGTCCGCTCTCTTCTTAGTCTACTCTCTTCTTAGTCTACTCTCTCCTTAGTCTGCTTTCTTATTAGTCTGCTCTCTTCTTAGTCTGCTCCCTTCTTAGTCTGCCCCCTTTTTAGTCTGCTTTCTTCTTAGTCTACCATCCTCTTAAATGTAGTCTGCCCTCACTTTGGCAGGAGGTAAATGCTGTGGATGTTGCTTGCCTTCTCCCTGGCAGGCGGCGGAGGTTGCTTGCTCTCTTATTGGCAGGAAGTGGATGTTATTTAATGTAAAGTCTTTACAAATACTTTGTTCAGTTGTTGACTCAGACTTGTTTAGGTAAAAACGTCTTTAATATTTGGGCGAAAGTGCTACTTACATGGACAAGTCATATACTTCATACACATTCTCATTCAGAAAAGCATGTCATTGCATGTCATCACGCTATATGAAAATGTCACATTCACAAGCATGTCACATCATAGGAGCATATTACGAAGGTTGCTGGTTTAGCGTTTTCGGCGACGGGAAATGTCAAAGTAGCATCTCGTGATTTAGGAGCACGTGACTGTCTTGTGTGTCGTCCAGTTAGAATGTGTAGTTGACCACTCATTCGTCTGTTGTTTATGGGGAAGTACGGTCAGGATTGTAGTGAGGGAGCATGTTACTGTTATTGTCTTATGGATCAGTGTATATTTGGTTGTATCGGTTTCCTGCGGTGATCTCTTCCTGTGCCATCCCCAAGTTGTGTAACCTGTCGTAGGTCTGATGTTTGTTTTATGTGTGTGTAGCTGAAAGTTTTGTTAGAAGAAGTATTGCTCGTTGTTTTATATGTATGTAGTTGTAAGTTTTGTTAGAAGAAGTTTTGTTCGTTGTTTTATGTGTATATAGCTGTAACTTTTGTTAGAAGAAATTTTGCCCGTTGTTTTATGTAATGAAGTCGTAGTTCATGGTGAACTATTAAATGTATTCAGTGGTATCTAGAAGTAGTTAAGTTATGTGTATCATCAAAACCATCACTGTTGATTTCATTTGCCATACTTGATATATTTGATTAGTTGCAGGTGTATTTAGCTTTGCCATTTGTTGTGCTATGTGTTACGTGCTCATTGAACTTTGCTATATATTGTGCTATGTGTTATGTGCTCATTGAACTTTGCTATATATTGTGCTATGTGTTATGTGCTCATTGAACTTTGCTATATATTGTGCTATGTGTTATGTGCTCATTGAACTTTGCTATATATTGTGCTATGTGTTACGTGCTCATTGAACTTTGCTATATATTGTACTATGTGTTACGTGCTCATTTAGCTTTGTTATTTTACCCTCTATTTGTGCTGAGCTTGCTCTACTTATCACTTTTAGTGAGTTCGTCCATGCTCCAATCTTTGATTCATGTGAATGTTCACTGAAGTTATGAGCACCTATGCTTTTGTCAGTGTTCATTTGTCATACATAATAATGTCACAATTTTCCATTCACCATGTCGTATTTCATATATTGTGATATTTCATTTCAGATTCATTATTTTGTGATGGTAATGTGAAGTTGTGACCACAGCTCAAATTGAATATGATATTTCATGAGGTTGTGAATTATTTTGATGGTAACTCAGGAGTTGTTGGTGTAGCTTTCTGTTGAGAAGAAGATAGAATTGTCGAACATTAATGTAGTTGTACAAAACAGCATAGTCAGGCCTTCTATGTGAAGAAGGGCCAGTTTTGAAATAGATGTTTGGTTAATATGACAATCACATATAGTGACAGATATTTGCGTTGTTATGTGATTTGATTTCATGAAGTGTCTCACTTTTCTGGTTGTATGTTTTTGTTCGTGATACATACAGTTTTTGCTGTCATCATTTGTGGTTTTGTCGTGTGTGATATGTTTTCTGTTTTATGACTAAAGTGGGTTATTATTTGCCTTTGAGCACCATGTGGTTTACGAGTTGATGTATGTGAAAACGTGCTGTGTTAATGTGTCTAACTGTCATTAAGTAAAAGTCATAGACTAGCAGGTTGGGCACAGATGTAAGAGCTAGAACCTGGGTTGGTATATTTTGGAGGGGTGCATTTTGGTGTCCCTTGTACGGCTGTACTTAAACACGGGAAGGAAACATCTGTTAGTCACGTATATAAGTTAAAAGAACCAAACTCCAACTACACCAGGCATTACTACCTATCCTTATATTTACAAACAAGTCATACTACACGATGTCACTTATATTTACACACACATCATACTACACGATGTCACTTATATTTACACACACATCATACTACACGATGTCACTTATATTTACACACATATCATACTACACGATGTCACTTATATTTACACACACATCATACTACACGATGTCACTTATATTTACACACATATCATACTACACGATGTCACTTATATTTACACACATATCATACTACACGATGTCACTTATATTTACACACACATCATACTACACGATGTCACTTATATTTACACACATATCATACTACACGATGTCATTTATATTTACAAACAAATCATACCACACTATGTCACTTATATTTACAAAAAAATGTTACACAAAAAGGAGCTGTCACTTACATTACAGTGACAGCCATCAGCCCCATAGTCCCATCTCTTGTTCCTGCTAATATCGTCAGTCTGATGTTTGCTTGGGTAGAAAACGTCAAGTTCTTGATTGACAGCTTGTGACCCGCTTTCTTTTGACCCTGCAGACAGGTACCAGCACTGGACTGTGTCAGATATGAATTGAAAGAAGCTGTTAACAGAAAGATGAACATAGAACATGGTTCTACAAACTACAACAAGAAAGGGTTCCTTTTTTACTTGCCACGAGAGAGAGAGAGAGAGAGAGAGAGAGAGAGATATCAGTGCCAGTCGTCATGAGAGCGATAGATTAGTTCCTTAACGCAGCGTCAGTTATCACGAGAGCGAGAAATTAGTTCTCTGGATCAGTGTCAGTTGTCAGGAGAGGGAGAGATTAGTTCTTTGGCTAAGGGTCATTTGCCACGAGAGCGAGAGATTAGTTCCTTGGCTCAGTGTTAGTTGCCACCAGAGCGAGAGATTATTTCCCTTGATCACTGTCACTTGACACGAGAGTGAGAGATTAGTTCTTGGCTAAAGGTCAGTTGCCACGAGAGGTAGAGATTAGTTTCTTGGCTCAGTGTCAGTTGCCACGAGAGTGAGAGATTATTTCCCTGGATCAGTGTCAGTTGCCACGGGAGTGAGAGATTATTTCCCTGGATCAGTTTCAGTTGCCACGAGAGCGAGAGATTAGTTTCTTGGCTCAGTGTCAGTTGCCACGAGAGCTAGAGATCAGTTCCTTGGATCAGCGTCAGTTGTCGTGAGAGCGAGAGATTAGTTCCTTATATCAGTGTCATTTGTAACGAGAGGAAGAGATTAGTTCCTTGGATCAGTGTCATTTGCCACGAGAGCGAGCGACAAGTTCCTTGAATCAGTATCAGTTGTCACGAGAGCGAGCGATTAGTTCCTTGGATCAGTGTCAGTTGCCACGAGAGCGAGAGATTAGCTCCTTTGCACAGCGTCATTTGCCACGAGAGCGAGAGATTAAGTTCATTGGCCAAGGCTCAGTCGTCTGGTGCCTGATAGTCAGAAATCTTTTGGGGGTCACCGATAGCTTCAATGATAAGTGCAATGAGTTAGGCCAGACAGCGATGGACTGTTTGACCTCTCCTGTGTCCCAGGTATTGTAAAAACTTTGAGCTAAGAGCTAGAATAACTTGGAACGCATATTCAGTTTCTCTTTTGGCTCCACCGCAGCTGGTGCCAAGCTGTGAATAAACTAACTGGGAGCAGCCTAGTTTATGAGCAGAAAACATATTCATGGTACTTCAGTCCCTCAGTCACTTAGTGATAGCAACTGGTAAACGTCCATAGATAAGTATGGGAACAAAATTTATTTATCCATCGGCTCGACAGGTCCCCGAGGCTTTTATTCTTAATACATGATAGAAGATTCATCTGTCAACTCTCATGTACTGATTCTAATTAAAACATAATACTATGAATTGAACACTGAGAGCAGATACAATACTATACTATTGACCAGGCCAACAGAGCTCTCTTAACAGTATTAAAAGTCTAACATATTCATTTATCTCATTCACTGGCCTCGCAACTACTGGCTCCATTTCTAGTTGCTTCCAGCTCTCAGAAATTCTCATAACAGTTCACAAATAGTGTCCAAGAATTACTGGTCAAAGAGACCAGCTGACAAGTCATCGTTCCACTCCCCGGCCAACCCGCTCTAGCTACAAGTTGGAAAGATTAATCAAAAGCCAATTTAGGGACTTTTAGCTCCGTCGATCAGTCCACCTTCACCGTTCCATCTCTGTAGTGATGTAGCAGGATGTAGCAGAATGTAGCATGATGTAGCAGGATGTAGCAGAATGTAGCATGATGTAGCAGGATGTAGCAAAGTAACCACATTTTACCCAGAAGTTCCTAAACGACAGTATCTTCTTATCCTGAGTGTATCAGTCTCTTCTCTTCTACCAAACTACATACAAATGTTCACAGCACAGGCCTGGTTTATTAAACGCTCAAAAATAAAACGCTTAAAATTAAGTTCTTTCATGTGTTTTATCACTTTGCGAGGAAAACACTGCCTACTTTCTGCTCCATCACTATACGAGGAAGACACTGCCTACTTTATGCTCTTTCACTTTGCGAGGAAAATACTGCTACTTTCTTTCAGAGGAAAACACTGCCTACTTTCTTTGCGAGGAAGACACTGCTAACTTTATGCTCTTTCACTTTGCAAGGAAACACTACCTACTTTCTTTGCAAGGAAAACACTACCTACTTACTTTGCGAGGAAGACACTGCCAACTTTATGCTCTTTCACTTTGCAAGGAAAACACTACCTACTTTCTTTGCGAGGAAGACACTGCCAACTTTATGCTCTTTCACTTTGCAAGGAAAACACTACCTACTTACTTTGCGAGGAAGACACTGCCAACTTTATGCTCTCTTCTTATTTTTTTTCTGCTGTTGTATTTTGTTTGAGGGAGGAAAAGTTCCACAAAGGACATGCAAATGAATGAAATGTATTTTGTTTATTGTCCGAGGAAGACGTAAGTTACAACGTCATAACGAAGTTTTTATTTCCTTCTTGAGCAGCTATTCTTACATCTTGCATCCTCACACGGTAGTTCGCCAAGTTTTCCTGGTTTTGGCGAGCTTTACAACCTCATCAAGGGATTTTATGCCTACTAATTTGCCTCTCTTAACAATGTTCTCTTTAGAGTTTCACGTGGTCGACCTCTTTTTCTTTGACCTCTTGTGCTCCAATTGATAGCTTGTTCTGGGATTCTCTGGCTGTTTCTTCTCATCACGTGACCGACATACGTCAATCTCCTTTTTTCTGATCACCCATGAGACAGATTGTTGCTCAGTTATCTGCCTTATCTCTCTGTTGTTCTTGAATTCGTTCTACTTTATACTGAGTATTTTCCTTAGGCGTTTGTTTTCAAAAGAGTCTAATTTGTTTGAGCAATTATTAAGACAGCCTAAATCTTGTATATTCACTTCCACGAAAAAAAAACATAATAGTAATGTTTCGAAGTATCTTTATATGGTGCAGTAATCCGGCATATTGAACTCTTTAATAAAACAATGAACAGATTTGATGGTTTATTCACTGGCTCCATACCTCAGAAAATGCAAAAAGAACTGTCTTATCAGAGAAATGTCTATCAACTTCTCAGAGCTGTCTTATCAATTCCTCATAGCTGTCTATCAATTTCATATATCTGTCTATCAATTTCTCAGAGCTGTCTATCAATTTTTTGGAGCTGTTTATCACTTTCTCAGAGCTGTCTGTCAATTTCTCAGAGAACTGTCTATCAATTTCTCAGAGAGCTGTCTATCAATTTCTCAGACAATGCACAACGTTTAAAAACGCCAGGAAATCCAGCATAAAATATACTCTTTCACCAACAAGTTATTAGTTAGTATTTGTGTTTAATTATTCTGTAGTTCCATTATCATCATCATGTGCCATGTCGGGTGGCGCAGGCGGTCATGCTCCTCCACAAGTCTCGGTCCTTGACATCTCTGAGTAGCTCTGTAGCTGATGTCCTTCCATGCCACAGTGTCAGACCTTCTAACATCTGTTTCCTCGGTCTTCCTCTGCCTCTCTTGCCTTCAGTTTTGCCCATTGTTGTGTTGCTTTCCGGATTCTTCCTTCTCATCACATGTCCCAAGAATGATGGTTGCCTTTTCCTTATCTTTGTGTGTGTGTATATATATAGTAAAGAGGATTCAAATACTTTGGACACATTAAACGTCATGATAATCTAGATAAAACCGTCTTAGAAAGGTACATAATGGGAAAAAAGAGAGGAAGACCAAGACGAAGATGGCTGAAAGACATCGCTGATGATCTGCAAATGGATGCATCAGCAGCAGGCCATCTTGCTCACAACTGAGAGGTCTACAGGAGAGCTGTTTGGGAGGCAAAGTTCCGCAAGGGACATGCAAATGAATGAATGAATGAACATTAATAATAAAAATAATAATAATAACAAAGATGTATTTTAACTGCATTTTCCCCTTTCTTTCGTATGTAAATAAAATATACTTATTTTGAACAAACAAAAAAAACTATCAATTTTGAGAAAAACCAAATACAAACTGGCAGTATTTATCTATCCGCTTAAATATGAATACCAGGTAATCTTTGAAATGATAAAGCCATTTTAAATACATTTGTTACGCTTTACAGCCTGACCTGATGGTGGCATATTAAAACAAAGTTAACTGCTCCGCTAAAGAACTAAAAATCTGCACATTTATGGCTCACGTTAAAAAAAAACTTTTTGAAGCAAGAGTTTATTGCTAGAGATTATGAAAAACTGAAAGAAATAAACTTTTAGGAAGATTTCTACCAGCTTTTATGATTCCTGAAATGATGAGGGTAAGCTGATGTTCAAAATATCTAGACCACGTTGGTTTAAGATTGTGCTTCGGAAAATCTTCCAGTTTGCCACATTTTGGTAGATTTCTGCCCAGAATATGATCAGTTTCATGTAGTTCTTGCTGATGTTTATAACAATTAGATTTAAAAGGGGAAAAATAAGAAAACTGAAGTAATTGATGAGCATTTTACGCTGCTGCTGCTGCTGATGGTGATGAACGATGATGATGAATGATGATGATGATGATGATGACAGAAGACTTGTGTTCATGGGCTGTAAATCGCTACCAAAGCGCATCAACACCCCCCCCCAAGTCAACCCAGTCGTAAAAGTGGATACCTGGCACACATATGTTGAGAGAGTCTGACACAGAAGAAAAACGTTATCACAACAAGGTTTCTGTTACACTGTAAGAAGAATGTTATTATAGTTACATATATTTAATAACTATTCTTTTACTTGTATTTAATAAATATTCTACTACTTATGTTAAATAACTATTCTACTACTTATACTTAATAACTATTATTCTACTTGTATTTAATAACTATTCTTCTACTTGTATTTAATAACTATTCTTCTACTTGTATTTAATAAATATTCCACCACTTATATTTAATAACAATTCTTCTACTTGTATTTAATAACTATTCTTCTACTTGTATTTAATAACTATTCCACTACTTATATTTAATAACTATTCTACTACTTATATTTAATAACTATTCTACTACTTATATTTAATAACTATTCTACTACTTATATTTAATAACTATTCCACTACTTATATTTAATAACTATTCTACTACTTATATTTAATAACTATTCTACTACTTATATTTAATAACTATTCTACTTATATTTAATAACTATTCTACTACTTATATTTAATAACTATTCCACTACTTATATTTTATACATATTCTGTTCCCAACACCAAAGCTCTAAACTAAAAGCAACAGGCACACAAACATGTCCGTTTACCTGTGCCGAGACAAAGAAGTGCTGCTAGGAACAGGTAGGCTAGGAAATCTTTCAGTGAGTACATGCTGGTGGCTGGTATGCGTTACCGAAGTCTGGAAACAAATAAACAACAGTTTTCAAAGTTCAGACAGAGCGAATGAAGGTAAAACTGTTCGTTAATCTTGTTCCTGCTTGGATAATCATGATTCCCCTAGTTCTTTTATCTTAACAACGATGTCCTGTCATTCTACGTGTCCGAGCCTCGTCACCCTGAATGTCCAGGCTTTATTACCCTCAATATTTATGTCTTGTTACCCTGATTATTGATGTCTTGTTACTCTGAGTATTGATGTCTTGTTACCCTGAGTACTGATGTCTTGTTACTCTGAGTATTGATGTCTTGTTACCCTGATTATTGATGTTTTGTTACTCTGAGTATTGATGTCTTGTTACTCTGAGTACTGATGTCTTGTTACTCTGAGTATTGATGTCTTGTTACCCTGAGTATTGATGTCTTGTTACTCTGAGGACTGATGTCTTGTTACTCTGAGTATTGATGTCTTGTTACCCTGAGTATTGATGTCTTGTTACTCTGAGTTTGATGTCTTGTTACTCTGAGTACAGACGTCTTGTTACTCTGAGTATTGATGTCTTGTTAGTCTGAGTATTGATGCCTTGTACATACATAATCTTGTTCTCTGAGTACTGATGTTTTGTTACTCTGAGTATTGATGCCTTGTTACTCTGAGTATTGTTGCCTTGTTACCCCAAGTGACTATTGATGCCTTGTTACTCTGAGTATTGATGACTTGTTACCCCGAGTGAGTAATGATGTCTTGTTACTCTGAGTACTGATGTCATGTTATTCTGAGTATTGATGTCTTGTTACCCTGAGTATTGATGTCTTGTTACTCTGAGTACTGATGTCTTATTACCCTGAGTATTGATGCCTTGTTACTCTGAGTATTGATGCCTTGTTACTCTGAGTACTGATGCCTTGTTACTCTGAGTCTTGATGACTTGTTACTTTGAGTATTGATGCCTTGTTACTCTGACTATTGATGTCTTGTTACTCTGACTATTGATGTCTTGTTACTCTGAGTATTGATGTCTTGTTACTCTGACTATTGATGTCTTGTTACTCTGAGTATTGATGCCTTGTTACTCTGACTATTGATGTCTTGTTACACTGAGTATTGATGCCTTGTTACCCTGAGTATTGATGTCTTGTTACTCTAAGTATTGATGCCTTGTTACATGCTTATTGATGCCTTGTTACTCTGACTATTGATGTCTTGTTACCAAGAGTGAGTATTGATGCCTTGTTACTCTGAGTATTGATGCCTTGTTACTCTGACTATTGATGTCTTGTTACTCTGAGTATTGATGCCTTGTTACTCTGAGTATTGATGTCTTGTTACTCTGACTATTGATGTCTTGTTACTCTGAGTATTGATGTCTTGTTACTCCGACAATTGATGTCTTGTTACTCTGAGTATTGATGCCTTGTTATTCTGAGTATTGATGCCTTGTTACTCTGAGCATTGATGAATTGTTACACTGAGTATTGATGCCTTGTTACCCTGAGTATTGATGTCTTGTTACCCTGAGTATTGATGCCTTGTTACTCTGAGTATTGATGCCTTGTTACCCCGAGTAAGTATTGATGCCTTGTTACTCTGAGTATTGATGCCTTGTTACTCTGAGTATTGATGCCTTGTTACTCTGAGTATTGATGAATTGTTACACTGAGTATTGATGCCTTGTTACCCTGAGTATTGATGTCTTGTTACTCTAAGTATTGATGCCTTGTTACATGCTTATTGATGCCTTGTTACTCTGACTATTGATGTCTTGTTACCAAGAGTGAGTATTAATGCCTTGTTACTCTGAGTATTGATGTCTTGTTACTCTTAGCAGTGATGTCTTGTTACCCTGAGTATTGATGTCTTGTTACTCTGAGTATTGATGCCTTGTTACCCCGAGTGAGTATTGATGTCTTGTTACTCTGAGTATTGATGCCTTGTTACCCCGAGTAAGTATTGATGCCTTGTTACTCTGAGTATTGACGCGTTGTTACTCTGAGTATTGATGCCTTGTTACTCTGAGTATTGATGCCTTGTCACCCTGAGTATTGATGCCTTGTTACCCCGAGTGAGTATTGATGCTTTGTTACTCTTAGTATTGATGCCTTGTTACCCTGAGTATTGATGTCTTGTTACTCTGAGTATTGATGCCTTGTTACTCTGAGTATTGATGTCTTGTTACTCTGAGTATTTATGCCCTGTTACTCTGAGTACTGATGCCTTGTTGCTCTGAGTATTGATTCCTTGTTACTCTGAGTATTGATGTCTTGTTACTCTGAGTACTGATGTCTTGTTACTCTGAGTATTGATGTCTTGTTACTCTGAGTATTGATGTCTTGTTACCCTGAGTACTGACGTCTTGTTATCCTAAGTATTGATGTATTGTTACCCTAAGTACTGATGTCATGTTGCCTTAACTATTGATGTCTTATTACTCTGGGTATGTCAGTCTCTTCCATCCTACCTTCCTACATCTTTCTCTGTCTCTGTCTCCGTCTGTCTGTCTCTCTTTTAACCTAGAACCCTCTGAACATGGAACTTCTACAAAGCTTTTTACCAAACGCCTATTCTTCCCCTTTTTTTCGTTCTTGCTCTCTGATGATCTTGTCCACGTCTCTGTTGATCTTGTCCATGTCTCCTTTTAGTCTACCTCTGCCCCTAGTCCAGTTTCCTTGAGGTGTCTTTTTCAGTGCTGTTTTTGGCAATGAATCACCAGTCAACCGGAGCACATACCCCAAACATCACCAGAGTCTTTCCTGAGTAATCGAAGTCAATGACTGCACCAGTCTAGATAACAATGTTAATCCAAGACTTCACCAGTCTAGATAACAATGTTAATCCAAGACTTCACTAGTCTAGATAACAATGTTAATCCAAGACTTCACCAGTCTAGATAACAATGTTAATCCAAGACTTCACTAGTCTAGATAACAATGTTAATCCAAGACTTCACCAGTCTAGATAACAATGTTAATCCAAGACTTCACTAGTCTAGATAACAATGTTAATCCAAGACTTCACCAGTCTAGATAACAATGTTAATCCAAGACTTCACCAGTCTAGATAACAATGTTAATCCAAGACTTCACCAGTCTAGATAACAATGTTAATCCAAGACTTCACCAGTCTAGATAACAATGTTAATCCAAGACTTCACCAGTCTGGATAACAATGTTAATCCAAGACTTCACCAGTCTAGATAACAATGTTAATCCAAGACTTCACTAGTCTAGATAACAATGTTAATCCAAGACTTCACCAGTCTAGATAACAATGTTAATCCAAGACTTCACCAGTCTAGATAACAATGTTAATCCAAGACTTCACTAGTCTAGATAACAATGTTAATCCAAGACTTCACCAGTCTAGATAACAATGTTAATCCAAGACTTCACCAGTCTGGATAACAATGTTAATCCAAGACTTCACCAGTCTAGATAACAATGTTAATTATGTAAGCCAGGACCACTATTTGTCCAAATGGTAGCTTAGTTGAAAGCAGTCCGACCAGAAACTGAAAGAAATATAATTTTGGGAGTATTTCTTCCAGTTTATGTGATTCTTAAAATTATGAGGGTAAACTGATGTTCAGAATATTTAGACCACGTTGGTTTTAGATTCAGTCAGTCAGTCATTTGCATGTCCATTGCGGAACGTTGCCTCCCTAACAGCTCTTCTGTAGGCCTCTCGGTTGTGAGCAAGATGGCCTGCTGCTGATGCATCCATTTGCAGATTATCAACAATGTCTTTCAGCCGTCTTCGTCTTGGTCTTCCTCTCTTTCTTTTTCCTATTATGTACCCTTCCAAGACGGTCTTCTCTAATTTATCATGACGTTTAATGTGTCCAAAATATTTAAGTTTTCTTTCTTTAATCCTCTTTACTAGCCATCCTTCTTCAATATTAAGTTCTTGTAGTATGGATATATTTGTTCATTTTTGTGTGCATGATATTTGAAGAAATCTTCTGTAGCATTTACATTCAAAGGCATTTATGCATTTCTCAGCTGTTTTGTTAAGTGTCCAGGTCCCACGGGCATATGTTGCGATGGGAAAGATGCATGCCCTTAAAAATATTATTTTGTAGTTCTGTCTGTTCCTCTCCACAGATTCTTTAGTTGTTTTACTTTCTGAAGAGTGATAGATGTCCTGCTTTTAATTTCCTTCATTTTTCTCCATTATTAGTTAGTAGTGATCCAAGATATTCAAAACTCTCCACTTCTTCCAGTTTTTCCTCATTGATACATATTTCAGCTGCCTTGTTTGTTTTGTCAGTTGTCATCAGTTTAGTTTTCTTCGCATTAAGATAGAGGTTTTGCTCTTCACTGTTCTTATGGACTGAAGTAATTAGTTTTTTTTTTATTCCTTTTTTGTGTTGTGGACAGTAATACTGTGTCATCAGCATATCTAATCTCTGGTATTTCATAACCTCCAATTGTTATGGTATCATACTATTCTTTGTCTACATCTTCTCTAACATTCCTCATTATATTTTCAGTATACAAGTTAAATAAGTAATGTGACAATATGCACCCCTGATGGACCCCTTGTTTTATGTCAAACCAAGTTGTTGTTTCACCATTTATTCTTACTGCTGCATGTTGGTCTAGATACAGCAGTGATGTCAGTTGTATCAAATGTGTTGGAAATCCAATTTTTCCCATTATTCCCCAAAGTTTCTAGTGTTGTACACAATCAAACACATTTGAATAGTCTATAGAATATAAATATAGATTCATATTAAATTCTTTGTTTTAGATTATGCTTCGGAAAATCTTTCACTCCGTGAACTTTTAGTAGATTTCTGTCCAGAATATGATAAATTTCGTGTAGTATGGATATATTTGTTCATTTTTGTGTGCATGATATTTGAAGAAATCTTCTGTAGCATTTACATTCAAAGGCATTTATGCATTTCTCAGCTGTTTTGTTAAGTGTCCAGGTCCCACGGGCATATGTTGCGATGGGAAAGATGCATGCCCTTAAAAATATTATTTTGTAGTTCTGTCTGTTCCTCTCCACAGATTCTTTAGTTGTTTTACTTTCTGAAGAGTGATAGATGTCCTGCTTTTAATTTCCTTCATTTTTCTCCATTATTAGTTAGTAGTGATCCAAGATATTCAAAACTCTCCACTTCTTCCAGTTTTTCCTCATTGATACATATTTCAGTTGCCTTGTTTGTTTTGTCAGTTGTCATCAGTTTAGTTTTCTTCGCATTAAGATAGAGGTTTTGCTCTTCACTGTTCTTATGGACTGAATAATTAGTTTTTTTAAATTCCTTTTTTGTGTTGTGGACAGTAATACTGTGTCATCAGCATATCTCTGGTATTTCATAACCTCCAATTGTTATGACATAGTAATATTCTTTGTCTACATTTTCTCTAACATTCCTCATTATATTTTCAGTATACAAGTTAAATAAGTAATGCGACAATATGCACCCCTGACAGATCCCTTGTTTTATGTCAAACCAAGTTGTTGTTTCACCATTTATTCTTACTGCTGCCGGTTGGTCTAGATACAGCAGTGATGTCAGTTGTATCAAATGTGTTGGAAATCCAATTTTTCCCATTATTCCCCAAAGTTTCTAGTGTCGTACACAAACACATTTGAATAATCTATAGAATATAAATATAGATTTATATTAAATTCTCTGTTTTAGATTATGCTTCGGAAAATCTTTCACTCCGCGAACTTTTAGTAGATTTCTGTCCAGAATATGATAAATTTCGTGTAGTGATGATGACATCAGTGGCGATAATCATGATTTTTATGATATGACGATAATGGTGTAAACAATAATAATGATGGTCATCTTGTGACAATATTAATCCAAGACTTCACCAGTCTAGATAACAATGTTAATCCAAGACTTCACTAGTCTAGATAACAATGTTAATCCAAGACTTCACCAGTCTAGATAACAATGTTAATCCAAGACTTCACCAGTCTAGATAACAATGTTAATCCAAGACTTCACCAGTCTAGATAACAATGTTAATCCAAGACTTCACCAGTCTAGATAACAATGTTAATCCAAGACTTCACCAGTCTAGATAACAATGTTAATCCAAGACTTCACCAGTCTAGATAACAATGTTAATCCAAGACTTCACCAGTCTAGATAACAATGTTAATTATGTAAGCCAGGACCACTATTTGTCCAAATGGTAGCTTAGTTGAAAGCAGTCCGACCAGAAACTGAAAGAAATATAATTTTGGGAATATTTCTTCCAGTTTATGTGATTCTTAAAATTATGAGGGTAAACTGATGTTCAGAATATTTAGACTACGTTGGTTTTAGATTCAGTCAGTCAGTCATTTGCATGTCCATTGCGGAACGTTGCCTCCCTAACAGCTCTCCTGTAGGCCTCTCGGTTGTGAGCAAGATGGCTTGCTGCTGATGCATCCATTTGCAGATTATCAACGATGTCTTTCAGCATCTTCGCCTTGGTCTTCCTCTCTTTCTTTTTCCTATTATGTACCCTTCCATGACGGTCTTCTCTAATTTATCATGACGTTTAATGTGTCCAAAATATTTAAGTTTTCTTTCTTTAATCCTCTTTACTAGCCATCCTTCTTCAATATTAAGTTCTTGTAGTATGGATATATTTGTTCTTTTTTGTGTGCATGATATTTGAAGAAATCTTCTGTAGCATTTACATTCAAAGGCATTTATGTATTTCTCAGCTGTTTTGTTAAGTGTCCAGGTCCCACGGGCATATGTTGTGATGGGAAAGATGCATGCCCTTAAAAATATTATTTTGTAGTTCTGTCTGATCCTCTCCACAGATTCTTTAGTTGTTTTACTTTCTGAAGAGCAATAGATGTCCTGCTTTTAATTTCCCTCATTGTAAGTCCATTATTAGTTAGTAGTGATCCAAGATATTCAAAACTCTCCACTTCTTCCAGTTTTTCCTCATTGATACATATTTCAGTTGCCTTGTTTGTTTTGTCAGTTGTCATCAGTTTAGTTTTCTTCGCATTAAGATAGAGGTTTTGCTCTTCACTGTTCTTATGGACTGAATAATTAGTTTTTTTAAATTCCTTTTTTGTGTTGTGGACAGTAATACTGTGTCATCAGCATATCTCTGGTATTTCATAACCTCCAATTGTTATGACATAGTAATATTCTTTGTCTACATTTTCTCTAACATTCCTCATTATATTTTCAGTATACAAGTTAAATAAGTAATGCGACAATATGCACCCCTGACAGATCCCTTGTTTTATGTCAAACCAAGTTGTTGTTTCACCATTTATTCTTACTGCTGCCGGTTGGTCTAGATACAGCAGTGATGTCAGTTGTATCAAATGTGTTGGAAATCCAATTTTTCCCATTATTCCCCAAAGTTTCTAGTGTCGTACACAAACACATTTGAATAATCTATAGAATATAAATATAGATTTATATTAAATTCTCTGTTTTAGATTATGCTTCGGAAAATCTTTCACTCCGCGAACTTTTAGTAGATTTCTGTCCAGAATATGATAAATTTCGTGTAGTGATGATGACATCAGTGGCGATAATCATGATTTTTATGATATGACGATAATGGTGTAAACAATAATAATGATGGTCATCTTGTGACAATATTAATGATGACGATTATGATGATCTTAAGGATTTTGACAACGATTGGCAATGATACCGCTAACAAACTTGATAACGATGATGAATATGAATTTTAAAGAGGATAATTTAGTACATCAGATGATGTCTAACAAACAAGACATTATTTGTTATATTTAATAACGTATAGTTTAGAACAACATGAACAGAATGTTCCAGAAAACCTAGACACTGACGTCTCCATATGTCAATTTTATTTAGCATACCCCCTCCCCCTAAGGGTACTTATACACAGATATATTAGTAAGTACACAGATATATTAGTAAGTACACAGATATATTAGTAAGTAAACAGATATATTAGTAAGTACACAGATATATTAGTAAGTACACAGATATATTAGTAAGTACACAGATATATTAGTAAGTACACAGATATATTAGTGAGTACACAGATATATTAGTAAGTACACAGATATATTAGTAAGTAAACAGATATATTAGTAAGTAAACAGATATATTAGTAAGTACACAGATATATTAGTAAGTAAACAGATATATTAGTAAGTACACAGATATATTAGTAAGTAAACAGATATATTAGTAAGTACACAGATATATTAGTAAGTAAACAGATATATTAGTAAGTAAACAGATATATTAGTAAGTAAACAGATATATTAGTAAGTACACAGATATATTAGTAAGTACACAGATATATTAGTAAGTAAACAGATATATTAGTAAGTACACAAATATATTAGTAAGTAAACAGATATCTTAGTAAGTACACAGATATATTAGTAAGTACACAAATATATTAGTAAGTACACATATATATTAATAAATACACAAATATATTAGTAAGTACACAAATATATTAGTAAGTACACAAATATATTAGTAAGTACACAAATATATTAGTAAGTAAACAGATATATTAGTAAGTAAACAGATATATTAGTAAGTACACAAATATATTAGTAAGTAAACAGATATATTAGTAAGTACACAAATATATTAGTAAGTACACAGATATATTAGTAAGTATACAGATATATTAATAACTACAAAGATATATTAGTAAGTAAACAAATATATTAGTAAGTACACTCATTGTAAGTCCATTATTAGTTAGTAGTGATCCAAGATATTCAAAACTCTCCACTTCTTCCAGTTTTTCCTCATTGATACATATTTCAGTTGCCTTGTTTGTTTTGTCAGTTGTCATCAGTTTAGTTTTCTTCGCATTAAGATAGAGGTTTTGCTCTTCACTGTTCTTATGGACTGAATAATTAGTTTTTTTAAATTCCTTTTTTGTGTTGTGGACAGTAATACTGTGTCATCAGCATATCTCTGGTATTTCATAACCTCCAATTGTTATGACATAGTAATATTCTTTGTCTACATTTTCTCTAACATTCCTCATTATATTTTCAGTATACAAGTTAAATAAGTAATGCGACAATATGCACCCCTGACAGATCCCTTGTTTTATGTCAAACCAAGTTGTTGTTTCACCATTTATTCTTACTGCTGCCGGTTGGTCTAGATACAGCAGTGATGTCAGTTGTATCAAATGTGTTGGAAATCCAATTTTTCCCATTATTCCCCAAAGTTTCTAGTGTCGTACACAAACACATTTGAATAATCTATAGAATATAAATATAGATTTATATTAAATTCTCTGTTTTAGATTATGCTTCGGAAAATCTTTCACTCCGCGAACTTTTAGTAGATTTCTGTCCAGAATATGATAAATTTCGTGTAGTGATGATGACATCAGTGGCGATAATCATGATTTTTATGATATGACGATAATGGTGTAAACAATAATAATGATGGTCATCTTGTGACAATATTAATGATGACGATTATGATGATCTTAAGGATTTTGACAACGATTGGCAATGATACCGCTAACAAACTTGATAACGATGATGAATATGAATTTTAAAGAGGATAATTTAGTACATCAGATGATGTCTAACAAACAAGACATTATTTGTTATATTTAATAACGTATAGTTTAGAACAACATGAACAGAATGTTCAAGAAAACCTAGACACTGACGTCTCCATATGTCAATATTATTTATCATACCCCCTCCCCCTAAGGGTACTGTATACACAGATATATTAGTAAGTACACAGATATATTAGTAAGTACACAGATATATTAGTAAGTACACAGATATATTAGTAAGTACACAGATATATTAGTAAGTACACAGATATATTAGTAAGTACACAGATATATTAGTAAGTACACAGATATATTAGTAAGTACACAGATATATTAGTAAGTACACAGATATATTAGTAAGTATACAGATATATTAATAACTACAAAGATATATTAGTAAGTAAACAAATATATTAGTAAGTACACAGATATATTAGTAAGTACACAGATATATTAGTAAGTACACAGATATATTAATAACTACAAAGATATATTAGTAAGTACACAGATATATTAGTAAGTACACAGATATATTAGTAAGTACACAGATATATTAGTAAGTACACAGATATATTAGTAAGTACACAGATATATTAGTAAGTACACAGATATATTAGTAAGTACACAGATATATTAGTAAGTACACAGACATATTAGTAAGTACACAGATATATTAGTAAGTACACAGATATATTAGTAAGTAAACAAATATATTAGTAAGTACACAGATATATTAGTAAGTACACAGATATATTAGTAAGTACACAGATATATTAGTAAGTACACAGATATATTAGTAAGTACACAGATATATTAGTAAGTACACAGATATATTAGTAAGTACACAGATATATTAGTAAGTACACAGATATATTGATAAGTACGCAGATATATTAGTAAGTACACAGATATATTAGTAAGTACACAGATATATTAGTAAGTACACAGATATATTAGTAAGTACACAGATATATTGATAAGTACGCAGATATATTAATAAGTACACGTATGTATTAGTCAATACAGAGACGTATTAGTAAGTACACAGATATATTAATAAGTTTTAATAAGTACACAGGTGTATTAATAAGTGCACAGATATATTAGTAAGTACACAGATATATTAATAAGTACACATATATATTAATAGTACACATGTGTATTAATAAGTGCACAGATATATTAATAAGTAAACAAATGTATTAATAAGTACACAGATATATTAATAAGTGCACAAATACATTAGTAAATACACAGATATATTAGTAAATGCACAGATATATTAGAAAGTACACAGATACACCTGACAACAGCTCTAAAGATGTAACAGATAAAGAATGCAAAAAAAAAAAAAAAATAATAGAACAAAAATAGCTTTATTTATTAACGAAGAAGAGAATTGCCATGTTCCAACTTTTATTCTATTTCTACAGAAATATACTTGACATTCTGTACATTAAGATTCTGTATAACGTCCAGTATGTTAAGATTCTGTCTAAACGTCCTGTATGTTAAGATTATGTATAAACGTCTTGTATGTTAAGATTCTGTATAAACGTCCTGTATGTTAAGATTCTGTATGGATACCCTCTAAATTAATGAAAACAGCTATTATGTCTTTCAAAACTGTTCAGATATGCTAAACAGCGACAAGACAGAAGCAATAGTAATATCACAAAGAGTAAATATACCAAAGTTCAACATTCTTTCAAACAGTGAGACACTGACACAAGTAAATAAATTCAATTACCTTGAACAATAATGAAATAGTAAGTGCACAAATGAAATAAAATCACGAATAGGACAGTCTTTATGACATGACGAAGGCACCAAGAAATAAGAAAATGTCCTTTAATGTGAGGAAAAGAGTATTACAGTGCTATATAGAACCAGTATTGCTATGTGTGTGTGATACTCAGTCAACAAATGATGACAAAGAAACTGGAAGCAACAGAGAAATCGTTTAGGAGAAAGAGGCAACAAATGTCCTGGACAGAGAGAAAGACGCAAAAAAAAAGCAACAACAAATGAAGAGGACCTCGGAGAAGTTTCAGAACAACTAAAACTAGTTAAAATGATAAGAAAAAGACAGTTAAAATGATAAGAAAAAGACAGTTAAAATGATAAGAAAAAGACAGTTAAAATGATAAGAAAAAAAACAGTTAAAATGATAAGAAAAAGACAGTTAAAATGATAAGAAAAAAAACAGTTAAAATGATAAGAAAAAGACAGTTAAAATGATAAGAAAAAGACAGTTAAAAAGATAAGAAAAAAGGCAGTTAAAATGATAAGAAAAAGACAGTCAGAATGTCTTGGATTTGTCATAAGAAGACACAAGCTATAGAACCTAATTATGGCTGAAAAATTCAACGGAAAAAGAAAAAGAGGAAAGCCAAGAGAAAAATATGTAAATGGCATGGAAAAAACAAAAGCATTTAAATGGATGGAAACACCAAGGACCGCACACGGTGGAGAAGAATTATCTCTAACGTTATCTGCTATGACACAATAATAATAATAAGTACACAAATACATTAGTAAGTACACAGATATATTAGTAAATGCACAGATATATTAGAAAGTACACAGATACACCTGACAACAGCTCTAAAGATGTAACAGATAAAGAATGCAAAAAAAAAAAAAAAATAATAGAACAAAAATAGCTTTATTTATTAACGAAGAAGAGAATTGCCATGTTCCAACTTGTATTCTATTTCTACTGAAATATACTTGACATTCTGTACATTAAGATTCTGTATAACGTCCAGTATGTTAAGATTCTGTATAAATGTCCTGTATGTTAAGATTTTGTGTAAACGTCCTGTATGTTAAGATTCTGTATAAACGTCCTGTATGTTAAGATTCTATATAAACGTCTTGTATGTTAAGATTCTGTATAAACGTCCTGTATGTTAAGATTCTATATAAACGTCCTGTATGTTAAGATTCTGTATGGATACCCTCTAAATTAATGAAAACAGCTATTATGTCTTTCAAAATTGTTCAGATGTGCTAAACAGCGACAAGACAGAAGCAATAGTAATATCACAAAGAGTAAATATACCAAAGTTCAACATTCTTTCAAACAGTGAGACACTGACACAAGTAAATAAATTCAATTACCTTGAACAATAATGAAATAGTAAGTGCACAAATGAAATAAAATCACGAATATGACAGTCTTTATGACATGACGAAGGCACCAAGAAATAAGAAAATGTCCTTTAATGTGAGGAAAAGAGTATTACAGTGCTATATAGAACCAGTATTGCTATATGTGTGTGATACTCAATCAACAAATGATGACAAAGAAACTGGAAGCAGCAGAGAAATCGTTTAGGAGAAAGAGGCAACAAATGTCCTGGACAGAGAGAAAGACGCAAAAAAAAAGCAACAACAAATGAAGAGGACCTCGGAGAAGTTTCAGAACAACTAAAACTAGTTAAAATGATAAGAAAAAAGACAGTTAAAATGATAAGAAAAAAGACAGTTAAAATGATAAGAAAAAAGACAGTTAAAATGATAAGAAAAAAAACAGTTAAAATGATAAGAAAAAAGACAGTTAAAATGATAAGAAAAAAGACAGTTAAAATGATAAGAAAAAGACAGTTAAAATGATAAGAAAAAAGACAGTTAAAAAGATAAGAAAAAAGGCAGTTAAAATGATAAGAAAAAGACAGTCAGAATGTCTTGGATTTGTCATAAGAAGACACAAGCTATAGAACCTAATTATGGCTGAAAAATTCAACGGAAAAAGAAAAAGAGGAAAGCCAAGAGAAAAATATGTAAATGGCATGGAAAAAACAAAAGCATTTAAATGGATGGAAACACCAAGGACCGCACACGGTGGAGAAGAATTATCTCTAACGTTATCTGCTATGACACAATAATAATAATAATAATAATAATTGTTCACCACAAAAAGACAGCAACATCAGCAGACATCGTCCGCAGCACAAGCTACAAAGCTAGTCACCATGAGAGAAGACTCAGCAAAACAATCAGAGAAAACCTTGCAAAGATATTTCATAAACACAGCCTACTTACAATCCAAATCTTCGCGTACTCGCTGTATCGAAGACTGGTCTACATGCCCTACTGTAGGCTGTATATTCTGAAAATCAAAACGATTTTGTAGTTTAGCTTACGACGACCTTGCTGTGTTTGCTTAGAAAACGGCCTAAAAATGCGTCTTTTATTGATTGAGTAAATGATTTTAGACTCATGATTTCTGTACCCGCCTCGTCAAGATGTGGCGCTTGTTTTAACGAGTTTGGTAATTCTCCTTACATTTGTTTCTCTTATCTGCAACAGAGGCTGGCTGAGGATAGAGGCTGAATCATTCATGTGTATGTGGTAATGTATGTACTTATATATGCATGTGTGCACAGGTGTATGCGTAATGTATGCATGTGTGTATGTGTATGTATGTATGTATGTATGTGTGTATGTATGTGTGTATGTGTGTATGTATGTATGTATGTATGTATGTATGTATGTATGTATGTATGTGTATGTATGCATGTATGTATGTATGTGTGTATATATATGTGTATGTATGTATGTATGTATGTATGTACGTACGTACGTATTATGTATGTATGTATGTGTGTGTGTGTGCATGTATGTATGTATGTATGTATGTATGAATGTATATGTATGTATGTAAGGAAGTGAACCATGGACAATAGGCAGGTCTGCACAAAAATCATTGGAAGCAGCAGAAATGTGGTTTATTAGAAGAATGTTGCGAATCCCCTGGACAGCAAAAATAACTAATGAAGAATGTATGAGAAGAGCTGGAGAGACGAAAAAAACCTTGTCAAAAAGATAAGAGAGAGACAATGTACTTTCATAGGACATGCAATGAGAAGAGGGGGCATTGAAAATATTACAACAACAGGAAAAATAGAAGGAAGAAGATCAAGATGAAGACCAAGAGAAATGATACTGGACAGTCTGACGGGATGGTGTGAGAGGAGATCATCAACTGAGCTGATGGCCTGCATGAAGGATCGGGTACTCTGGAGAAGCATAATAGCCAACGCCAGTCGACACGGCACCTGGTGATGATGATGATATGTATGTATGTATGTATTAATGCGTATGAACAATTAAGTACGTATGTGACGTGTATGGGCCGATGTATCCATGCTCATGTACTGTGTATGTTTACAGCATTGTTAAGAGAGGTATTCAGGTAGGTCATATGACAGGTGCTTCAGTTCCGAGCCAGGGGATGTCACTTGTTATGGCTGGGTGCAAACATTCACACTATGTGAAGTGGATTTTTTTGGGGGGTGGGGGGGGGGGGGGTTGTAATAGGGTGGGGCACGAAAAACTAGCCCGCCTCACTGACCAGTCACTTGTTTGTATGTACGTGTACATAACGCTGTATGTTACAAACACTCCTAACCAATGAATGACAGACGATGTTCCACTGAAAACTTGAGGAAGAGGGTTGGCTTTTCATGGCTCGGTCAGCGTGACCGGCGCAGTAATTCTATCTGTCATGGGCGGAGTCAACTACCACCTGTCCTAGTTATCTCTGTATGTCTGTATATGTGTATGCGAGTACGGAAGCATATATGTACCATTTGTGTGTGTATGAATACTTAAGAACATGTCTTTGTATGTGTTTTTATTTTCATATGTTGCTACTACTTCTCTTTGTCAGATATGTTAGGAGAAAGTATGCATACTTTGTATGTATTGATATGTATGATATGAATTGATATGTACGTGTGTATGTATGAATGCATATATGTGTATGTATGTATGTATGTATGTACGTACGTACGTATTATGTATGTATGTATGTGTGTGTGTGTGCATGTATGTATGTATGTATGTATGTATGAATGTATATGTATGTATGTAAGGAAGTGAACCATGGACAATAGGCAGGTCTGCACAAAAATCATTGGAAGCAGCAGAAATGTGGTTTATTAGAAGAATGTTGCGAATCCCCTGGACAGCAAAAATAACTAATGAAGAATGTATGAGAAGAGCTGGAGAGACGAAAAAAACCTTGTCAAAAAGATAAGAGAGAGACAATGTACTTTCATAGGACATGCAATGAGAAGAGGGGGCATTGAAAATATTACAACAACAGGAAAAATAGAAGGAAGAAGATCAAGATGAAGACCAAGAGAAATGATACTGGACAGTCTGACGGGATGGTGTGAGAGGAGATCATCAACTGAGCTGATGGCCTGCATGAAGGATCGGGTACTCTGGAGAAGCATAATAGCCAACGCCAGTCGACACGGCACCTGGTGATGATGATGATATGTATGTATGTATGTATGTATGTATTAATGCGTATGAACAATTAAGTACGTATGTGACGTGTATGGGCCGATGTATCCATGCTCATGTACTGTGTATGTTTACAGCATTGTTAAGAGAGGTATTCAGGTAGGTCATATGACAGGTGCTTCAGTTCCGAGCCAGGGGATGTCACTTGTTATGGCTGGGTGCAAACATTCACACTATGTGAAGTGGATTTTTTTGGGGGGTGGGGGGGGGGGGGTTGTAATAGGGTGGGGCACGAAAAACTAGCCCGCCTCACTGACCAGTCACTTGTTTGTATGTACGTGTACATAACGCTGTATGTTACAAACACTCCTAACCAATGAATGACAGACGATGTTCCACTGAAAACTTGAGGAAGAGGGTTGGCTTTTCATGGCTCGGTCAGCGTGACCGGCGCAGTAATTCTATCTGTCATGGGCGGAGTCAACTACCACCTGTCCTAGTTATCTCTGTATGTCTGTATATGTGTATGCGAGTACGGAAGCATATATGTACCATTTGTGTGTGTATGAATACTTAAGAACATGTCTTTGTATGTGTTTTTATTTTCATATACTGCTACTACTTCTCTTTGTCAGATATGTTAGGAGAAAGTATGCATACTTTGTATGTATTGATATGTATGATATGAATTGATATGTACGTGTGTATGTATGAATGCATATATGTGTGTATGTGTATGTTTACTGAAAAGATACCTCACGGAAAGTGAAGCAGACGTGCTCTGGTGTGAATAGAGAAAGAGGGTAATGGGTCAAATTGTTGATCCAGAGATTATTTATAACATAAATAAATAAAGAAATAAATAAACCTATCAGTTATAGAAGGAGTTGAAGTTTTGTGGTGGAGGTGAGGATAAAGCACAGTCTATTAACTTCTCCTTTCCAGTATCCTCAAACTTGATCATCTTTTTCTAAGTTCAGATACGGAATACTGGGTAAAGTTAAATTTTAATTTTAACTAAAAGTTGTAATCAGTAGGCACGGCTTCTGATCCTTACTTACATCTGTGCTAGTCGGGACTACTTCTTGTACTTCTCTACAGAGAGAATTTTCTTTAAAATAGGACCATTTCCAGTAAGATAATGTGTAAGATAATGAGTGTTTCTGAACATGGCAGTGATCAATGATGAAATATGGGACAATATGAAACACTTATTTTAAAATAGGGGACATTTACGTGTCCAAATCAAAGTAATAAGATTCCGGAGACAAGTCCTTTAAATACGGTTAGCCACTATAGTATCATCACGTCCAGTATTAGGGTAAAAAATTTAATATCATTACGTTCTGCATAAGGGTAAATAATTTAATATCATTACGTTCTGTATTAGGGTAAAAAATTTAATATCATTACGTTCTGCATTAGGGTAAATAATTTAATATCATTACGTTCTGTATTAGGGTAAACAATTTAATATCATTACGTTTTGCATTAGGGTAAATAATTTAATATCATTACGTTTTGCATTAGGGTAAACAATTTAATATCATTAAGTTCTGTATTAGGGTAAACAATTTAATATCATTACGTTCTGTGTTAGGGTAAACAATTTAATATCATTAAGTTCTGTATTAGGGTAAACAAGTTAATATCATTAAGTTCTGTATTAGGGTAAACAATTTAATATCATTAAATTCTGTATTAGGGTAAACAAGTTAATATCATTAAGTTCTGAGTTAGGGTAAACAAGTTAATATCATCATATCTTGAATTAGTATAAACAATTTGTAATGATAAGCAGGATCTCTGAGAGAAGTTTTATAAGCTTCTGCCCTAACCCCCCACAATTTGCTTTCATCTGCTACAGCCTCCCCGAATCTCTCCAGCCTTACACTTTTTAAAACAGAGAAACTTCTCCGGTTCTCCACCTTTAAAACAGAGAGGAAGACCAAGAGAAATGATACTGGACAGTCTGACGGGATGGTGTGAGAGGAGATCACCAACTGAGCTGATGGCCTGCATGAAGGATCGTGTACTCTGGAGAAGCATAATAGCCAACGCCAGTCGACACGGCACCTGGTGATGATGATGATATGTATGTATGTATGTATTAATGCGTATGAACAATTAAGTACGTATGTGACATGTATGGGCCGATGTATCCATGCTCATGTACTGTGTATGTTTACAGCATTGTTAAGAGAGGTATTCAGGTAGGTCATATGACAGGTGCTTCAGTTCTGAGCCAGGGGATGTCACTTGTTATGGCTGGATGCAAACATTCACACTATGTGAAGCGGATTTTTTTTTTTTTTTGGGGGGGGGAGGTTGTAATAGGGTGGGGCACGAAAAACTAGCCCGCCTCACTGACCGGTCACTTGTTTGTATGTACGTGTACATAACGCAGTATGTTACAAACACTCCTAACCAATGAATGACAGACGATGTTCCACTGAAAACTTGAGGAAGAGGGCTGGCTTTTCGTGGCTCGGTCAGCGTGACCGGCGCAGTAATTCTATCTGTCATGGGCGGAGTCAACTACCACCTGTCCTAGTTATCTCTGTATGTCTGTATATGTGTATGCGAGTACGGAAGCATATACGTACCATTTGTGTGTGTATGAATACTTAAGAACATGTCTTTGTATGTGTTTTTATTTTCATATGTTGCTACTACTTCTCTTTGTCAGATATGTTAGGAGAAAGTATGCATACTTTGTATGTATTGATATGTATGATATGAATTGATATGTACGTGTGTATGTATGAATGCATATATGTGTGTATGTGTATGTTTACTGAAAAGATACCTCACGGAAAGTGAAGCAGACGTGCACTGGTGTGGATAGAGAAAGAGGGTAATGGGTCAAATTGTTGATCCAGAGATGATTTATAACATAAATAAATAAAGAAATAAATAAACCTATCAGTTATAGAAGGAGTTGAAGTTTTGTGGTGGAGGTGAGGATAAAGCACAGTCTATTAACTTCTCCTTTCCAGTATCCTCAAACTTGATCATCTTTTTCTAAGTTCAGATACGGAATACTGGGTAAAGTTAAATTTTAATTTTAACTAAAAGTTGTAATCAGTAGGCACGGCTTCTGATCCTTACTTACATCTGTGCTAGTCGGGACTACTTCTTGTACTTCTCTACAGAGAGAATTTTCTTTAAAATAGGACCATTTCCAGTAAGATAATGTGTAAGATAATGAGTGTTTCTGAACATGGCAGTGATCAATGATGAAATATGGGACAATATGAAACACTTATTTTAAAATAGGGGACATTTACGTGTCCAAATCAAAGTAATAAGATTCCGGAGACAAGTCCTTTAAATACGGTTAGCCACTATAGTATCATCACGTCCAGTATTAGGGTAAAAAATTTAATATCATTACGTTCTGCATAAGGGTAAATAATTTAATATCATTACGTTCTGTATTAGGGTAAAAAATTTAATATCATTACGTTCTGCATTAGGGTAAATAATTAATATCATTACGTTTTGCATTAGGGTAAACAATTTAATATCATTACGTTCTGTATTAGGGTAAACAATTTAATATCATTACGTTTTGCATTAGGGTAAACAATTTAATATCATTAAGTTCTGTATTAGGGTAAACAATTTAATATCATTAAGTTCTGTGTTAGGGTAAAAAATTTAATATCATTACGTTCTGCATTAGGGTAAATAATTTAATATCATTAAGTTCTGTATTAGGGTAAACAAGTTAATATCATTAAGTTCTGTATTAGGGTAAACAATTTAATATCATTAAATTCTGTATTAGGGTAAACAAGTTAATATCATTAAGTTCTGTATTAGGGTAAACAAGTTAATATCATTAAGTTCTGTATTAGGGTAAACAATTTAATATCATTACGTTCTGTATTAGGGTAAACAAGTTAATATCATTAAGTTCTGAGTTAGGGTAAACAAGTTAATATCATCATATCTTGAATTAGTATAAACAATTTGTAATGATAAGCAGGATCTCTGAGAGAAGTTTTATAAGCTTCTGCCCTAACCCCCCACAATTTGCTTTCATCTGCTACAGCCTCCCCGAATCTCTCCAGCCTTACACTTTTTAAAACAGAGAAACTTCTCCGGTTCTCCACCTTTAAAACAGAGAAAATTCTTTGACCCTCCTCCTTTAGAAAACTCTCCTCCAAAAATCCCTTTAAAACAGAGAAAACTCTCCGACCTTCCACCTTTAAAACAGAGAAAACTCTCCGACCTTCCACTTTTAAAACAGAGAAAACTCTCCGACCTTCCACCTTTAAAACAGAGAAACCTCTCCGACCTTCCACCTTTAAAACAGAGAAAACTCTCCGACCTTCCACCTTTAAAACAGAGAAACCTCTCCGACCTTCCACCTTTAAAACAAAGAAAACTCTCCGACCTTCTACCTTTAAAACAGAGAAAACTCTCCGGCCTCCAACTTTTAAAACAGAGAAACCTCTCCGGCCCCCAACTTTTAAAACAGAGAAACCTCTCTGGCTCTTCACTTTTAAAACAGAGAAAACACTCCGACACTCCACTTTTAAAACAGAGAAGAATCTTTGGACCTCCACTTTTAAAACAGAGAAACCTCTCCGACCCTCCACTTTTAAAACAGAGAAACCTCTCCGACCCTCCACTTTTAAAACAGAGAAACATCTCCGGATCTCCACTTTTAAAACAGAAAAGACTCTCCGGATCTCCACTCACTTTTAAAACAGAAAAGACTCTCCGGATCTCTACTTTTAAAACAGAAAAGACTCTCCAGATCTCTACTTTTAAAACAGAAAAGACTCTCCGGATCTCCACTTTTAAAACAGAGAAACCTCTCCAGACCTCCACTTTTAAAACAGAAAAGACTCTCCGGACCTCAGAAAAAACTATTCGGCTCCGGAAAGTTACACTGTTTGGGTCGCACTCCCATAGGATCTTTCAACAGTTACCCTATTTTATAAGAAAGATGTTTTGTCAAATATTCAAAGTAACAGGGTAATGTCTACGTTTATCCCAATATTTCATTTAATAAATATTCTTCCATCTTTGGGGAAACTAAATCCATTTGACCTTAGAGATATGGTAGGGTGGATAACTGTAAATGGCCATCGATTATGGTGAAAGTAAGAGCCTTGTGAATTCTTTTCAGCGAACGTTTCCTTACGGTACAACTCAAGATGATGTTAGTGATGATTATAACGAAAACGATGGCACACACACAAAAAAAGGGCTTTAACACTTGATTACAAGGAAACCGTTACGAAATCGTTACTTCTCTCCCTTCCTGGAACTAATTAAAAAATCTTGGAGAGAAAAAAGAAACGAAAACCGAAGCAAGTACCACCGAGCAGAAATGGTAGGTCATTTTCATCAGACTTGCTTGTTATTTTTCATTTTGTTTTCCTTGATTGAATGTCTGTATAATCGTTTGTATGTCTGCATAACCGTTTATGTGTCGGTATAACCCTGTGTATGTCTGTATAATAGCTTTTATTGCGCAATATCTTTATCGGAATGAGCTGGACATTTTTTTGCGAAACATGCAAAAGTTGGAAAGCGTGGAGGGAGGGGGGGTAGTCACCTTGTTACCGATCTCAGGCCATAGCTTTGTCATAATCTGTCCGTGATTTAATAACGTTCACGCCATTCAGAGCCATCACGTTGATTTATTGGCGGGATTTGAAGATTCCCTGGTTTCTGCTGGAAGTTGGAAAAAGTTGAAATTAACAAATTGGATGCAACAGACTTTCTAAACCCATGGCTTGAGGCTGATCACATAAACATGTTGTGTTACGGTAATCAGTGTTAACTTACTGTAGTCAGTACTGTAGTTGGTGTTAATCAACTGTAGTGAATGTTAACTTAATGTAGTCAGTGTTAACTTACTGCAGACAGTGTTAACTTACTGTAGTCAATGTTAACTTACCATAGTCAGTGTTAACTTACTGTAGTCAGTGTTAACTTACTGTAGTCAGTGTTAACTTACCATAGTCAGTGTTAACCTACTGTAGTCAGTGTTAACTTACTGTAGTCAGTGTTAATGTACTGTGTCCAGTGTTAACAGTGAAACGTTTAAGTCCGCCTTGAGAGAAACACTCAGCAGCTTCTAACAGCAGCCAACATCTGCCAACACCTACCAACATCTGCCAACACCTACCAACATCTGCCAACACCTACCAACATCTGCCAACACCTACCAACATCTGCCAACATCTGCCTGCTTCTAAAATGCTGAGAGACTGTTCGAACAAATGAACAACAATTCTGATAATGATAGTTCTAGCAGAGCTAGATAGAGATGCATGGAAAGAGAAAGTATAAGGGGATAAATTAGCAACACGAGATGTGAGCAGTGATACGGTTATGGTAAAGGCATTTTTGCCAAAATGTTGGGTTGTTACTTTTTTTCCTAACATTATCACTGTTCATATCTCCTGTTGCCAGTTTATTACCCCCCCCCCCCCCCCCACTTTTTGTCCTCTCTTTTGATCTTTCTTGCTACAAACCTCCATATAATTCAGTCCCAATGAAATATGCATGTAAAACTTAAGGATGTATGTTTTTATAGTCTGGTTAGATTTAAATTAATCATGATAATCATCTATTATTTGTATTGTAATGTACATTTTGATTCTTATTTATTCTTTTGTTCTTTTGTTGTTCCAGTTTTTGTAATGTTTGTGAGATTCTGATCGTTAGCAAATGAAATAATTGGAAGCCACAAGTTTTTTAGTTTCTAATGTATTTTTAACAGTAAGATGCAATGTATAGCTTTGATGGCTAGAAATAACAACAAAACTTTCCTGAGAAATCATAGAACAGAAGAAGTCTTGTACATCTTCTATGGAAAAATGATAGCAAATGAAAGACATTTGAAGTGAACCCAACCTTTACATTTTAGATAAAATAAAACCGTTACGAAATCGTTACTTCTCTCCCTTCCTGGAACTAATTAAAAAATCTTGGAGAGAAAAAAGAAACGAAAACCGAAGCAAGTACCACCGAGCAGAAATGGTAGGTCATTTTCATCAGACTTGCTTGTTATTTTTCATTTTGTTTTCTTTGATTGAATGTCTGTATAATCGTTTGTATGTCTGCATAACCGTTTATGTGTCGGTATAGCCCTGTGTATGTCTGTATAATAGCTTTTATTGCGCAATATCTTTATCGGAATGAGCTGGACATTTTTTTGCGAAACATGCAAAAGTTGGAAAGCGTGGAGGGAGGGGGTAGTCACCTTGTTACCGATCTCAGGCCATAGCTTTGTCATAATCTGTCCGTGATTTCATAACGTTCACGCCATTCAGAGCCATCACGTTGATTTATTGGCGGGATTTGAAGATTCCCTGGTTTCTGCTGGAAGTTGGAAAAAGTTGAAATTAACAAATTGGATGCAACAGACTTTCTAAACCCATGGCTTGAGTCTGATCACATAAACATGTTGTGTTACGGTAATCAGTGTTAACTTACTGTAGTCAGTGTTAACTTACTGTAGTTGGTGTTAATCAACTGTAGTGAATGTTAACTTACTGTAGTTGGTGTTAATCAACTGTAGTGAATGTTAACTTACTGCAGACAGTGTTAACTTACTGTAGTCAATGTTAACTTACCATAGTCAGTGTTAACCTACTGTAGTCAGTGTTAACTTACTGTAGTCAGTGTTAACTTACCATAGTCAGTGTTAACCTACTGTAGTCAGTGTTAACTTACTGTAGTCAGTGTTAACTTA
The DNA here is from genome assembly GCA_009760885.1 of Achatina immaculata. NCBI lineage: Eukaryota > Metazoa > Mollusca > Gastropoda > Stylommatophora > Achatinidae > Lissachatina > Lissachatina immaculata. The sequence goes on along the minus strand of CM019692.1, from coordinate 32,679,380 downwards.
CCATAGTCAGTGTTAACCTACCGTAGTCAGTGTTAACTTACTGTAGTCAGTGTTAATGTACTGTGTCCAGTGTTAACAGTGAAACGTTTAAGTCCGCCTTGAGAGAAACACTCAGCAGCTTCTAACAGCAGCCAACATCTGCCAACACCTACCAACATCTGCCAACACCTACCAACATCTGCCAACACCTACCAACATCTGCCAACACCTACCAACATCTGCCAACATCTGCCTGCTTCTAAAATGCTGAGAGACTGTTCGAACAAATGAACAACAATTCTGATAATGATAGTTCTAGCAGAGCTAGATAGAGATGCATGGAAAGAGAAAGTGAAAGGGAATAAATTAGCAACACGAGATGTGAGCAGTGATGTGGTTATGGTGAAGGCATTTTTGCCAATATATTGAGTTGTTGTTTATTTTTTTGTCCTAACATTATCACTGTTCATATCTCCTGTTGCCAGTTTATTACCCCCCCCCCCCCTTTTCTTTGTCCTCTCTTTTGATCTTTCTTGCTACAAACCTCCATATAACTCAGTCCCAATGAAACATGCATGTAAAACTTAAGGATGTATGTTTTTATAGTCTGGTTAGATTTAAATTAATCATGATAATCATCTATTATTTGTATTGTAATGTACATTTTGATTCTTATTTATTCTTTTGTTCCTTTGTTGTTTCAGTTTTTGTAATGTTTGTGAAATTCTGATCGTTAGCAAATGAAATAATTGGAAGCCACAAGTTTTTTTGTTTCTAATGTATTTTTAATAGTAAGATGCAATGTATAGCTTTGATGGCTAGAAATAACAACAAAACTTTCCTGAGAAATCATAGAACAGAAGAAGTCTTGTACATCTTCTATGGAAAAATGATAGCAAATGAAAGACATTTGAAGTGAACCCAACCTTTACATTTTAGATAAAATAAAACCTCGGTTTTGACAAATGTACAATATTCATTGGAAGTTCAAGTTACAAATGCTACAATATTGAACATAAGTTCAAGTTACAAATGCTACAATATTCAACATAAGTTCAAGTTACAGATGCCACAATATTCAACATACGTTGAGGTTACAAATGTTATGGATGAAATAAAGGCTGAAAACAAATTCCAGCACTTGGCACAAAACTAGAGCTATGGTAAACAAAACTAGAGCTATAGTAAACAAAACTAGAGGTATGGTAAACAAAACTAGAGCTATAGTAAACAAAACTAGAGCTATAGTAAACAAAACTAGAGCTATAGTAAACAAAACTAGAGCTATGGTAAACAAAACTAGAGCTATAGTAAACAAAACTAGAGCTATAGTAAACAAAACTAGAGCTTTGGTAAACTGCTTTCTTAGCACTGACTTTCTTGCAATAAAATGGTACCTCCTAGGCACCATATATATCAGTGTACATGTAAGATACAAATTGTGCCAATTCTGGCACAAGATGATAGTGGCACAAATTGTATAAGGAAAAGACAATCAAAATCTTTGGGGATGCAGGAGGAGACAGAAGCCAGAGAAACTGATGATCACTGGAAAACTCAAAGGAAAAGTAGCTGCATGGATGAAGCAGCTTGGGAGAAGAAAGGAAACTTCTCAGATCAGCAGTATCATGGACCATAAACAAAATAGAAATAACAATGGCAGTATCTGTCACCATGTTATTTGCTGAATGAATGCTACAACACTGTGTGAAGTGATTTGTTGGATGAATGAATGCTGCAGTTCTTTGTGAAGTGATCAATCAATCAAGTGCCATGCCTCGTGGCATAGGCAGTCATTTCTCTCTACAGTTCCCTGTCTTTAGATGTGATTATGAGATCTGCTGGTGACTTTCTTCCTAGCCACACTGACAGCCCATCCAGTAACTTCTCTCTCTGTCTTCCTCTGTTTCTTCTTCCCTCAATTTTTCCAGTTGCCACAGTGTGTTCCAATTTTCCTCTTCTCAGAAAATGTCCTACAAATCTCGCTTGTCTGCCTCTGATCTTTGCTGTAATTTGCCTTTTAACTCAAGTCTCTCTTAAGACTTCTTTGTTCGTTTTCTTGGCTGTCCATGGTACCTTCAACATCCTTCTTATAAACCACATCTCCATGGCCTCCATTTCTCGTTGTACTCTCATATTCATGGACCATGCTTCACATCCATAAAACAAAATCGGCTCAATGTAACATTTAAGTACTCACAATCTTGTTTCCATTGATATGGATCTGTTGCACAAGATGTTTCTCATTTTCTGGAATGCTGACTTGGCCTGAGCACATCTGGTTTTTATTTCATCGTGACATTTCCCATCAGCTGTTATAATTGTTCCTAAGTTCTTGAATTTATCAACTTGTTTCAGTTCTGTGCCATCGATGGTAATGCTACATTTTGGTGGTATTGTGAGGGGATATGATGAATAAATGAATGCTACAGTGCATTGTGAAATGATTTGTTGAATGAATGAATGCTACAATATGTTGTGAAGAGATTTGATGAATGAATGAATACTACATATATGAACATATATTATTTTCATTTTATTTGCCTAATCATGTACACTTTTTTTAACCAAAGAGTTAGTTTAATTGTTTTATGTTATCAAAGAGATGAAACAAACTTACATTCTTATATACAACACATAAATATACATTCTGTCATCTGTAGCGAAGATCATAATCATTGTTTGAGTTACTGGTAAATCTTGCATGGTTTTTATTCCTGTAGCCATAAAGTTTGAGTGAAGTTTTTAGACATAAAGTTTAGATGAAGTTTTTAGACACTCTTCTCAAACAGTCAGGTTTTGAACATGTTCCTTTTCTTTTTTTAAACATTCTTTAGCAGAAGTGTAATAAATCCGTGCTGTCCACAAAGTTTAGGTTCAGTGAGAGATTGTTACAAGGAAAAGAGTAGTTTATTACCTGTGATTATGTTAACTAACAATTATAATTTTCAATTATCAATTAAAAAAAAGAAAAACTGAAACATTTGGAGATTGTCAGTTACTGTAACCGGTTTACATCATCAGAAACCTGGTTCAAAAAACAACCAGTAAAATCGGTTGGAGAATAATCAGACTGGTAAGATTTTGATACTCTGTAAGTATGGAGGAGGTTTTGCCTGTTTTGAGTTTGGTTCAGCGTGAGAGTATTTTGTGAAGATGAAATCTTTGCTGCATGTAAGAAAAACAAAGCATTCATGTGGAGATTTACTCTCAGCTGATGTTTGGGTTTAATTTCACATTTAGAAAAAAAAAGAGTATAAACTATCAAATGTTGTGTTGAGAAAACCAGTATGTGGAAAACACTTCATGAAAAGTGGAAGACTGGTACAGTTGTACAGGTTGTATGAAATCCTAGTGCCATCGCTTGTTTATTACATACAAGCATCTCATTGTACAGTTTGTGGATATTTTATCAGTACTGACAATTTTGTGTCTGCAGTTTTCTGAGTAACTGAATATTTTACTGTAAATTGTTCCATATCTTTATGGGAAAAGGATATTCCTGTTTTTAATTTGTTCATGAACTTCACGTTCTGGACAAATGTTGCCATTAAAACAGCAAAAGAAGAAATGCAAACTTTGTGAATGCTATCACTAATGACATCAGAGATGCTATCACTAATGACAGCAGAGACAGCATTCGTTCAGGCACAGATATTTTAACGTGACTAAGCTGGACTTGACTTTTCTTCTTCCTGGTGTCCACAGAAACAGGCTGTTTAAAAAATTCAGCATGCATAATGAGGAAATGCCATAGTTTTTCCCTCATGCTGGTGGAGCCTGTTAAGAAGCACACTGGGACTATTCTGAAAATTCAGTTAAGTTGTTATAATTAGCTTCCTGTGCCAAGCAGGATGCCAGCTGTTTAAGATCTTCAAGATGGTGTTGACTTTCAGAGAAGTTTACATTTAGAGGAGAGATTGTTCAATAGAACAAAGGTTTGTGTCACTATCATCATGTGCCAGAATTGGCACTTATTTTACACATGCACTGATATATATATATATATATATATATATATATGATGCCTTGGAAGTATCATTTTGTTTAAGGAAAGTCAGTGCTTAGAAAGCAGTTTACCATAGCTCTAGTTTTGTTTACCATAGCTCTAGTTTTGTTTACCATAGCTCTAGTTTTGGTCTGAGTGCAGGAATTTGTTTTCAAGCTTTATTTCATTGATAGCATTTGTGACTTGAACTTATGTTGAATATTGTAGCATTTGTGACTTGAACTTATGTTGAATATTGTAGCATTTGTGACTTGAACTTATGTTGAATATTGTAGCATTTGTTGACAGTGAGGGTTTATCTTATCTGAAATGTAAAGGTTGGGCCAGGAAAACAAGTTCAATTCATGTGTCTTTCATTTGTTATCATTTGTCCATAGAAACAGCTACAGTCTCATGGGACAGGCTAGTCTTCTGTGACTCACTCTGTGAATTTGAAGCTCATTCATTTTCTTTGGTGGTTTGGTGGTCTCCCTTTGATTGCATATTTGAGAGTTATGGGTGATACTGTACCCAGGATCAGCGAAGAAACTTAAGAATACTTTTAAGAAAAAGAAGGGATACTGTTTTGATCTCCGACTCTGTTTTCATAGTTGATGTCAGGTGTGCTGTGGTGGATATCATGTTTGTTGTGGCTGATTTCAGGTGTGCTGTAGCTGATGTCAGGTGTGCTGTGGTTGATTTTGGATGTGTTGTTTGATGTCAGATGTATTGTGGTTAATGTCAGTTGTATTGTGATTGATGTCAGGTGTATTGTGATTGATGTCAGGTGTATTGTGATTGATGTCAGGTGTTTTGTGATTGATGTCAGGTGCATTGCGGTTGATGTCGGGTGTATTATGATTGATGTTGGGTGTTTTGTGATTGATGTCAGGTGCATTGCTGTTGATGTCAGGTGTATTGTGATTGATGTTGGGTGTTTTGTGATTGATGTCTGTTGTGGCTAATGTCATATGTATTTCAGTTGATGTCAGGTGTATTGTGATTGATGTCAGATGTATTGTGATTGATGTTGGGTGTATTGTGATTGATGTTAGATGTATGGTGATTGATGTCAGGTGTATTGTGATTGATGTCAGATGTATTGTTATGGTATCATTAATTCTGAGGCAGGTCTAATTTCCCCTTTGTTGATGTTTTTTTATGTTTGGGAGGTTATGGGGGGTGGGGCTAGGTTAAAATTGGAGGAACAGATGATATGTCAGAGGATATGTCAGATGATATGTCAGAGATGTGTCAGATGATATGTCAGATGATATGTCAGAGGATATATTAGAGCTGTGAGAGTGTTTCTGTATGGAGACCAACATGCTGTCCAGTTTATCAATCAACATCCCATAGCCAGCATGTTAGCATCATGGTTGGTGGAGCATAGTTTACCAAGACTTAGGCATACCTCTCCCTTTGTACCCTCTAGCCTCTAACCTGGCTAATTAGGTAAGGATGACCATAGTCCTGATGGTGGTGGAGTCTGTTAAAGAAATATTGCACACTGCAGATTTTTAGCTGCGCTTAGGAACCGGAAAAATAGCTGCCAAGCCCCCTCCCAAGCTGACATGATGCTGTGCCTCATCATCTCCACCACATTGGCTGCAAGGAACACCAGCTCACATCTCCAGGAAGATTGAAGAAGAAGAAGAATTTGGTTCCACTAGACTTTACATAGGCTAAGTTTCCTGAGGTTGACTTGATTTTATCTTGACTGTCTTGTTTCCCAAACACAGGGAATAGGTACCCTAGTTCTCCTTCAGTGAGGTTGTTGAGGTGTGTCAGTTGTCTGTCGCAAGAATCATTGATTTTACTAGTTACATATCCCTGGTTAGATGATCAGGATCCTTGGCACAGTCATGTTACTCTGATATCCTACTTAGTACATCTGTCAGTGTACATTGAGTGATAGCACTAGTTCTGTGCTGATTTACTGTTTTGCTGGTGATATCCTACTTAATACATCTGTCAGTGTACATCGAGTGATAGCACCAGTTCTGTGCTGATTTTTGCTGGTGACTTGAGCTTTCTGATAGCTATAAAATGGAAACCTGAAGTGATAATCATTAAAGTTTGAATCACGTTTGTGTCTTTCTTTTCAAGATATTGCCAGTACTTTCAGATGCTGACTCTTGCCTTAGAGATACTTGAGCTGTTGACTGTAGATTCACATGTTGATTACAGCTTCAGCTGTACTTAGCTATTGATGTGTTGACTATAGCTTTAGCTAAATATCATCTATTTATGTGTTGATTATAGCTTCAGCTATATTTGATCTAGTGACTATAGATTCTCATGTTGACTGTAGATTCACATGTGGTTTATAGATCCACGTGTTGACTATAGATTCATGTGTTGACTGTAGATTCACGTATTGAATATAGATTCATGTGTTGACTATAGATTCTCATGTTGACTGTAGATTCACATGTGGTTTATAGATTCATGTGTTGACTATAGATTCTCATGTTGACTGTAGATTCACGTATTGACTATAGATTGTGTTGACTATAGATTCTCATGTTGACTGTAGATTCACGTGTTGATTGTAGATTCATGTATTGACTATAGATTCATGTGTTGACTATAGATTCATGTGTTGACTATAGATTCTCGTGTTGACTATAGATTCTCGTGTTGATGATAGATTCACGTGTTGACTGTAGATTCACGTAAGAAGGGACTGTTGGTTCTGGAGTTTAACGACTGTTGATGATTAGAACTTGAACTGTGCTCAGTGTTAGTATGATGATGATGATAGTCTGGTTTTATTGGTACCGAATCATGTATGAGTTAGATCAGGTTATCTCCTCTGGGCTGTTTCAATACTAGACAGCTATGATATTATATCAGCACCAGTGGTTCACGAACTGTGAGGTACACCCCGGCGCCCCGTCCAGGGCATTGGGGAGATCCAGGGGGCGGTGATGAAAAGTGAGCAACATGAGCCCATGCGAACCAGGTGAGCCAAACAAGTTTTAGAGGGTGCCGGGTATGTGGCCTAGGAAACAAGTGGCCGCTAGGTATGTGACCTGGGAAACAAGGGGCCGTTAGGTATGTGGCCTGGGAGACAAGGTGGGGACAGTTGGATAGTGCACGGGAACCTTTGATCTACACTCACTTTCCTCGTCAGGCTGTTGTTATATAAGCTATACCCATACCGAAGCGGAAGAGCTTAGTCAACTTTCTTCCTTAGCTCTAGTAGAAATTTAGCAAATAGGAAACAGCGAGACTTTGGGCACAGTAAAGTAAGAGAAGACAGTCTTGTATGGTTACCTTCTACAAATATAAAACACTTAAGGCGTGAGAGAAGGAAAAACAACAAAAACAATGACCCGGGCTCGGAACACCTTACCTCAGCAGGAAGAGCAACAGCCTAGACACGCCAGGGCAATACACTATCCTCTGAGCGACCTCAACTTACTACAGTAGACCTACTGTCCGCCTATAAAATCTAGCATAGAACAGTAGAACATCCGCGTCAATGTCAGGACAGCCTGTTTCTAGAACGGCGTAATCTTGTCTTTGCCCTTTCCTTTCGCGTCTGCCTGTTTACTCAGGTCTGCGTCCGGCCGCGCTGTCTTCTGTAAATAACTATTTATATCAGCTCTTTAAAAGAGACAGCCTTGCTTTGTGCATTCCGCCCGCCTCTTCAATTTTCACATAATTTATTCTGTGTCTTGTGTACAGGTCTAACATCTGAGCAGGTTTGTTGTTTTAAGTGCTGTCTGTCGGCAGATTGTTTACTGTCGCTGGATTCGCCTGACTCGTCCATGTCGTTGGTTATCATTTGATTTCGGTTTATTTTCAGTAATTTAATGAGTTGAGGTGTTGATTTTTCATGTTGTAACGTCGGTTCCTGTCAACGTCTTCGTTTTCATGTGTTAATCCTGTACTGTTGTATCTCCTGCAGTTGGTTAGTTGGTTAGTTGGTTATCTGCCTGCGTTATTGGTGTTTTATCTTTCTGGTTGGCGCGTGCTCGTTAAATGTTTGTTTATCTCCCTTACATGTTTGATTATCTGTTGTTAGAATTTATCTCCCGTATTTGTCATGGAATCTCACTGTAATCGTTATTTTAGCGTCTCTCTGTAACTACGGCGACCTGAAAGTCAAGGATCTTAACTAGGTCCACCCCTATAGATTGCCACTATGTTAGTCAGGCGGACATCAAGCAACAACCTGTTTTAGAGCAGCACCAAGGAAAGGTGTCCACACCAGCTTCTCTTGCTCAGTGCTCCAACACTCATTCACAAATCTTCTGGTTCACACATCTTCTGGTTCACAAATCTTCTAGTTCACAGATCATCTGGTTCACAGATCTTGTGGTTCATAAATCTTCTAGTTCGCAAATCTTCTGGTTCACACATCCTCTGGTTCACAGATCTTGTAGTTCACAGATATTGTAGTTCACAAATCCTCTGGTTCATAGATTTTAGTTCACAAATCTTCTGATTCACAAATCTTATAGTTCATAAATCTTCTGGTTCACAGATCTTATAGTTCACAAATCTTCTGGTTCACAAATCTTCTGGTTCACAGATCTTGTAGTTCACAAATCTTATAATTCATAAATCTTCTGGTTCACATATATTGTAGTTCACAGATCTTCTGGTTCACAAATCATCTATACTGTTAAAAAAAAAGAAACACAACACTACTGTAGTCGTAATGGACACCACATTTCAAACTGGTATCAAAATTTTGTTTTACGGAATTAATGTTTCAATCTTGGCATGAAGAAACTTTAAGACTTTAGCAATGAAGTGATGTTCATTAAATTTGGTTTGGACTTTTATTCTTTTCGACTGAGGCCTCTGTTTCAGTAAGGTGTATGGCCTTCTCTGGTCTGCATCAGAGAACGACATCTTCTTGACATGGATCCGATTAGCCATTGGATCTGTTGTTGTGGGATGGCTGCCCACTCTTCCCACAGTGCAAGAGACAATTGTCGGAGATTGGTTGGCGCCACGTTTCGCTGGCGGACTTGTCTATTGAGGTAATCCAATAAGTGTTCTGTTGGGTTCATGTCTGATGACATGGATGGCCATGGAATGGTCTGGACATTGTTGTCAGCGAGGAACTTGATGGTGAGTTGTGCCACGTGAGGTCGAGCGTTATCCTGCTAAAAAATCAACCCTGGTGCAGCCAGAAGTGGAAGGACGTGAGGACGAAGAATTTCAGCGACGTATTGTTGGGCACTCAGGCGTCCTTCACTTTGCACCAGGTCACTTCTTCCCATGAAGTTGATCGTCCCCCACCCCAGTACACCTCCACCACCATGTGGAGGAGCCTCATCCACGTAGTTCTGGGCGTAGCGCTCATGGGCTCTGCGGTATAAACTCTTCTCCGTTTGTCGTGTCGCTAGAGCAGAAAGAATGAGTCATCACTAAACCAAACCCTTCTTCAGCTATTCGCAACGGTCCATTGACGATGCTGGTTCGCCTACTGCAGTCGGTTCTGTCGATGCCGGTCCGTAAGAACAGGACCTCTGTAGGGTCTTCTAGTCCAGAGACTAGTGTCGTGCAGCCGGTTTCTGACCGTTTTGATCTAAAATTAACGAACTGCTGTCATTGACTGGGCTGTTGAGGACGCAGGTGCAAATCGCTTCCTAAGGTGACCCAGCCGTATGAACCGGTCTTCGGCAAGAGTTGTGACTATGGGTCTTCCACTGCTCGGCTGGTCTGCAACTGAGCCAGTTTCTTGAAGTCGTCCCCAAAGGCGACTGATGGTGCTTCTGACCACATTAAACTGTCTGGTCACTACACTTTGTGACTGTCCAGTCTGTAAACGTTCAATGGTGATGAGTCATTGTTCTGTAGTGAGATGAGCCATATTTGCGCATTGAATTTTCAAATGAATTGATTCGAGGAGCGTCAATCTTTTATAAGCATTCAGTAACATGGTCAGTGAGTTTTGTGTTCAGTAAGTTTCACGAGATTACCGTGAACCTGTCATGAGTTATTGTCAAAAACCCTGTTTTGACAAGTGTCACTTTTCTATGCTCATGAATCATCTGCTGAGTACAATTCAGGTCAGCACGTGAAGTTGATGTCCAAGTGAACGGTTCAGGCAATTTACCCTTGTCTGAACAACAAACTTCAGCTTAAATCGCAACATCATATTTGTTGTGTTTCTTTTTTTTTTTGTTGATTAGTATAGTTCACAAATCTTCTGGTTCACAGATCTTGTAGTTCATAGATCTTCTGGTTCACAAATCTTGTAGTTCATAGATCTTTTGGTTCACAAATCTTGTAGTTCATAGATCTTTTGGTTCACAAATCTTGTAGTTCATAGATCTTTTGGTTCACAAATCTTGTAGTTCATAGATCTTCTGGTTCACAGATCTTGTAGTTCATAGATCTTTTGGTTCACAAATATTGTAGTTCATAAATCTTCTGGTTCACAGATCTTGTAGTTCATAGATCTTCTGGTTCACAGATCTTGTAGCTCATAGATCTTTTGGTTCACAAATCTTTAATGTCGTGTTCTCAGATTGAAAACTTCTCAAGTGTTTTGTATCTTTTTGTGCGTGTGCATATAGTGGTTAGGAAAAAAAGTATGAATGGGCCTGTTCTTTTTTCTTGCTCAAGAGACCTGAAGTTTTTTTTTTTAATGTGTTCAAGGTGATGTTGTGGACATTGAAATGTAGAAGTTCTTTAAAGGTTGAGAGAAGATCATTAAAAGTAAAAACAAGTGGGACAGAGGGGGAGAGAGAGAGAGGGAAGGAAAAACAAATAGACAGAGAGAGGGAGAGAGGGAATGAAAAACAAGTGGACAGAGAGAGGGAGGGAGGGAGGGAAAAACAAGTGGACAGAGAGAGAGAGAGAGAGGGAATGAAAAACAAGTGGACAGAGAGAGGGAGGGAGGGAAAAACAAGTGGACAGAGAGAGAGAGAGAGGGAATGAAAAACAAGTGGACAGAGAGAGGGAGGGAGGGAGGGAAAAACAAGTGGACAGAGAGAGAGGGAATGAAAAACAAGTGGACAGAGAGAGAGAGGGAATGAAAAACAAGTGGACAGAGAGAGACGGAGGGAAAACAAGTGGACAGAGAGGGAGGGAAAAACAAGTGGACAGAGAGAGAGGGAGGGAGGGGAAAAACAAGTGGACAGAGAGAGGGAGGGAAAAACAAGTGGACAGAGAGAGGGAGGGAAAAACAAGTGGAGAGAGAGAGAGGGAGGAAAAACAAGTGGAGAGAGAGAGGGAGGGAAAGACAAGTGGACAGAGAGAGGGAGGGAAAAACAAGTGGACAGAGAGAGAGAGGGAGGGAAAAACAAGTGGACAGAGAGAGGGAAGGAGGGAAAACAAGTGGACAGAGAGAGAGAGGGAGGGAAAAACAAGTGGACAGATTGATTGATTGATTGATTGATCTTTATTTCAAAAGGGTTAAGAATTGGCACGCAGGCCCGTCTGACATTTTGCCCTTTATCATACATCTTTCACTCTATTCCAGACATTCTACAAATATGCTGTTCATATAACAAACATAACTAACATTGAAGCTGAGAGACATAAAATAAAATATAACATTTACATTTCGCTCTTATCCATTCACTCAGTACAGAAGTAACTACATACATATATAAATGACTATCTACTAAACAAAAATTTCAGGACTATTCAGAACAAACAGTTAACTGTATTCGGTGACTGTAAGAGCAGTTTAAGATAACTTTTAAGTTTTATGATTCATGGAGGCATGTAGTCGACATTAAATAGATATTGGGAAAGCTTGTAGTTGTAGGAAGGAGTATAATTTATATTTTTTATACAGGATGGGATGGTATTCCAAAGATGAGCAGCAGAATAACTAAAGCTTTTCTTGTAAAGATCAAGTCTAGGTTTTGGAAGACATATGTTGTTCAAGCGTTGGCTGCACTTTGGGCTAAATTTAAACAGGTTCCATAGATAAGGCGGGGCATGCTGTGAAAGAATTTGATGTACTAACTTGGCATTGTTGAAGAGGAACCTGTTCTTAAGAGGCAGTATTTTGATATGTTTGTGTTGGTTAGTTGTTTGTTCTTGATCTTTATCAATAATAAGGTTTACTGCTCGCTTTTGGAGTGAGCAAAGCCTCTTTGTATTTGACACTGAGCAACCATCCCAGACTATTGAGCAATAGTCTAAATGTGTTTGTATATGTGATATGTAGTATGTGTTCCTTGTGTCTTGATCGATGAAGGGTTTAATTTTGGCTAACTGGTATACTTTTCGTGCGATGAGTTTTGTTAGACCTTGCGCATGAGAGTTCCAGTTCAGATGTCGGTCAATAATAAGACTTAGTGTTTTGTGCTCGCTAACGTTCTCTATCTGTGATGTTTCCGTGCTCATCCGAAGTGTTGTTTTTGTTGCGTTTTGTAGTTTCTGTCTTGTTGTTATGAGCATTGGTTTTGTTTTATCGATATTTATAATCATGCCATTGTTTTTGCTCCATCCAATTAAATTGTATAACTCGACCTGAAGAGTTGATTCTAGATTAATACAATCGTAGTCACTGCTGTAGACTGTGCAATCATCGGCAAAAAGGTCACAAGAAGAATGTTTAAGATGACGTGGAAGATCATTGATATAGATAGCAAAGAGCAACGGGCCTAGAATAGAACCTTCTCGAACGATACTGTCCGCAGAATATCTGAATTGTCCGAGGACATTGTCGCGCAGCTAACTGAACGATTACAATCTACTAAGTTTGCTATTCAGTTAGATGAGTCAGCTGACATCGCCATCGAGTCACTGCTGCTTGTTTATGCTCGCTGTTGTTCACAAAATAGTATGTAAGAGGAATTTCTTTTTGTGCAAGTTACGACCAGCGAGAACGACGGCCGATGAAATATTTCCTGTTTTAAACGATTTTTTCACAACTTTTGGACTGCAGTGGAGGAATTGCATCGGTGTTTGTACCGACGACGCTGCCACAATGGCTGGCCGCGACAGTGGTGTTGTAACTCGCATAAAGCAAGTGTCGTCCGAGATTGTAGGCACCCATTGCATGATCCATCGTGAGGCACTCGCTTTGAAGAAGTTGAATGAAACTCTGGGATCTGTACTCGAAGACTGTGTTCGGATTGTAAACTTCATAAAAACTAGAACAGTGAACAGTCGATTATTTGCTCAACTTTTTATTGAGTCAGACGCAGAACACAATCAAGTCCTTTTGCACTCGGTTATGCGTTGGCAGTCCAGAGGGAAAGTTCTTAGAAAGGTGTTTGAGCTTAGTTTAGAGTTGTTGCAGTTTTTGACAGAACACAATCTCAGCCTGGCAGGTAAGATCGCTGATACTGAGTGGCTTGCCATCCTGGCATACCTTGCTGACATTTTTAGCCTTTTGAACAGTTTGAACATATCACTGCAGGGTAAAGATGGCAGTATACTCAAGACATGCGACAAAGTTGCAGCCTTTAAAAAGAAACTACGACTTTGGCGCACTCGACTCGAGAACAAATCACAAGACATGTTTCACTTGTTCTGTGAATTTATAGAGAGCAGTCAAGTTAATGGCGAGATTCTGGAAGGGGTCACTGGTGTAATAAAAGGTCATCTGACATCTCTTGCTGAATATTTTGACAAATACTTCACGCCCGAAGACACTAAAGCGTACGATTAGATTCGTAATCCTTTTCAGTGAGCATTCTCTGAATTAACCGGTCGTACACAAGAAGAGTTAGCGGAACTGTCTAGCGATCGCACATTACAAATCAAAATTAACGACCCCGCTGTGGATATCTCTTCCTTTTGATGCACTGTTTCGCTGGAATATCTGTTTTTTTGTCAGCCCTGGCGATGAAAGTTCTTCTATTTTTTTTTCCAACAACTTATTTATGCCAAGTTTCATTTTCTGCATTGACTGCCAAGAAAACCAAATATCTTTCAAGAATGAACGTGGAGGATGATCTTCGAGTGTGCTTGTCACAAGATCCAGCCAGAATAGACATGCTATCCAATCAGAAATAATGCTATCTTTTAAGGTAAATGCAAAGAAATTTTATGTAGCAATGAATATGCAGTTAACCATGTAGAGAAAATATTACATAATACTTTATAAAATTAGATTTATACCTTGAAAATATAAAGCACTTTAATAGTGGGCCGCACAAATGTTTGACTTTTAAATGTGGGCCGTGCAGCAAAAGGGTATGAGAACCGCTGGTCTAACCGAATGACGCCCTCTCTGTCTCTCTGACTCTCTCTCACATATATATACACAGATCAACGCATCTGTTTAGAAATACCGAGGACAGCACAAAATAGGGATACATGATCATCAACGCTTCCCCGCTCTGCACGTACTGAGTAAATTTAATATCCTGCCTTTGTTTTCACATCCCTCCATCCAACTCGTTTTCTCCGTCTCGTATTAGTGAGAGCGTAAAGTGTACAATAGACTGCCGGTTATCTGAAGTGCCAGTTATCCGAAGTGGCGGTTAACCGAAGCAGCACAAACAGCCCACAGCTGGGGGGACAGACTCGCCCGCCCGTCCCGAACAAACGAAACTGTTATTACATGAAAGCGGAGTGTGAGATGTAAGCGGTGAGGCATGAAGGGGACACAACCCAGTCCAATAGCAACTGATGAATTCTGTCCAGAGTGGCCGGGTTTGCTTCTTTTTTTTAAAAATATGTATATATGTTATGTACATCAGAGTGGTGGTATTGCTGGTGGTAGTTAGAGTGGTTGGGGGGATGCCTTTGTGTTTGATTGCCCGTGTGGAGATATTTTGCGAAATATTTCACTCACTCACTCACTCACTCACAGTAAGCTCACTATTTTCAGGTTTAACTCTCATTCTGTCCTCTCTCTCTCTCTTTTCTTTGTCACTCCTTCTGTTGTTCTTTCTGTCTCTGTTTTCCTCTCTGTAACTCACTCTTTATTAGCCTCTCTCTCTCTCTCTCTCTCTTTCTTTCTCTCACACACACATACGTATTTTACAAACCTTATTGTATTACATTAAACCAGCTTTTTTAAAAAATCTCATCGTTTTAAAAAAAAAAATTTCAAGTTGTTGAGTTTGTTGTGACAGGACTTGTCATGTTAAGTTTTTGAGTTTGTTGTGACAGGACGTATCATGTTAAGTTGTTGAGTTTGTTGTGACAAGACGTGTCATGTTAAGTTGTTGGATTTGTTGTGACAGGACGTGTCAATTTGTTGGATATTAACTTCAACATTTGTCGTGCCAGACATGTCAGGTCAAGTTGTTGGACATGGACTTCAACATTTGTCATGACAGACATGTCAGGTCAAGTTGTTGGACATGGACTTCAACATTTGTCATGACAGACATGTCAGGTCAAGTTTTTGGACATTAACGTCAACTTTTGTCGTCATAGACATGTGAAGTCAGTGACAGTTGATGAAAGGATACAAAAAGTTGTTTTGCTGACGATCTTTGGACTAGAAAAAAAAATTGATTGAAGGTTAGAGTAGCGTGCTGATTGGCCACAATTTAAATCCTTCAATCACTGGATTGATGACATTAATTGCAAGTCCGGCGTCTTCACAACATTCTAAAACCTAGTAATTAAGCCGGACAGAGAGGTCGTTGCCCTAGTTCTATATTTTCCTTGACGGAACCAAGAAGTTCTTGGAAGGATCCACACCAGAAGGATACGTTAAATCTCCACTCGTTTATCTAGGATAATTCGTTGAAGATTTGTTTCCCTGGTCAGCTCTGATGCCTGCAGCATCCCTCCGGCATGGCCATCGTCTTGTCTAGAAAACAGTCATGAAGTGATACAGAACACTGAAAGCAGTCGTAAAGTGATAGAGAACCGTGTAAACAGTCGGGAAGTGATACAGAACGGTGAAAACTGAAGTGATACTAAACAGTGACAAGAGCCGTGAAGTGATAGAGAACGGTGAAAAGAGCCGTGAAGTGATAGAGAACGGTGAAAAGAGTCGTGAAGTGATAGAGAACGGTGAAAAGAGTCATAAATGATAGAGAACAGTGAAAAGAGTCATAAATGATAGAGAACGGTGAAAAGAGTCGTGAAATGATAGAGAACAGTGAAAAGAGTCATAAATGATAGAGAACAGTGAAAAGAGTCGTGAAATGATAGAGAACAATGAAAACAGTCGTGAAGTGATACAGAACGGTGAAAACAGTCGTGAAATGATAGAGAACAATGAAAACAGCAGTGAAGTGATGCAGAATAGTGAAAAGAGTCGTAAATGATAGAGAACAGTGAAAACAGTCGTGAAGTGATACAGAACAGTGAAAAGAGTCGTAAATGATAGAGAACAGTGAAAACAGTCGTGAAGTGATGCAGAATAGTGAAAAGAGTCGTAAATGATAGAGAACAGTGAAAACAATCGTGAAGTGATACAGAATAGTGAAAAGAGTCGTAAATGATAGAGAATAGTGAAAACAGTCGTGAAGTGATGCAGAATGGTGAAAAGAGTCGTAAATGATAGAGAACGGTGAAAACAATCGTGAAGTAATACAGAACAGTGAAAACAAACTGCTTACCAATACTGGAAACGAATACGGGAACAGGCTAAGCCAAATCATGGTCGTAGACGCTTCATGTGGGTGGCATGTACCTGTCTGAAAGTTTTACAATGAAGAGAACCCAAACTATGGATGGAAACGCGACTGAAGCATACTATATTTAGTGTACAGAATTAGTAACATGAGTAGCGAAGCGTTTAGTGAACTCACCTCACAGCGTAGGTTGGTATCCAGTCAGTCAGTCACTCCAGTCACCAGCTGTAGACTTCTTAGGGAGATGAGGAAGAAAAGATGGCCAGCGTGATGCTGACCATATTACTTTCCGGTACAGTGCTTCTTAACTTGGGATCGATGGACCTCCAAGGGGGGTCCACGGAAGGATTGGCTCGATTAAAAAAATCTTGGCATGTTTTGGGTTATATTTACTGCATTATTTTAAATGCTATTCTGTATCACTTCTACCCACAGGGGTTGTTAAGCAGGAAAGGAGCTCCACGCCCCTCTTCCCCCCCCCCCCACCCAAAAAAGTTAACAAAAAGTTTGAGAAGCGCTGCTCTGGTAAGCTGAAAGGTGAAAGAAAATGCAGGCACTAGCACTGTATGTGATAGATTCCTGGTGGCTTGACTTGGCACCTTTCATTAGTAACAGAGCACTTTGGTAACACTGCAGTTTTAGTGAAAGTCTAAACATTATATTTACACCTTCTCCATGGTGTCCGTTTTAGACACTGCTTTTATCAGCAGATCTCAGCGCGACGTCTAGATATCAGTTTTAGCATCAACAACAGCTGATCAGTTCTGTCACTTTATCAGACCGCCAGACCCTGTCGTTTTCAGTTTATTTACCTGAGTGTCTAGTTTATGATATTTGTGTGTGTGTTTTAGACGGAGTTAAAACAGAGTTGGCGTGTTTATGTCTAGTTTCTGACGTTTGTGTGTGGTTTAGGCGGAGTTAAGCAATATATATATATATATACCCAGTTTCTGACGTCTTTTTTTTCTGATGTTTTAGAGGGGGTCAAAACATGGCTTGAGAGTTTATATCCAGTTTCTGACGTCTTTTGTTCCTTTTTTTTAGATGGATTAAAAGAGCGCTTGTTTATGTCCAGTCTTTGATGTCTTTTCTTACTGTTTTTTTTTAGATGGATTACAAGAGGACTTGTTTATATCCAGTCTTTGATGTCTTTTCTTCCTGTTTTTTGTAGATGGATTAAAATAGCGCTTGTTTATGTCCAGTCTTTGATGTCTTTTTTCCGTTTTTAGGTGGATGAAAAAAGGATTCTTTATGTCGTCTTTGATGTCTTTTTTCTTGTTTTTTTTTTAAGGTGGATTAACAAAGGGCTTTTTATGTCCAGTCTTTGATATCTTTTTTCTGTTTATTTTTTAAGATGGATAAAACGAGAGCTTTTTATGTCCAATCTTTGATGTCTTTTCTTCCTGTCTTTAGATGGATTAATAGATTTTTTTTATGTTCAGTCTTTTTTCCTTTTTTTAAGACGGATTAAAATAGAGCTT
Organism: Achatina immaculata; assembly: GCA_009760885.1. Taxonomy (NCBI): domain Eukaryota; kingdom Metazoa; phylum Mollusca; class Gastropoda; order Stylommatophora; family Achatinidae; genus Lissachatina; species Lissachatina immaculata. The sequence continues at coordinate 32,661,450 of CM019692.1, read as the reverse complement.
TTTATGTCCAGTCTTTGATGTCTTTTTTCCTTTTTTAGGTGGTTTAAAAGAGGGCTTTTTATGTCAAATCTGTGTTTGTCTTTTTTTTCTCTAGTGTTTTAGGTGGAGTTAGATGTTTGTTAGTTGATGGTTGTCTGCTGTTGCTAGTTGAATCAGTGGAGATAACCGTTAGGAAAACAATCTCATCTACTCTGCTGTTAGCAGATTCCCTGACCTGCCAATCTTTTTCTTCCTTTATAATTGCTTGTCATAGCAGATTCCTTGTCCTGCCAACCTTGTTCTTCCTTCATAGTTGCTTGTCAGGTTTTGTTGATGCGACATGGGCAAAGTACTTTCTTCAATCCAGGCACCCAGTCGATGCAGGAAATGTATCTGGATACTTGAAAGCATTCTTATAGAACAGGACGTGTATCTGGATACTTCAAGGCATTCTTATAGAACAGGAAGTGTATGTGGATACTTCAAAGTATTCTTCTATAGCAGGGCGTGTATCTTGATACTTCACAGTATTCTTCTAGAAGAGGACGTGTATCTGGATACTTCAAAACATTCTTATAGAACAGACCGTGTATGTGGATACTTCAAAGAATTCTTCTATAGCAGGGCATGTATCTTGATACTTCAAAGCATTCTTATAGAACAGACCGTGTATCTGGATACTTCAAAGCATTCTTCTAGAACAAGACGTGTATGTGGATACTTCAAAGCATTTTTCTAGAACAGGATGTGTATGTGGATACTTGAAAGCATTCTTCTAGAACAGACCGTGTATCTGGATACTTCAAAGCATTCTGTTAGAACAGACCGTGTAACTGGATACTTCAAAGCATTTTTCTAGAACAGGATGTGTATGTGGATACTTGAAAGCATTCTGTTAGAACAGACCCTGTAACTGGATACTTCAAAGCATTTTTCTAGAACAGGATGTGTATGTGGATACTTGAAAGCATTCTGTTAGAACAGACCGTATGTCTGGATACTTCAAAGCATTTTTATAGAACAGACCGTGTATCTGTATACTTCAAAGCGTTCTTCTAGAATAGAACGTGTATCTGGATACTTCAAAGCATTCTTCTAGAACAGGACGTGGATGTGGATACTTGAAAGCATTCTTCTAGAACAGAACGTGGATGTAGATACTTCAAAGCATTCTTCTAGAACAGGACGTGGATGTGGATAGTTCAAAGCATTCTTCTATAACAGGAGCGCTATCATCGTTATACGATGTTGGAAATACGGAGGCCAGAAATAACCCTAAATCTTTGATTTAGAAACAAAATAATAAGACTTGTATAGAGAAGGTTATTGAGAAAAAAAAAGACATGAGATACCCCCAGGACTATATTGCTTGACTGAGGCACTGAACATTAAGTCATGTCTTGGATTTAATTATTGCTTTCTTCTTAAAATCTTGGCTGAACTTCCGTATCCAGCCAACTGGAGCCCGCATCGATCACCCGCGGGCTGAGTAGCGCCTCCGCCCTGCAAGCTTGCCCCCTCGTGTGTTGGGGGGTTGATGGAGGGCCCGTGTGCCATCTCGCGGCACCGACACACTCCGAGTAGAGTCGTCGCGGCATGCACATAGATGTACGCTGCTGTCTCCGACCCCCGTCCGTGGATTAGTTCTTTGTATTTCATGTTCTGGGATTTCTGGATGCGCCAGTGTGTTCTGCTTGTGGATGGCCGTAACTGAAACTGGTTACATTAGTTCATCGTTTAGTTCTGAACTAATTTTTTTTTAAAAAATTCTCTCATTCCCCCCCCCCCCCCCCGGTTGTGTGGACTGTTGTTCTTTCTCTACAGCAAATCTAGCCGGCAGGACTTTAGAAATATAAGAAACCGTGTCGGATAGGGAGTAGATTTTGTGACTTACATTTAGACTGGAGTGAACGAGAAATCTAGCTTCATGGGGTGCTCCACCACCGTGGTCGCCCGGGGGGACCCCAGTCTGTACAGGATGAGTAGTTTGGATGAAATATTGACGTGCATACAGTTACAAGTAAAGTCCAGATCCGGCTACATTTATAGTCAAGACTAGTTACGTTTCCAGCTAGCATATTCTGCGACAGCTATTCGATATATTTTTATATCATCATCTCAGTAGATTAAAATATCAGTGAAAGGAATCTGCTCGAGTTTTCTTCTTATTATGTTGTTTCATGGGGAATCTTGTAAGATATCTCAGTTCCTCTCAGTTTTAAATGTTTCATTAGAAATCTTGTAAGATACCTCAGTTCCTCTCACTTTTAAATGTTTCATTAGAAATCATGTAAAATACCTCAGTTCCTCTCACTTTTAAATGTTTAATTAGAAATCTTGTAAAATACCTCAGTTCCTCTCACTTTTAAATGTTTCATTAGAAATCTTGTAAGATACCTCAGTTCCTCTCAATTTTAAATGTTTCATTGGAAATCTTGTAAAATACCTCAGTTCCTCTCACTTTTAAATGTTTCATTAGAAATCATGTAAGATACCTCAGTTCCTCTCAGTTTTAAATGTTTCATTAGAAATCATGTAAAATACCTCAGTTCCTCTCAGTTGTAAATGTTTCATTAGAAATCTTGTAAAATACCTCAGTTCCTCTCACTTTTAAATGTTTCATTAGAAATCTTGTAAAATACCTCAGTTCCTCTCACTTTTAAATGTTTCATTAGAAATCTTGTAAAGTACCTCAGTTCCTCTCAGTTTTAAATGTTTCATTAGAAATCTTGTAAGATACCTCAGTTCCTCTCAGTTTTAAATGTTTCATTAGAAATCTTGTAAAATACCTCAGTTCCTCTCAGTTTTAAATGTTTCATTAGAAATCATGTAAGATACCTCAGTTCCTATCATATTTTATTAGTAATCTTGTAAGATACATCAGTTCCTCTCATATTCTGATTTTGATTAAGAATCTTGTAAGACAGTGTACCTTATCTGTCAGAAATCTCCGTTGTCTGGATTGATGCTTTCACTCTTTCAAATATTATGCAATGTCTTACCCTTTTATCTTGTGTGGAATATTCCTTTGACAAGTTGCTGATTTGGAGAAAGCAAAATATATTAAACGAAATAAAAAAGCAGACGTCCTCAGGCCAAGTCAGTATTCCAGAAATGAGAAACATCTTGTGCAATAGATGCATATCAATGGAAACAAGATTCCGAGTACTTAAATGTTAAATCGAGCCAATTTTGTTTTATGGGTGTGAAGCATGGTCTATGAATAAGAGAGTACAGCGAGAAATAGAGGCCATGGAAATGTGGTTTATAAGAAGGATGTTGAATGTATCATGGACAGACAAGAAAACCAATGAAGAAGTCTTAAGAGAGGCTGGAGTTAAAAGGCAAATTACAGCAAACAGACAAGCGAGATTTGTAGGACATTTTCTGAGAAGAGGAAAAGTGGAACACATTGTGGCAACTGAAAAAACTGAGGGAAGAAGAGACAGAGGAAGACAGAGAGAGAAGTTACTGGATGGGCTGTGGCTAGGAAGAAAGTCACCAGCGGATCTCATAATCACCTCTAAAGACAGGGAATTGTGGAGAGAAATGATCGCCTACGCCACGCGGCACGGCACTTGATTGATTGAAAATATATTAGTACAAATATTTATGAATATGTGAGAATCTTAGACCAGCTTTACCTGCTCTTCTGTCAGACAGCTTCTACTGGCAGAAGTCTTTCTTATCGTCATTCTGTGGCGTTTACTGGCTGCAAATAGATATCCAGTCAACTCGCAGTTTCTCATTATCACGATACACATGACAGAGCTATTTACTGTTCACTTCTCTCTCTCTCTCTCTCTTTCTCTCCTGACTTGTCATGTCAGAATTCACATAGTGATGAGTACGCAAGATTGATAAAGAAGTAATGTCAGATGACAGAAAATAGAAAAGTAAACTTTAAATAAATTAGAATGTATATCACAACCTCATAAAAAAATGGCCAGAAAATATTTGACATTGTAGAAGAGACTGAGCTGCTGAACTATCTCAGCGTGGTAACGCTGTGGGGCATCACTCTCTGTCCATAGCAGACGCGTTTGTGCTGCAGTTATGGTTCTTGTCCTCCACATCTTCAACCAGAAAGTCCTAGTTCGGGGAAAAATCTGGACTCGTGTCACAGGATGATGAAGCCCACAGTTTCCCGGGCTTTTTTTCCCGGCAAGCCCATAGCTTTTTTCCCTGCAAGCCCATAGCTTTCTGCTTTGCAAATCTCAACCCTTTGGTCAGATCTGGCCTCGAAGTTCTGCAAACATTGGACGCTCCTGAAGATGACATTCTGGAGTGTGTACGTTACTCTCACAGACTAACTCGTGTGTCGTGGACACTGAGAATCTTTAGAAGTGAATCATTAACCTGTCTTTTAGACTGTATCTGCAAGTAGTAATAAGTTTCTTCTTTATAGGAGTACAAGGTTCTCATATTTCGGCTTAGGTCTTGTTCATATAAAAATATACGGGACGAAGAACTATACACAGAAGGAGTAACGTTAAATGTACTTATCTGATATTTAACAGATGAGATTAGGGATAAAGAAGATACTTTTCTAGTCATCTCTGTGATGCCGGGTCGGAAAGTATGGTTTGTGTGATGCTGTGTTGGAAAGTATGGTTTGTGTGATGCTGTGTCAGGAAGTATGGTTTGTGTGATGCCGGGTCGGAAAGTATGGTTTGTGTGATGCCGGGTCGGAAAGTATGGTTTGTGTGATGCTGTGTTGGAAAGTATGGTTTGTGTGATGCTGTGTCAGGAAGTATGGTTTGTGTGATGCCGGGTCGGAAAGTATGGTTTGTGTGATGCTGTGTTGGAAAGTATGGTTTGTGTGATGCCGGGTCGGAAAGTATGGTTTGTGTGATGCTGTGTTGGAAAGTATGGTTTGTGTGATTCTGTGTCAGGAAGTATGGTTTGTGTGATGCCGGGTCGGAAAGTATGGTTTGTGTGATGCTGTGTTGGAAAGTATGGTTTGTGTGATGCCGGGTCGGAAAGTATGGTTTGTGTGATGCTGTGTTGGAAAGTATGGTTTGTGTGATTCTGTGTCAGGAAGTATGGTTTGTGTGATGCCGGGTCGGAAAGTATGGTTTGTGTGATGCTGTGTTGGAAAGTATGGTTTGTGTGATGCTGTGTCAGGAAGTATGGTTTGTGTGATGCTGTGTTGGAAAGTATGGTTTGTGTGATGCTGTGTCAGGAAGTATGGGTTGGAAAGGTTGTAAATACTCATCTGTACCTATGACTTGTATGAATAGCTCTGAATCCAAACTCTTTTGAGTCCCTTGCAGCCGATAAAGTGAATCTGGTTCAGTGCTTACGTCCAGCCTTTTCTCTCACTTCTGGCTATAATGATTTTGTGTAATGGCTCTCACATCTACGTGGGTCACTGACTGGTCATATCGTTCCATGTTCTCCTCGGTGAATCTTTGTTGCCAGGAACTCGTCCGCGTTCTCAGCCATTTTTCTCTCAGGTGTCAGCATGCCAGAAGGGATTACGGACCTGTCAACGCTGGTAGAGATAACAAACATATTGTCTTATGATGACAGTTGTGTCATCGCTTTTTGGTTGTTTTCACGTTTATCAGTTGTGTTTATTTTTCTGTCAAGATATCGCAGGGTCTCTTATTTAGGGTAATTGCCAACTCACAACCGATTGTCCATGTGTCCCTGTCTGCACACTGGCGAAACCATCACCATCAGCAGTATGGCTTGAAAACATGTCAGTTGCTTGATTTTGCTGGAGATAACTAGGAACGGAAAAGATGAAAGAAAATTATAACATATAAACAATTAAAATAAATTGTTCAGACATCGAATCTCATACACCCATCTTTAGCTTCCCATACCCTCATCTTTTTGTTCCTATACTCTCATCTTTTGGTTCCCATACACTCATCTTTTGGTTCCCATCCTCTTATCTTTGGTTCCCATACTCTCATCTTTTTTTTATTCCCATACTCGCATCTTTTGATTCCTATATTCTCATCTTTTGGTTCCTTACTCTAATCTTTGGGTTCCCATACTCTCATTTTTTGGTTCATATACCCCCTTTTTCTGGTTCCCATACCCTCAATGGATAAGATATCCCTGGCTAAACCTCCTTGTTCAAGCGCTACCATATTCCCACCATTTACGTTCTGTAGAAGTGTTCCAGTATTCGTAGAAGTGTGCCAGTATTCATAGAAGCGTGCCAGTTTTCATAGAAGCGTGCCAGTATTCATAGAAGTTTGCCAGTATTCATAGAAGTGTGCCAGTATTCATAGAAGTTTGCCAGTATTCATGGGAATGTTAGTGAAGGAATCATGAAGTAGCTGGCAAGTCACTATGTGTTGTACAGGGTAGGTATAACGTTTATAGAGGAGGTTTTGTTTCGGTGAAAACCCTTGAGCAGTTTTGTGTTTTCCCACTCTTGTGAATGGTGGAAGCTATAGCAGCGATGACAGTGGTGACATGCAAGATCTACACGGATCTGGCATCATGAAGTAGCCGTCGGTGTGGGCGATATTGTGCGCGGATGGATTTTCAAATCATGTTTTTGATGATGATAACATCCTGAGTGAGTATACTTCTATGTGATACTTGTTGTTTTACCTTAGTTCTGTTTTGCTGGACGTTAGCGTGATGTTGTCATGTTGGTGTTTAGTGTATCCTCTCAGTTTATGTATGTTGGTGTTAGTGTACCCTGTCAATTTCTGTATGTTGGTGTTAATGTACCCTGTCAGTTTCTATATATTGATGTTAGTGTACCCTCTCAGTTTCTGTATGTTGGTGTTAGTGTACCCTCTCAGGTTTTGTATGTTGTCATGTTGGTGTTAGTGTACCCTCTCAGTTTCTGTATGTTGGTGTTAGTGTACCCTCTCAGGTTTTGTATGTTGTCATGTTGGTGTTAGTGTACCCTCTCAGTTTCTGTATGTTGTCATGGTGGTGTTAGTGTACCCTCTCAGTTTCTGTATGTTGTCATGTTGGTGTTAGTGTACCCTCTCAGTTTCTGTATGTTGTCATGTTGGTGTTAGTGTACCCTCTCAGTTTCTGTATGTTGTCATGTTGGTGTTAGTGTACCCTCTAAGTTTCTATATGTTGGTGTTAGTGTACCCTCTCAGTTTCTGTATGTTGATGTTAGTGTACCCTCTCAGTTTCTGTATGTTGGTGTTAGTGTACCCTCTCAGTTTCTGTATGTTGGTGTTAGTGTACCCTCTCAGTTTCTGTATGGTGGTGTTAGTGTACCCTGTCAGTTTCTATATATTGGTGTTAGTGTACCCGCTCAGGTTTTGTATGTTGTCATGCTGGTGTTAGTGTACCCTCTCAGTTTCTGTATGTTGATGTTAGTGTACCCAGTCAATTTCTGTATGTTGGTGTTAGTGTACCCTGTCATTTTCTATTTATTGGTGTTAGTGTACCCTCTCAGTTTCTGTATGTTGTCATAGTGGTGTTAGTGTACCCTCTCAGTTTCTGTATGTTGTCATGTTGGTGTTAGTGTACCCTCTCAGCTTCTGTATGTTGGTGTTAGTGTACCCTCTCAGTTTCTGTATGTTGTCATGTTGGTGTTAGTGTACCCTCTCAGTTTCTGTATGTTGTCATGTTGGTGTTAGTGTACCCTCTCAGTTTCTGTATGTTGGTGTTAGTGTACCCTCTCAGTTTCTGTATGTTGTCATGTTGATGTTAGTGTACCCTCTTAGTTTCTGTATGTTGGTGTTAGTGTACCCCCTCAGTTTCTGTATGTTGGTGTTAGTGTACCCTCTCAGTTTCTGTATGTTGGTGTTAGTGTACCCCCTCAGTTTCTGTATGTTGGTGTTAGTGTACCCTCTTAGTTTCTGTATGTTGGTGTTAGTGTACCCTCTCAGTTTCTGTATGTTGATGTTAGTGTACCCTCTTAGTTTCTGTATGTTGGTGTTAGTGTACCCTCTCAGTTTCTGTATGTTGGTGTTAGTGCACCCCCTCAGTTTCTGTATGTTGGTGTTTGTGTACCCTCTCAGTTTCTGTATGTTGGTGTTAGTGTACCCTCTCAGTTTCTGTATGTTGGTGTTAGTGTACCCCCTCAGGTTTTTGCGGTTCATGTTCAAAACGTTCGCCCGATGTGCAAATAAACCTCGAGAAACAAACAATTTCTGCGCAAATGTGCGTCTTAGCGATAAATCGTAGAGTTTAAATTTCTAATATAGGAAAAAAAATCCAAAGAAAGCAGGAAAACAAACTCATATAGCGCTGTCATTATTTTTATGCAGCGTTACTTTAGTGCAAAGTGTCATCAGGAAGGTGAAAAATAAAGTATTTATTTATGTATTTATTTATTTGTGGGCGTTCTCGCCGCCACCGCTCAGCTTAGAGGGAACATTGATTGGTGCATCTGTCATAGTGGTTTTATATGCGTGCCGTGCCAAATTAGTGTTCATGTCCTGTCATATTGACATCTAAATATCATATTTTGTTCTTAGGGTTTTTTTTCTCATTCGTTGATCCCTATGTCATGACTACCTCCCTTGGAGACAGTCCTGATTACCGATTACCCCCGAAAATGAGAGGGATTTCAGATCATTAATTCAACAGAGATTACGCTTTAATTAATCATGGCAAACAGAAATTAATTGCACGTCAGCTGTCTCCTCCACCCCACCCCACCCCCCTCAAACCCACATGTAACAACGTTACACAATAATCATTTCCAGCAGGGATTGATATGGGACCGTTTCTATGTGTGTGTCCCAAGTGCCGTTTACTTCCATTACAGCACCAATATGTTAACACTGGCGGCACGTGAAGTCTGTTTGCTAAATTATGTACATTCATTTCTGAACCAATGTTGGAGGAGTACAGTTGTACGTTGGTTTTGTTTGTATTCAGGGAGGTGGATAATGTGGAGACTGCACGTTTAGAAATTGTTTACGGCGAAACGAAACTTTTGGAAGAATGCTAATCGATTCTCCCCCCCCCCCCCCCCCCCCCCCCGTTAATTTGAAATCGCTACACGTGCAGATTTGCTGGCACCCCTGGAGAGTTGGCAACACTTATAATATCAGTCAATCATTTGCATGACCCTTGCGGAACTTTGCCTCCCTAACAGCTCTCCCGTATGCCTCTCCGTTACTTATAAAGTATGTTTCAGTTTAAGGCAATTTTTGTTATTATCTTTTAAGTTTTGATCGACGGCGATTTTTAAAATACTTTTTTTATCCTATCTTTTGTTGTGAATTCTGGAAAAAAAATGATAGATCAACAGGATGTGATGAGATAAAAGCTGAACTTATTAAAGCAGGAGGAAAGGAATGTGCAACAACCTATCATGCACTATGTAAAAAGATATGGCATTCAGGTATTTGACCAAAAGAATGGAAAAGAAATGTATTCATACCACTGTCAAAAAAGGGTAACCTGAAATTATGCACAAACTACAGAACTGTTGCCCTGATTTGTCATGCCAGTAAAATTCCTTTAAAAATCATAATGGGCAGATTTCAAAAGAAAATAGAAGAAGAAGTAATATGGTCCAAGCTGGTTTCAGGCAAGGAAGAGGATCAAGAGATCATATATTCAATATAAGATTAATAATAGAGAAATGCACAGAGTTTAAATGTTAATCTTTATCCTTTATAAACTACTGAAAGGCATTTGCATGTGTACAACACCAGAAGCTTTGGGAAATGAATGAAAACAATGGGATTTCCAACACATCTGATACAGTTAACATCACTGCTGTATCTAGACCAACAGGCAGCAGTAAGAATAAATGGTGGAACAACAACTTGGTTTGACATAAAACAAGGGGTCCATCAGGGGTGCATATTGTCACCTTACTTATTTAACTTGTATACTGAAAATACGAGAGGTCTTCTCCTTCTTCGTTCGCTTCTATCACCAAGACGACCGCCCTGTGATCCTACTGAATTTCCTCAAGGACCACAAGAGATCCCCGAGAGGACCACAAGAGGTTCAGAGTATCGCGGGGCTTGGGCCTGTGTTCTCGGTGGGTCGCAGAAGCGTGACACCGTGGTTTTCCTTGCACTGGTTTAATCTAGAGTTGGACTTTCTCACCGGAAAAGCTCGACGTGTTTTGGATATCAGTATATCCCCGCTGGATGAAAGGTGGTTGCTCATCCAGCCTAGAGTTGGATTTTCTAACCGGAAAACCTCAGCGTGATTATGATACGCATATATCCCCGCCGGGTGAGAGGTGGTTGCCTATCTAGACTGCAATGGTCCAGTGTCTCCGACTTTAGCATTTTGTGGTCGTGGCCACTACCCTTTCTAGTTGTGACCAGGACGTAGCTTTTGTCCAGGAGGACGAATCCTCGCCACTGGGTTAAGCTGGTTTAGGCGTATTATCCCATTATGGGCATAATTAGGACGTGACCGGCCTCTAGAGGGAGGTACTGTGACATGAGTAGTCATCAAGTTTCACCCCTGGGTTAAGCCGGTTTAGGCATATTTCACCAGTATGGGTGTATATCGGACGTGGCCGGCCTCTAGAGCAGAGGTGCCGTGGTACGAGTAGCTCTCCCCACGAGACTGCTGGACATACCGATTAAACTTCACTGTATCCTTTCTATTATATTTTCACAGCAGTGCCGCACGCAACCCTAATCGCATTTTTGCATTTTCTTCATTGACCGGAAGGAATTTCATCCCACGCGCGGCAGCCGAAGAATCTCGCCAGCAAAGTCTTAATTTAAACCCTGGGGCAAGCCAGTTTAGGCAGTCTGCCCCAGTATGTGTGTATATAGGATGAGGCAGGCCTCTAGAACAGAGGTGCCGTGATTTCAGTAGCCCTGATCTTGAGACTACTGATTACTTCACTTAATTCTTTCCTTCACCTTTCTACGGCGGCGCCGCGCGGCAACCCTAATCGCCTTTTTATTCATTGGCCGGGAGGAGTTACACCCCGCGCACAGCAGCTGAAGAATCTCGCCAGCAGCGGGTTTTAAATCAGAGTTTTCCTTCTCTTAGATGAGCTACCAACCAAGACTCTCATCTACCCGAAGCGTCTGGTTTTCATGTGCCAGATATTCACCCTTCGCCCCTTCTCCTGTCAGGTTAAACAGTTCCGCCACGAGAAGGCCAGGAGCTGGACTCAGACTGTCAGAGGCTATTTGAGACACAAGCTTTGGAGACATTTGTTTGGAGTGGAGAGCGTATCCCCCACCCCACCTCCGGCTATAACAGTCCTTAGAACCAACACGAGGGATGATTGATAAGTTCTCGGCATAAGGTACAACGGATTATTTGTGGACAACTTTTTTGGGTTATTTCTCAACATAGTCCCCTTGCAAATTTATGGACTTAGTTCAGCGATCCTGGAGCATACGGATCCCTTCTTTGTAAAAGTCAGCATCATGTGCCAGTAGAAAGTGGTCTACAGCATGAATGACGTCATCATCTGAAGCAAATTTCCGACCACTGAGCTGCTTTTTGAGTTTGGTAAACAGTAATAATCTGAAGGAGCCAAATCTGGGGAATAAGGAGGATGTTCAAGAAGCTGGAAGCCGCATTCATGAATGGCAGCCATTGCCACCGCCGACTTGTGAACTAGAGCATTGTCTTGATGAAAGATAACTCCTCTCATCAATTTCCCTCGACGCTTTTCCTTCAGTTTGACCCGCAGTTGCTTCACAAGATTAGCGTAATAGGCGCCGGTGACCGTTCTGCCCTTTTTGAAGATAGTCTACCAACAGCACACCTTCTGAATCCCAAAAGATGGAAGCCATCACTTTGCCTGCAGACAGAAACCCTTGCTTTCTTTGGAGGTGGGGATCCATGATGTTTTCACTGATTTGGCTGTTCTTTGGTTTCTGCTTGAAATGACGAACCTAAGTCTCAGCCATAGTCACAAATTGTTGAAGAAACTTTTCAGTATCTGCAGAAAAATGGCCAAGATTATCTCTTGACATGTTGAGATGCTGTTGTTTGTGATCAGCTAAAAGAAGTTTCAGGACCCATTGAGCAGAGACCTTTGTCATTTGAAGATCATTGTGAATAATGACATGAACACGTTCCTGGGAGATGCCCAACTCAGTAGCAATGTACCGCTCAGTTAGTCGTCGATCCTCCATTATCATGTCATGGATTCTGCCAGTGGTTTCATCGGTGGTTACCATTCTTGGTCTTCTTGGACGGGGATCATCTTCCAGACTCTCCCTTCCATGTTTGAATTGAGCTGCCCATTTCTTCACTGTGCTGTAAGAAGGGGCACTCTCCCCTAGAGTCTTTACCATATCCTCTTGGATCTCCTTCGATGATAAGCCCTTGATGTAGAGGTAGCGAATAACTGCTCAATGAGAAATTTTATCCATTTTCTCAATTTCTGCCACCCCTTACCACATCATTAGGTTGTTAAAAAAATTGGTTGCATTTAATTTCTTGAAACTTGGTGTTTAATCTTACATTAACCTGGTCTAGAAATGCACCTAATATCAACTGTACGTTTCAAGTATTTGTACCTTATGCCGAGAATTTATCAGTCACCCATCGTATAATGAGGAAAGTTAGAGAAGATGTAGAAAAAGAATATTACGATGCTATAAAAATTAGAGGTTATGAAATACCAGAGATTAGATATGCTGATGACACAGTATTACTGTCCACAACACAAAAGGAATGGAAAAACTAATTATATTAGTCTGTAAGAATAGTGAAGAGCAAAACCTCTATCTTAATGTGAAGAAAACTAAACTGATGACAACTGACAAAACAAACAAGGCAGGTGAAATATGTATCAGTGATGAAAAACTGGAAGAAGTGGAGAGTTTTGAATATCTTGGAACAATAATAATGGAGATACATTGAGGTGAATTAAAAGGAGGACATCTATCGCTCTTCAGAAAGTTAACAACTAAAGAAGCCGTGGAGAGGAAGAGACATAACTACAAAAACAGGATTTATAAGGGTTTAAAGGGGATCCATCTTTCCAATCGCATCACATGCCCGTGAGACCTTGATACTTAACAAAACAGCAGAGAAGCACATAAATGCCTTTGAATGTAAATGCTACAGAAGAGTTCTTCATATATCATTGACACAAAAAAGAACAAATATATCCATACAACAGGAACTTAATATTGAAGAAGGCTGGCTAGTAAAGAGGATTAAACAGAAAAAAACTTAAATATTTTGGACACATTAAACGTCATGATAATTTAGAGAAGACCGTCTTGGAAGGGTACAGAATGGGAACAAGAAAGAGAGGAAGACCAAGGCTAAGATGGCCGCAAGACATTGTTGAAGATCTGCAAATGGATGCAGCAGCAGCAGGCCATCTTGCTTACATCCGAGATGCCTACAGGAGTACTGTTAGGGAGGCAAAGTTCCTAAAGGTACATGCAAATGTCTGACTGACTGAATTGTTTGGCTAGAACTGGAAACGATCTAAGACAAAGCTCCTTTTGGACGTGAGGCAAAGAAAAATGATAAAAGACTGACCAGGGACCAGAACGACGGACTCCGGGAGGGTCAGCAAGCCCCAGCCCACGAGGGATCTAAGTCCCGCAGCGTTTGCTTGCCTTAGGTGTGAAGTGCCTTCAGATTTCTAGGCCGCTGCGGTACATGAGGTAGGGATGCTAGCACCTGTCCACGCTGCCTGTGTTTTCCCAGGGAAATCCCGGGTAGCCATTTTTTTAAGGCTGATTTGACACCGGTGCCGCGAAGGCGAAATCGAACCAGGGACTTTCTGATCCGTAGGCGAGTTCACTAGCCGCTGTACCACCTCCGCACTCACGAGAGAACAGCGCATTAATTGACTTAGCTATCTTTGTTTCGAAGCCATCAGTGCTCGTCTGGTGGACAGTCGTCACACCCGAGATAGGAACGAGATCATGGCACAGAAACTGTCGCTTAGATTCAGTCTCCGACAGGTCCGAAAGTTCACAGACACAAATGTACCCACGTGGTCTCCTGCAGGTGTCTGGTACATACTATCATAACAGTAACAACAAACAGATCAATATTTGTTTACATAAAGGTAGTTTCAGGTATACATTTCTACAAATAGGGAACAACTGGACTTGTGCACGAGAAAGTAATAAAATACAGTAACCCCACAGTACTATGTCCTGTTACTTTACCGTGGGCAAGTCTTGTTGTTTCCTACTTGTAGAAACTTGTATCTCTCACAGCTACTGCTACCAACAAGAAAGAGAAATACTGCTACTAGCTGCAGTTGCTGCTTCTGCTATTACTACTACTACGGCAAATACTACTACTACTACTGCTGCTGCTACTACTACTATTACTGCTACTATTACTGCTACTATATCTACTATTACTACTACTGCTGCTGCTACTACTACTGCTGCTGCTGCTGCTACTACTATTACTACTACTACTGCTGCTGGTGCTGCTGCTGCTACTACTGCTGCTGCTGCTACTACTACTGCGGCTGCTACTACAACTACTACTACTGCTACTACTATTACTACTACTACTGCTACTACTACTACTACTGCTGCTACTACTACTACTGCTACTGCTACTATTACTACTACTACTACTGCTACTACTACTATTACTACTACTACTACTTCTATTACTACTATTACTACTACTACTACTGCTGCTGCTACTACTGCTACTACTATTGCTGCTGCTGCTACTACCAGTGATGGTGTTACGTTTTTTGAAACTGTTACAAGTGTTTTTGCCTTGCATGAATATATAGTATCAAACTAAACAGACTTCACAGGCATCAGTGGAAATTACACGTTCCCGTGATTGGTTTTGCTTCAACTTATTTGCAGAAAGATTTCACCTGTAAAATTTTAAAAAAAAACTTGCTGAACCAGAGCCAGGACTGATAGATTCTCCAGCTTGCGGACTGATCATCACGATTCTCCAGCTTGCGGACTGATCATCACGATTCTCCAGCTTGCGGACTGATCATCAAGATTCTCCAGCTTGCGGTCTGATCATCACGATTCTCCAGCTTGCGGACTGATCATCAAGATTCTCCAGCTTGTGGACTGATCATCAAGATTCTCCAGCTTGCGGACTGATCGTCAAGATTCTCCAGCTTGCAGACTGATCATCAAGATTCTGCCTGCCTGATTATCATCTAACAGATTTCACTGCTTGCCTTTTTACTAATTTTTTTTTAATTGTATAAATCAGTTACGTATTCCGACGACTTCCAAACGTTTCCATCTCTCTCTCTCCTTCCTACAAACTTTCCCAATATCTACTTGATGTTGACTACATGCCTCCATGAATCATAAAACTTAAAAGTTATCTTAGACTGCTCTTACAGACACCGAATATAGTTACTATAATTGTTTATCCTGAATAGTCCTGAAATCTTTGTTTAGTAGATAGTCATTTATATATGTATGTAGTTACTTCTGTACTGAGTGAATGGATAAGAGCGAAACGTAAATGTTATATTTTAAGTCTCACAGCTTCAGTGTTAATTATGTTTGTTACATGAACAACATATTTGTAGAATATCTGGAACAGAGTGAAAGATGTATGATAAAGGGCAGAATGTCAGACGGGCCTGCGTGCCCAATTCTTAACCCTTTTGAAATAAAGATCATTCAGTCAATCAGTATCTCTCTCTCTCTCTCTCTCTGTTTGTACATAAATCAGAGTGTGGAGTGTATGGACAAGAGATAGTGTATTATTTATTTATGTAATCATTTAATTTTCTTTTCATGATTATTACGCTCATTGACAAATGCTGACTGACTGCGACTGAGTGAAAGCTTATGATGAAGGGCAGAGTGTTAGATGGGCCTGCGTGCTCAATTCTTAACTCTTTGAAAGTAAAGTATATTCGTTTGTTCATTATCTCTCTGTCTCTCTGTCTTTGTATATCTGTCTCTCTGTCTGTCTCTGTGTCTCTCTCTGTTTCTCTGTCTCTCTTGCTGTCTGTCTGTCTGTTTCTATCTCGTTCTGTTTCTCTGTCTCTCTCAGTTTCTCTCTCTATGTGTCTCTTTCTGTGTCTTTCTGTCTCTCTCTGTTTCTCTTTGTCTCTCTCTGTCTCACTGTCTTTCTGTCTCTCTCTCTGTATGTCTGTCCCTCTCTGTTTGTCTCTCTTTCTCTCTCTTAATCAGTAATTTACCGATATTTGTAACGTGATCACTCTACAACTTTTAATGCTATTACTACTACTACTACTACCACCGCTACTAATGGTACAACTGCTACTAAAACTACCACCACTATTGCTACGCTACTAGCTTCTTTTGCAACTAGTGAAATTGTTACTACTAATACCACTGCTACAGCTTCTGCTGTTATTACTTCTATTACTATTGTAATTATCACCAACAGCAGTGCTGCTGTTACTGCAGATTATACTATTACTGCTTCTGGAGTCCACCTTTGACCATATCACTGGACATCTTCACAATCCACCTTTGACCATATCACTGGACATCTTCACAATCCACGTTTGACCATCTCACACCAGATATCTGCATTATCCACACGTTATCATTTTGGCATATTTCTCATTTCTTACCTCATGTGTCTGCCATCTCTGGAGGTGAAGATGCTGTCTGGTTAGGCAATCAGTGATTCATAGCTGATATGCTAGCATCAGGGTTAGCAGACCATAGCTGACCAAGACCCTGTCCCACCTCCCTGTGGTAACCCCAGTAACAGGCATAGCCAGGGTAATGGGGTAGGGATCACAGTCCCTATGGTGGTAGAGTCTGGTAAAGAAGCATTGCACACCCCCTGCTTTTTAGCTGTACTCTGGGACTGAAAAAATAGCTGCAATAACCCGGTCCCATGCTGATACGATGTTGTGCCCCCATCAACTCCCCAGCATCGACTGCAAAGAACATCAGCAAACAGTTTCCAGGAGACAAGACAAGACAAGATCTGCCCTATCAGTTCTGTACATTATATTAAATCCGACCCCCCCCCCCTTATTTCATCAATCCCATATCCCCCCTTATCTCCATCCCTCCATCCCTGTCCTTGACATCCAGAACTGACAGTATTTAAGCATATCTTCTAGTCACATCTGACATGCATCATTAGGTTCTTGAGAAAAGCTGTGATATTTAAATTACAACCACCACATACAACACTGCTTCCTCCAGACAGCCCTCATGTACCATACTTTCAGTGGCCTAGGTCTTTACCATGATAAATTCCCTGTGTTTGTATTGTATATGTTGTTTATTATGTCATTGTTGAGCTTATGGGTATGTCATTGTAGAAATTCTGGTTATCTGACTGCTATAACAGTGGCTATGTCCCTGTCAGACATGCAGCAGACTGCTGTAACAGTGGCTATGTCCCTGTCAGACATGCAGCAGACTGCTATAACAGTGGCTATGTCCCTGTCAGACATGCAGCAGACTGCTATAACAGTGGTTATGTCCCTGTCAGACATGCAGCAGACTGCTATAACAGTGGCTATGTCCCTGTCAGACATGCAACAGACTGCTGTAACAGTGGCTATGTCCCTGTCAGACATGCAGCAGACTGCTGTAACAGTGGCTATGTCCCTGTCAGACATGCAACAGACTGCTATAACAGTGGCTATGTCCCTGTCAGACATGCAGCAGACTGCTATAACAGTGGTTATGTCCCTGTCAGACATGCAGCAGACTGCTATAACAGTGGTTATGTCCCTGTCAGACATGCAGCAGACTGCTATAACAGTGGCTATGTCCCTGTCAGACATGCAGCAGACTGCTATAACAGTGGCTATGTCCCTGTCAGACATGCAGCAGACTGCTATAACAGTGGCTATGTCCCTGTCAGACATGCAACAATGTTTCTGTTGATGGTGCTGGTTTTAGGCGTAAGCAAAACAAGCTACAACTAAGGGTCTCACAGTTATGCTTGGCCTCATAGTCCACAGGGCCTCACAATTTGCAGGGCCTCACAGTCCACAGCCCCTCACAGTCTGCAGGGCCTCTCAGTCCATAGGGCCTCACAGTCCACAGCCCCTCACAGTCCACAGGGCCTCACAGTCCACAGCCCCTCTGCAGGGCCTCACAGTCCACAGCCCCTCTGCAGGGCCTCACAGTCCACAGCCCCTCACAGTCCACAGGGCCTCACAGTCCACAGCCCCTCACACTCCACAGGACCTCACAGTCCACAGCCCCTCACAGTCTGCAGGGCCTCACAGTCCACAGCCCCTCACAGTCCACAGGGCCACAGTCCACAGGGCCTCACAATCCACAGCCCCTCACAGTCCACAGGGCCTCACAGTCCATAGGGCCTCACAGTCCACAGCCCCTCACAGTCTGCAGGGCCTCACAGTCCACAGGGCCTCACAGTCCACAGGGCCTCACAGTCTGCAGTGCCTCAGTCCACAGCCCCTCACAGTCCACAGCCCCTTATAGTCCACAGCCCCTCACAGTCTGCAGGGCCTCACAGTCTGCAGTGCCTCAGTCCACAGCCCCTCACAGTCCACAGCCCCTCATAGTCCACAGCCCCTCACAGTCTGCAGGGCCTCACAGTCCACAGACCCTCACAGTCTGCAGGGCTTCACAGTCTACAGCCCCTCACAGTCTGCAGGGCCTCACAGTCCACAGGCCCTCACAGAATTTCAGACAGGAGAGTCCAACTTTATATAGCTGAGGGCTTCACCAAATCCAGCATCGCTGGTGGAACTCTCCTCAAGTGTGCACATTAGTGACTTTGTGGGGCTGGGATTCTGCACACAATTTCCAATATTGCAGCCATATGTTTGTACAGATGCAGCCATATGTTTGTACAGATGCAGCCATATGTTTGTACAGATGCGGCCATATGTTTGTACAGATGCGGCCATATGTTTGTACAAATGCAGCCATATGTTTGTACAGATGCGGCCATATGTTTGTACAGATTCTTCAGTTATCTTTCCTTAAAACCTGGTTTGTTTAGGGCTTTATTTTGTTTCAAGAAAACTTAGTGCTGAAGAACATAAACTATTTGATGGTCGGAGCTCTGTCTGTTTTAGGGGTTGGTTTCTGGGGTGGGGGACTGTTTTCTCAGACATCTGCTGTCAACATGGTTGACTGGATGGGTCTTACCAGGAATTGGAACTCGGACACACTTCCTTGTCATTGAAAATGTCAAGATGTAGCCACAGTGCAATGAAAACTTTTGTTGGGCCAAAATTTGGACTGGGAAGTAAAAAGTTCTTATTCAAAAGATTTTTAAAAATTCCTTATCTTTTGATGTGTTCTGGAAATTTCCAACCTTTTAGTAGCTCTGTTACAACTCTCTCGATGACATCCACAGAAGATCCTTCAAACTGGGGTGCAGCCAGACCAAATCTAACAGCCAGGGCCAGAGCTGCTGTGCCGCTGTGATGAATCGGCTAAGGACGTCCGGTTCAAATGACCTAACCCAGGTCGAGTCCTTCACTGGCCGGAAGAAAGTGACCTTGACTCCGGGTCACTCACTGATGGACTGGATCAGGCTGGGTCGTACCGAGGGTGACCTTAGTGGAGTAGGTGCTTGCAAGTTTGATGTTACAGCAGGACAACTGGCTGTACACAACACTCAGAAAGATCTCTGGATGGCTGTTAGAGGTAAGTGTGTTCCAGCAGTGGCAACATGGTTATGATACTTTTTTCATTTATAATCCATCTAGTTGGAAATCATGAAGTTTCTATAGCAGAAAACAGCCAGCCAGTTCTCTGCAGTGTAATTCCTGAGAAATAAAGTCTTAGAAGGAATACTGACAATCTAATATTATATAATCCTGACATCTAGAATACTGACAGTCTAATATCCTAACAGTTAGAATACTGACAGCTTAATATCCTGACAGCTAGGGTACTGACAGCCTGATATCCTGACTGCTATAATACTGATGGCCTAATGTCCTGACTGCTATAATACTGACAGCCTAATATTCTGACAGCTGGGGTACTGATAGCCTAATATCCTGACAGCTAGAATACTCTTACTGACAATCTAATATCATGACAGCTATAATACTGACAATCTAATATCCTGACAGCTGGAATATTGACAATCTAATATCCTGACAGCTGAAATACTGACAGTCTAATATCCTGACAGCTGGAATACTGACAGCCTAATATTTTGACATTAGAATAGTGAGGACCTAATATCCTGACATTAGAATACTGAGTACCTACTCATAATATCCTGACAGCTGGAATGCTGACTAATATGCTGAGAACTAGAGTACTGATAGCTTAATGTGCTGACATCTAAACTTCTGGGATCTAATGTGCTGAGAATCAGAATACTGACAACCTCATGTGCTGGCATGTAAACTACAGAGGATCAATACTATTCAAAAAAAGAAACATAACACTACTGTAGTTGTAATGGACACCAAATTTAAAACTTGTATCAATATTTAATTTTACGGAATTAATGTTTCAATCTTGGCATGAAGAAACTTTAAGACTTTAACAATGAAATGATGTTCATTGAATTCGATTTGGACTTTTATTCTTTGTGACTGAGGCCTCCGTTTCAGTAAGGTGTATGGCCTCCTCTGGCCTGTATCAGAGAACATCTCCTTGACATGGATCCGATTAGTCGTTGGATCTGTTGTGGGATGGCTGCCCACTCTTCCCACAGTGCAAGAGACAGCTGTTGGAAATTGGTTGTCGCCACATCTCACTGGTGGATTTGTCTGTTGAGTTCATCCTATAAGTGTTCTATTGGGTTCATGTCTGATGACATGGATGGCTACGGAATGGTCTTGACTTTGTTTTCAGCTAGGAACTGGGTGGTGTATTGTGCCAAATGAGGTCAAGCATTATCCTGCTGAAAAATCAACCCTGGTGCAGCCAGAAGTGGAAGGACGTGAGAATGAATAATTTCAGTGAAGTATCATTGGGCATTCAGGCAAACTTCACTTTGCACTAGGTCATTTCTTTCCATGAAATTGATCGTTCCTCACTCCAGTACATCTCCACCACCATGTGGAGGAGCCTCATCCACGTAGTTCTGGATATAGCACTCATGGACTCTGCGGTAAAACTCTTCTGTGTCTGTCGTGTCGCTGGAGCAGAAAGAATGATTCATCACTAAACCAAACCCTTCTCCAATCATTTGCAACAGTCAATAATGGGCTACACAACACTGGTCTTTGGCCTAGAAGACCCTACAGAGGTCCTGTTCTTATGAGCTGCTGTCATTGACTGGACTGTTGAGGATGCAGATGCAAATTGATTCCTGAGGTGATGCAGCCATATGAAGCTGTCTTCGGCAGGAGTTGTGACTATGTGTCTTCCACTGTGCAGCCGGTCTACAACTGAGCCAGTTTCTTGAAACCGTCTCCAAAGGCAACTAATGGTGCCTCTAACCACATTAAATTGTCTGGTCACTACATTTTGTGACTGTCCAGTCTGTAAACATCCAATGATGATGAGTCGTTCTTTAGTGAGATGAGCCATGCTTACGTATTGAATTTTAAAATGAATTGGTTCGAGAAGTGTCAGTCTTTTATAGGCATTCAATAACATGGTCAGTGAGTTTTATGTTCAGTAAGTTTCACGGGATTCTCCTGAACCTGTCATGAGTTATTGTCAAAAATGCTATTTTGACCAGTGTCACTTTTCTGTGCTCATGAATCATTTGCTGAGTACAATTCAGGTCAGCACATGAAGCTGATGTCCAAGTGAACATTTCAGGCAATTTGCCCTTGTCTGAACAGCAAACTTCAATTTAAATCGCAACGTCGTATTTGTTGTGTTTCTGTTTTTTTGAACAGTATAATATGCTGTGAAAGATAATTCTGACTCACTATGCTGACAGCCAAAATGCACATACTCAGGATCTTATATGCTGACATCTAAAATACTCAGGACCTAATATGATAACAGCCAGAATACACATACTCAGGACTTAATATGCTGACAGCTAAAATACTCCAGACCTAATATGTTGACAGCCAAAATACGCATACTCAGGACCTAATATGATAACAGCCAGAATACATGTACTCAGGCGTAATATGCTGAGGGCTAAAATACTCAGGAACTAATATGCTGACAGTCAGAATACATGTACTCAGGACCTAATATGCTGACAACTAAAATACTCGGGACCTAATATGCTGACAGCTAAAATACTCAGAACCTAATATGCTAACAGGTAAAATATTTAAAAAAACCTAATATGCTGACAGCTAAAATACTCAGGACCTAATATGCTGACAGCTAAAATACTCAGGACCTAATATGCTGACAGTTAAATTAGCATACTCAGGACATAATATGCTGAGAGCTAAAATACTCGGAACTTAATATGCTGACAGCCAAAATACGTGAACTAACGACCTAATTTGCTGACAGCTAAAATACTCAGGATCTAATATGCTGACAGTCAGAATACATGCACTCAGGATCTAATATGATGACAACTAAAATACTCAAGACCTAATATGCTGACAGCTAAATTACACATACTCAGAATTAATCTGCTTACAGCTAAAATACTCAGAACTTAAAATGCTTACAGCTAAAATACTCAGGATCTAATATGCTGACAGCAAAAATACTCAGAACCTAGTTTGCTGGCAGCTGAAATACTCAGGAAGTAATATGCAGATGTCAAAAATACTCAGGACCTAATATTCTGACAGCTAAAATACTCAGGACCTGATATGCTGACACCGAAAATACTCAGGACATAATATGCTGACAGCTAAAATACTCAAGACCTAATATGCTACAGCTAAAATACTCAGTACCTAATATTCTGATAGCTAAAATACTCAGTACTTAATATGCTGACAGCTAAAATACTCAGGACCTAATATGCTGACAGCTAAAATACTCAGTACCTAAAATGCTTACAGCTAAAATACTCAGGACCTAATATGCTGACAAGCAAAATACACGTACTCTGGACCTAATATTCTGACAGCCAAAATACGCGTACTCAGGACCTAATATACTGACAGCTAAAATACTCAGAACCTAATATGCTGACAGCCAAATTACCAGAACCTAATATACCAACAGCTAAAATACTCAGGACCTAAAATGTTGATAGCTAATGTACTCAGGACCTAAAATGTTGACAGCTAATATACTCAGGACCTAAAATGTTGACAGCTAATCTACTCAGGACCTAAAATGTTGACAGCTAATATACTCAGGACCTAAAATGTTGACAGCTAATATACTCAGGACCTAAAATGCTGACAGATAAAATACTCAGGACCTAATATGCTGACATCTAAAACACTAAGAGCTTGAATTCCTGACAGAGAATATTCAGAAACTAAAATGCTGACATCTAAAACACTAAGAGCTTTAATTCCTGACGGAATACTCAGGACCTAAAGTTCTGACAGCTAGAACACTTATAACCTAATGAATCTGACAGCCAAAATCTGGACAGCATCCAGTACCAAAATACTGAAATTCTGACAGAATTTAATACTGACAACAAAAGTCATTACAAAAAAAAACCTTTTAAGTCTTGAGAAGAAAAAAATATGAAGTGATAAAATCCTGACAGGGTGTAAAGCAAAACAAAGAAATACTGATAAAATTGTAATGCCAACAGTCAAGTTCCTGACATATCTCAGCCCTGAAAGTAAATCACTGTAGGAGAGAATCATGACTACCTGTAGCTTCAGAACACTCAGATTCTGACAGCTTTTAATTCTGAAAGGCTGTATCCAACTGACAGTGACTGATAAAAATGGTTAACAGTCCTCTTTTGATATTCTTCTGAATGTAGTTATCTGCTGTCACCATTTTTGTCACTTCTCCAGGAAAAGTGTATAATCTGACCCCGTATTTGGAGTACCACCCTGGCGGAGTAGACGAACTGATGAGAGCAGCAGGGAAAGATGGTACGGACTTATTTGATGAGGTAAGTCGTTACTGCTGCAACTACTTGTATATTTGTTTCTGCTTTGGCTTTGTTTTTCTTTTCCTTATCCGGCAAGAATTGTCACCTTTTTTTTTTTTATAGTTAGTAACATGTAGATCTGAATTGCCAGTTTGCTGTTTTAAGACATTTGAGATGGCATGCAGTTTGGGAGATTCCATTGTGTTTTGTACTTATTACATGGCTGGAGTGATTTAGATGGGCTTGTTTGAATCAAAACTTGGATCTTGATTTGGCTTGTTTGCACCAAAACCTAGATCTTGATTTGGCTTGTTTGCACCAAAACCCAGATCTTGATTTGGCTTGTTTGCACCAAAACCCAGATCTTGATTTGGCTTGCTAGTACCAAAACCCATATCTTGATTTGGCTTGTTTGGACCAAAATCCAGATATTGATTTGTCTTGTTTGGACCAAAACCCAGATCTTGATTTGGTTTGTTTGGACCGAAGCACAGATTTTGATTTGGGATTACTTGGAAAAAAATCAAAATCTTGATTTGGGATTATTGGACAAAAATCAAGATCTTGATTTGGGCTTCTGCCATCTGAACCTAGAGAAAGTTATGGTCTGGGTAATGAGGGTTGATATTTAGTATGACCTTGAAACATTAAAAAAAAAAAGAAATCAGATGTTTGTTTGGATCAGATTCTTTGATATCATGAAAATCTGAAAAAAGATTGCAAAACAAAGAAAAAAAAATCACTATTAGCTGTGAAGGTTGGCCCCACTTTTAAATCTACTTCAGTAAGTTCTAAAGTTGGCATCATGTCTAAATCTATTTCAGTAAGCTCTAAAGTTGGCATCATCATCATCATCATGTGCCGTGCCGACTGGCGTTGGCTATTATGCTTCTCCAGAGTACCCGATCCTTCATGCAGGCCATCAGCTCAGTTGGTGATCTCCTCTCACACCATCCCGTCAGACTGTCCAGTATCATTTCTCTTGGTCTTCCTCTTGATCTTCTTCCTTCTATTTTTCCTGTTGTTATAATATTTTCAATGCCCCCTCTTCTCATTGCATGTCCTATGAAAGTACATTGTCTCTCTCTTATCTTTTTGACAAGGTTTTTTTGTCTCTCCAGCTCTTCTCCTACATTCTTCATTAGTTATTTTTGGTGTCCAGGGGATTCGCAACATTCTTCTAATAAACCACATTTCTGCTGCTTCCAATGATTTTTGTGCAGACTTGCCTATTGTCCATGATTCACTTCCATATAACAAGATAGGTTCAATATAGCATTTTAGGACTCGTTTTCTAACATTCATTGATAAGGATGTGTTGGTCATATGTTTCTCATTCTCTGAAATGCAGTCTTTGCTTGGCCTATTCTGTTCCTAATTTCTGTTCTGCATTTCCCATCTGAAGTTATTACTGCTCCAAGATATTTGAATTTCTGCACCTGCTTTAGAACAGTTCCGTTTAATTTAATACTGCATGCTGGTGGATTCTGTTTCTTAGATATAACCATAGTCTCTGTCTTTTTGATGTTCAAAGTAAGGCCTTTCTGTTCACTTTCTTTGGCGACTCTATCCAAGAGATTTTGCAGGTCTTGTTGGTTCTCAGCTATCAGTACTGTGTCGTCAGCATACCGAAGGTTGTTAATATTGTATCCTCCAATTTTTATGCCTGGTTCTGTGATGGTTGTTCTTAGAATATTCTCGCTATATAGAGAAAAAAGGTCTGGAGATAGTACACATCCTTGTCGCATCCCTTGTTTTATAGGTTGATATTTTCCAATTCTATTTTCAACTCGAATTGCTGCTTCTTGCTGCCAGTATAGATGTTTTACAATCCTCAGGTCTTTGCCGTCTATATTGATGTCTTCAAGCATTTTAATAATTTCATTATGTTTCACCTTGTCAAATGCCTTGGTGTAATCAATGAAGCATAAGTAGAGATCTTTCTGTACTTCTAAAGCTCTTTCTGTTAGTGTTTGTAAAGCATAAATGGCATTGTGTGTTCCCTTTCCTTCAACAAATCCAAACTGTTCATCTGCTATTTCCATTTTTATCTTTTTCCTTGTTCTTCTCATAATTATTCTCAGAAGTAGCTTCGTTATGTGACATGAGAGGCTGATAGTCCGATGGTCGTCACATTCCTTTGCACCTGGTTTCTGTGGTAGTGCTATAAACGTGGATTTAATCAGGTCACTGGGAATATAACCAGTGTTGTAAATGTCATTCAGTAACTTGGTTATTAATTTTATTCCTGTCTCCTCTAGTGCCTCTATTTCTTCTATTGTTATATTATCAGGCCCAGTCGCTTTTCCTTTCTTCATGTGTTTGATGGCATCTATGATTTCATCTTCAAGTATTGGTGGTCCCTCACAGTTTTCAGTATCTGGTGTTAATTCTGGTCTTTCTCCTCCATATAGCTCACCGATATACTTTG
The DNA here is from genome assembly GCA_009760885.1 of Achatina immaculata. Lineage (NCBI taxonomy): Eukaryota > Metazoa > Mollusca > Gastropoda > Stylommatophora > Achatinidae > Lissachatina > Lissachatina immaculata. The sequence continues at coordinate 32,635,322 of CM019692.1, read as the reverse complement.
TCCATCTGTCCACAATGTCTTCTTTTCCCATTAACATTTTACCTTCTTTCGATTTCAGGCATCCTGTGGTATATTTTGTTTTCCTGCCTGTGAGTTCATTAAAAGTTGGCATCACTTCTAAATCTACTTTAGTAAGCTCTAAAGTTGGCATCACTTATAAATCTACTTCAGTAAGCTCTAAAGTTGACATCACTTCTAAATCTATTTCAGTAAGCTCTAAAGTTGGTATCACTTCTATATCTACTTCAGTAAGCTCTAAAGGTGGTATCACTTCTATATCTACTTCAGTAAGCTCTAAATTTGGTATCACTTCTAAATCTACTTCAGTAAGCTCAAAGTTGGCATAACTACTGACTTACTAATGATAGAGAGGCAGAGAAGATCGGGAGAAGAAGCTAGTGGAGGAATAGAGAAGTGAAGAAGGCTAGAATAAGGAGCTAAGGGAGGTAATGATGGAGAAGATCAGCCGAAGCAACAAAACAAGAAAAACGAAGCAAGAATCAGTAGAAGATTGAAAACCAGCAGAAACTGGAGAAAAAGAGAATCAAGAAAAGAAATGAATATATTTTGTAGGTGGAAATTTGGAGAGAAACAGAACACGAGAAAAGAAAGAAAAAAATAAAGATGATGAATTACATAATAAAATGATATGGCGATGGGCTGAACATTTTAGCCACCGTACATCAGCTCCAGTGAGACGCCGGCCGTGTCCGAGTACCAGCGTGGTGCAAGGATACAGTACTTGAACTATCGATAATTCACAGCCCATGGGTATTAGATCAAACATCCCCACGCCGGAAACTATTGATTCATGGGAGGGTAAGCATCATCATCATCATGTTCCGTGGCGATAGGATCTCGTTGTTGAAGATGTTTTTTTAATTAGGCTTGTGCATCGTTTTTCTAATATTGCTGGAACTGTCAGTTTGTGTTCTCTTCCGCTAATACAATGATGATTCATGCGTAGATACACGGTATCGAATGTGGAGTGGGCTTAAATAAAACCTTAACTCATTTTTTACATATAACCTCGCTTGTTTCAACTGCTTTCTACTAAAACTTGGACTATTTTTTTACACATAGCTTCGCTTTTACATTCCCCAAAACCTAGACTCGTTTTTAAATACCTGCCTCGCTTATTTAAACTACATCCTTCCAGAACCTGGACTCATTTTTTTTATACATACAAGCTATATTACTGGTGTTGATTTAAATTTTAAAAATGCTCAACTGACACCATAATACAAATTATTTCTTATTGTTTTTTTTTCCTTTATTTACGTGACATTACTTGTACAGAGACGTGTGGGTAATCCGTCAGGTTATTCTGTCCAGTCTAAACATCAGTGCTCCTCCTTTCATTTTGTTTGTTTTCTTACAGTTCGATATTCAATGTGGTCTTGATCTTGTGTTCTTCTCTCTCTCTCTAGTACTCTTCCATGCTTCATGTATCGCTGAGTGATCACTACCCAATCTGCTGTATGTGGTCACATAAGGATTATAAAATGGCTAAATACAAGCATACCAGCATCAAATATAGGAACTTTAAAGACATTAACTTGGAATTATTTTTAATTGATCTAAAAGCTTCGCCTCTTACGTACGTTTACCAGTTAACTAATCCAGATGAAGCTATCGAATACTGGATTAAATTCTCCCGAAGTATTTTTGACAAGCATGTCCCCATCAAAGAAATGAGAGTAAAACACGTAACAAAATCCCCGTGGATAACTCCTGATATATTGCAACTCATGAGGAAACGGGATGAAGCTCATAGAAGCAGAGATTTCAGTAGCTATCGTTCACATAGGATTAAGGTGCAGTATTTAATTAGGCAGGAAAAGAAAAATTACTTCAGAAATTTAGTGAAAGACAAAACTGATAGTAAATCGATCTGGAAAGCGATAAATACTGTAGTAAATAAAAGAAAGCAGTCTGACTTACAAACAAATAATCATGAACATACGTGCACTGACTTCAGTGAACATTTTAGGGAAGAAATTCATGTTCTAAAATCTTCATTACTGAGGCCCTGCTTGCGACCTGAGTGTGTTGAAAACTTTCAGCGACAGTAAACGTGTGAAGCTAAAACAGCTAAGTATTCCTTTCCTCACAGTCGGTGAGGTTTATAAGTACATCCGGTCTTTAAAGAACACTAACTCAGCAGGATGTGATGACATCAGTAACAAGATACTACGCATACCAGTTATCACAGACACACTAACATACATATACAGTTTGTGCACTGGCAAACAATGTTTCCCTGACGCTTTTAAACTCGCTAAAGTGTTTCCTCTTTTTAAATCCGGACAAACTAGTGATCTTTCAAATTATAGAGAGCATTTCTCTGCAAGACGAGGCGCAGGAGATGTCAGTGTATGATGGAAAAATGAAAAAAAAATATGTTCCATTAGTGTAGAACTGTGCTTTAAATAAAAAAAAACCAGGTGAACACGAAACAGATATTCTGTATTATAAGCTGCTTATCTTTGAGCAGTCAACTACCACACCAGCTAGCAGCGCTAACTCGTTTTATACAACTTCAACTTGAGTACGGAGGGACATCTGCTAGAACCTCAGCGAATCATCATTTTATACAACTTCAACTTGAGTACGGAGAGACATCTGCTAGAACCTTAGCGAATCATCATTTTATACAACTTCAACTTGAGTACGGAGAGACATCTGCTAGAACCTCAGCGAATCATCATTTTATACAACTTCAACTGAGTACGGAGAGACAACTGCTAGAACCTCAGCGAATCATCATTTTACAACTTCAACTTGAGTACGGAGAGACATCTGCTAGAACCTCAGCGAATCATCATTTTATACAACTTCAACTTGAGTACGGAGAGACATCTGCTAGAACCTCAGCGAATCATCATTTTATACAACTTCAACTTGAGTACGGAGAGACAACTGCTAGAACCTCAGCGAATCATCATTTTATACAACTTCAACTTGAGTACGGAGAGACATCTGCTAGAACCTCAGCGAATCATCATTTTATACAACTTCAACTTGAGTACGGAGAGACAACTGCTAGAACCTCAGCGAATCATCATTTTATACAACTTCAACTTGAGTACGGAGAGACAACTGCTAGAACCTCAGCGAATAATCATTTTATACAACTTCAACTTGAGTACGGAGAGACATCTGCTAGAACCTCAGCGAATCATCATTTTATACAACTTCAACTTGAGTACGGAGAGACATCTGCTAGAACCTCAGCGAATCATCATTTTATACAACTTCAACTTGAGTACGGAGAGACAACTGCTAGAACTTCAGCGCATTATTGTTTTATACAACTTCAACTTAAGTACTGAGATATAACTGATATAACTTCAGGGCATAATTGTTTTATACAACTTCAACTTGAATACGGAGAGATAACTGCTAGAACTTCAGCGCATTATTGTTTTATACAACTTCAACTTAAGTACTGAGATATAACCGATATAACTTCAGGGCATAATTGTTTTATACAACTTCAACTTGAATACGGAGAGATAACTGCTAGAACTTCAGCGCATTATTGTTTTATACAACTTCAACTTAAGTACTGAGAGACAACAGCTAGAACTTCAACACATCTCCACCATTTACAAATGACACATTTTTCTGCAGCCTGATTTTGGTTTCAGACGGCCAATCTGAAAGATATGTTATTGAACTCAAATCAAGCAACGTCACTCTCCTGTTCCAGCGGCTGGCCTCTATTCCATGGCGCTGAGAAATGAAATTGTCAAAACGTTTTATTCGATTCGGCCTGAAAATCAGTTTACGAATGCAAAATGTAGAAAAATCAATACATATTGCACTGATTTCCTTGCGGGCCGAGAAGCGTTAGTTGGCAGTCGGTCGTGTGACATTCTACCCGAAAATGGCCACTGGAGATTTGTGCGTCGTCTTCGCCTTGTTTCTCACATGAAGTTTTTGGAGGGCAGCTTCAGATTTAGAATTCATTGGGCAGATGATATTTTTCTATGTTGTCATGACATACGTCTGGCGATTCTCAGGCCATATCATTAAGACATAATCTTCTCCTGTTTGATATCTTATTCGGTTGAAGATGCATTATCTTTCTTTTCCTGATATTTTTTGTTTGCTGTTCCTGGAATCATATGTTGCTGTTTCTGATATTTTGTTGCTGATATCTTTTATTAATGTTCCTGATATCTTTTGTAGCTATTTCTGATATCTGTTGTGGCTGTTTTTTCATATTCTGTTTCTGATATATTTTATTGCTTTTTTTACATTTTTAAAAACAAAATATCTTTTGTTGCTGTTTCTGATGTCTTTTACTGCTGTTTTTGATATTTTGTTGCAGAATTTTGTTTTTTTGTTTGTGCTCCTCATGCCTCATTCTTCAACCATTCATAATTTGTTCTATTTCTGTTCAAGATATCGCCTGTTTCTGCTCTCATGCCTCATTCTTCAACCATTCATAATTTGTTCTATTTCTGTTTAAGATATCGCCTGTTTCTGCTCTCAGTATCTCCTGTTTTCGTTATTGATATCTTTTGTGTCTTCTGAATATCCTCAGTTGCGATCTTCCAGACACAAAATTGTTATGTTTTTCTACATGTTCTCGGTCTTTTTTTTAAACGTATTTTCTCATGTTTTCCCTTATTATTAGTGGTTATTAGTAAATATTCTATAATCATTTCCTCGCTGTTCGAGTTATAATTATTGTCGGGGTTTCCGCGGCCTGTAATTTTCAAACCGGAAACAACAAAATAAAATTGCTTACGAATTAATGAAAGCTCTATATGGCTGCGCTGTACTCGCCGCGGGGAATTCTGGGAATTAATATGATGTCATGCCTCGAAATGGCGACTGTGCAGGAGGAAGTGATATGCATACTTTATTTTTTTCCAGAAAAAGTCCGTTATTAAAAACGCAGCTTAGTTACAGGAGTTAGTATGGAAAAGATCCGCTTTCAGCAAATGCTGTCAGATGCTGATCAAAGCAGTTTTAAGAGACTGGAAGTGTTCTGAACTCAAAAGAGGTAGAAAGATCGAACACATCGCAAGAAAAAGTGTTGATCTGATCCAGGAAGCGTTGTATGGAAGGCCACATAAATCAAGGAGAAGAGCTTCTAGGTAGACGGATTATCTGAAGGAGTCCTCGTGACCGCCTTCGCCTTCATGAGAACAAGGTGCAGATTGTGCAGGCTTGAAGCCGGAAGATAAAGCCCGCCGTTTCCATTATGTCTCCGGCATTTTATCAAACGTCCAAGCGGAGGAAACTTATCTTCAGAGACGGATATTTAGTGACCAAGCGACGTTTTTACCTGTCGGGCGGGGTGAGGGGCGGGGTGAGAGGGCGGGATGAGGGGGCGGGGTGAGAGGGCGGGGTGAGGGGCGGGGTGAGAGGGCGGGATGAGGGGGCGGGGTGAGGGGCGGGGTGAGAGGGCGGGATGAGGGGGCGGGGTGAGAGGGCGGGATGAGGGGGCGGGGTGAGAGGGCGGGGTGAGGGGGCAGGGAGAGTTAAATCATCGTGACTGCAAAATATGGAGGGAGCGGGTGGAGGGGGGAGGTCATTGGAGGGATGGAAAGAGATAAAACAAAGATGAAGATCCGATGTGCTTTGTCATGTTCTGAAGTTTTGGGGCTCTTTTCTCTGTGTGAAACAAACAGTTAATAGCGAAGGCCTGGCCATGCTACAGTTGTGTCTGCTAATCTTCAGACAAATGTCATTTTCCAGCAAGATGGGCTGGTATCGTCCAAGAATTTCAAGACGTGCATTTTCCTGGCCGCTGCTTTGGGCTTGATGGAGAAATTCTGTAGCCTCCATACTCGCCGGATATTTCGTTGCTTAATCTCCTCAAGTGGGGATACCTTAATGATATTGTGTACATGACCCCCCCCTCCCCCTCCCCCACCCGATGAAGCTCAGAATTGTTGCTGCGATGGAAACAGTTACACCACAAATGTTGGAGAACACTTGGAGGGGTGGAGGGAAACTTAAATCGACCGCTTGGATATCTTACATGCCCGCCCCCCCCCCCCATCCCATGTTGAGATTGTGTAGCTTTCTGCAGTGCTGCTTCCACAGGTATTAAGAGTTTCTGAATTACACTGTCATATTCTGTAAGGTAAGCATTTATTTTTTGTTGTTTTCTGCTTGAACATTATAGTCCACGGAAACTCCGACAGTAATTTTGAATTACATCCCCCACCCTCACTCTCTCTATTTTAATGTTTTTTTTAAAAAATAAAAAAACATATGTTAGAAGATCTGTATTTACAGTGTATTTTTGTTTATGTGTATGTCTGTGTGTGTATGTGTGCGTGAGAGCTACTTTATTAGGTTAATGACTTCTTCTCTTTTACTTTGAATGTAATAGTTAAATCTTACACTCTTTTGATATGTTTTTTTCCTAATTTAATTTGTATATTTGTACTAAATCAAGTGTGTGGGAAGAATGAAAGATGGAGTGATGAAGGGCAGAATGTAAGACGGGCCTACGTGCCCATTTCTTTACCCTTTAAAAATAAAGATTATTCATTCATTCATTCATTCATTCTCTCTGTGTTTTTGTTTGTTTGTTTGTTTATTTGTGTTATGTATGTTTGTATGTATGCTTCAGTGTAGCAACTACTATGTTAGCCTGGCATAATTTCTGAGAATCTGTTTGTTTATCTGTTCATTTCTGTTTTTTTTCCGTCTGTAATTTTTGTATGTCCATCTTGTTTCTTGTTATGTGTTATCTATAGCCATCATGCTCACTATCTGACCGTCTGGTTTAGCTAATCTGTCTCACTATCCCGTAGTTTGCCTGTTTAGTTCTGTGTTTAGTTACTAGCCTTGTCTAGTTTTGTTCGGTATTTTTTAATGCGTTCTGTCTTACCTGCGAGTCGTATCTGTGTCAGTGTGTCAGTCCAGGTAATCCAGAGTTACAGATCATTTCTGTGGGGGGGGGGGGGGGGGGGGGGGGGGCGAAGACGCTGACAGATGTGGCCTTTAGCAACCCGTATCAGACATGCTAGTGTCAGGGTTGGCGAGTCATATCAGACTTTCTATTGTCAGGGTTGGCGAGTCATATCAGACATTCTAGTGTCAGGGTTGGCGAGTCATATCAGACATTCTAGTGTCAGGGTTGGCGAGTCATATCAGACATTCTAGTGTCAGGGTTGGCGAGTCATATCAGACATGCTGGTGTCAGGGTTGGCGAGTCATATCAGACATTCTAGTGTCAGGGTTGGCGAGTCATATCAGACATGCTGGTGTCAGGGTTGGCGAGTCATATCAGACATTCTAGTGTCAGGGTTGGCGAGTCATATCAGACATTCTGGTGTCAGGGTTGGCGAGTCATATCAGACATTCTGGTGTCAGGGTTGGCGAGTCATATCAGACATTCTGGTGTCAGGGTTGGCGAGTCATATCAGACATTCTGGTGTCAGGGTTGGCGAGTCATATCAGACATTCTAGTGTCAGGGTTGGCGAGTCATATCAGACATTCTAGTGTCAGGGTTGGCGAGTCATATCAGACATTCTAGTGTCAGGGTTGGCGAGTCATATCAGACATGCTAGTGTCAGGTTGGCGAGTCATATCAGACATGCTAGTGTCAGGGTTGGCGAGTCATATCAGACATTCTAGTGTCAGGGTTGGCGAGTCATATCAGACATGCTAGTGTCAGGGTTGGCGAGTCATATCAGACATGCTAGTGTCAGGGTTGGCGAGTCATATCAGACATGCTAGTGTCAGGGTTGGCGAGTCATATCAGACATTCTAGTGTCAGGGTTGGCGAGTCAGACATGCTAGTGTCAGGGTTGGCGAGTCATATCAGACATTCTAGTGTCAGGGTTGGCGAGTCAGACATGCTAGTGTCAGGGTTGGCGAGTCAGACATGCTAGTGTCAGGGTTGGCGAGTCAGACATGCTAGTGTCAGGGTTGGCGAGTCAGACATGCTAGTGTCAGGGTTGGCGAGTCAGACATGCTAGTGTCAGGGTTGGCGAGTCATATCAGACATTCTAGTGTCAGGGTTGGCGAGTCAGACATGCTAGTGTCAGGTTGGCGAGTCAGACATGCTAGTGTCAGGGTTGGCGAGTCAGACATGCTAGTGTCAGGGTTGGCGAGTCATATCAGACATGCTAGTGTCAGGGTTGGCGAGTCATATCAGACATGCTAGTGTCAGGGTTGGCGAGTCATATCAGACATGCTAGTGTCAGGGTTGGCGAGTCATAGCTGATCAAGCCCTTGTCCCACCAGAAAGTTGGTACATCCAGTAACAGGCCTAGCCAGGCTACCGGGACAGGGATTGCCGTAATCCCTGAGGTGGTGGAGTCTGCTAAAGAAGCTTAGGTCCTGCACTGAGGGATTGACAAAATAGCTGCCATCACCCCGTCCCAAGCCGACATGATGTTGTGTCACAGCGCCATCACCACATTGGCTGAAAAGGACAGTAGCTAGCATTTCCAGGGAGACTGCAGGTGAAGATGATGATGATGGAGGGCATATAGCAGCCAACACTAGCATTGATGTTCTGACTGGTAGTCTCTAGACTGTGCACGTTTTCTTCTACCTGCAGGACCAGGGATAACTTCTGTGCCTTTCTCTTGTTTATTTTCCCACATGATATTCTGTGTGTCCTCAGATTTTGCTACTTCGGGACCAGAGAAACACACTTTGAAAAGAGATCTTTAGGCCTGTGTGTGTTACCTGAAAGTTTGAAAAGAGATCTTTAGGCCTGTGTGTGTTACCTGAAAGTTTGAAAAGAGATCTTTAGGCCTGTGTGTGTTACCTGAAAGTTTGAAAAGAGATCTTTAGGCCTGTGTGTGTTACCTGAAAGTTTGAAAAGAGATCTTTAGGCCTGTGTGTGTTACCTGAAAGTTTGAAAAGATCTTTAGGCCTGTGTGTTACCTGAAAGTTTGAAAAGAGATCTTTAGGCCTGTGTGTGTTACCAGAAAGTTTGAAAAGAGATCTTTAGGCCTGTGTGTGTTACCTGAAAGTTTGAAAAGAGATCTTTAGGCCTGTGTGTTACCTGAAAGTTTGAAAAGAGATCTTTAGGCCTGTGTGTGTTACCTGAAAGTTTGAAAAGAGATCTTTAGGCCTGTGTGTGTTACCTGAAAGTTTGAAAAGAGATCTTTAGGCCTGTGTGTGTTACCTGAAAGTTTGAAAAGAGATCTTTAGGCCTGTGTGTGTTACCTGAAAGTTTGAAAGGAGATCTTTAGGCCTGTGTGTGTTACCTGAAAGTTTGAAAGGAAATCTTTAGGCCTGTGTGTGTTACCTGAAAGTTTGAAAAGAGATCTTTAGGCCTGTGTGTGTTACCTGAAAGTTTGAAAGGAGATCTTTAGGCCTGTGTGTGTTACCTGAAAGTTTGAAAGGAGATCTTTAGGCCTGTGTGTGTTACCTGAAAGTTTGAAAAGAGATCTTTAGGCCTGTGTGTGTTACCTGAAAGTTTGAAAAGAGATTTTTAAGCTTGTGTGTGTTACCTGAAAGTTTGAAAAGAGATTTTTAAGCTTGTGTGTGTTACCTGAAAGTTTGAAAGGAGATCTTTAAGCTTGTGTGTGTTACCTGAAAGTTTGAAAGGAGATCTTTAAGCTTGTGTGTGTTACCTGAAAGTTTGAAAGGAGATCTTTAAGCCTGTGTGTGTTACCTGAAAGTTTGAAAGGAGATCTTTAAGCCTGTGTGTGTTACCTGAAAGTTTGAAAGGAAATCTTTAGGCCTGTGTGTGTTACCTGAAAGTTTGAAAGGAGATCTTTAGGCCTGTGTGTGTTACCTGAAAGTTTGAAAAGAGATCTTTAAGCCTGTGTGTGTTACCTGAAAGTTTGAAAGGAAATCTTTAGGCCTGTGTGTGTTACCTGAAAGTTTGAAAGGAGATCTTTAGGCCTGTGTGTGTTACCTGAAAGTTTGAAAGGAGATCTTTAGGCTTGTGTGTGTTACCTGAAAGTTTGAAAGGAGATCTTTAGGCCTGTGTGTGTTACCTGAAAGTTTGAAAAGAGATCTTTAAGCCTGTGTGTGTTACCTCATTTTGGTGGCTTTCCTTTTCTTGAGTGTGTTTTAGACAGAATAGGAACTTATCATTGTTTTAACTGTTGTATTGGACCAAATAATAATATTTTTATATCAATGGAGAGAGTCAGACAGGGAGTGAACTGATGTTTTATCCATTTTTCTTACACCTCATGCGATCATGTTCCTGTTTTATCAGTGTTTTATCTGTTTTTCTTTGTCCAGATACTAACACATATTTTATCGGTTTTTCTTATGCCAGATGGCAAAACTTTGATGTTTTATCTGTATTCTTAGCCCAGATGTGAATATGTTGATGATGTATCATGTTTGTTACGCCTAGTCCAAAAAGAAGGTTTACAGTTGTTGGCCAACTGATCCTTGAGATCAGTGAAGAGTGAGGTGGGAGTCTATGGATCCTTGAGATCAGTGAAGAGTGAGGTGGGAGTCTATGGATCCTTGAGATCAGTGAAGAGTGAGGTGGGAGTCTATGGATCCTTGAGATCAGTGAAGAGTGAGGTGGGAGTCTATGGATCCTTGAGATCAGTGAAGAGTGAGGTGGGAGTCTATGGATCCTTGAGATCAGTGAAAAGTGAGGTGGGAGTCTATGGATCCTTGAGATCAGTGAAGAGTGAGGTGGGAGTCTATGGATCCTTGAGATCAGTGAAGAGTGAGGTGGGAGTCTATGGATCCTTGAGATCAGTGAAGAGTGAAGTGGGAGTCTACTGATCCTTGATATCAGTGAAGAGTGAGGTGGGAGTCTACTGATCTTTGATATCAGTGAAGAGTGAGGTGGGAGTCTATGGATCTTTGATATCAGTGAAGAGTGAGGTGGGAGTCTACTGATCCTTGATATCAGTGAAGAGTGAGGTGGGAGTCTATGGATCTTTGATATCAGTGAAGAGTGAGGTGGGAGTCTACGGATCTTTGATATCAGTGAAGAGTGAGGTGGGAGTCTACGGATCTTTGATATCAGTGAAGAGTGAGGTGGGAGTCTACGGATCCTTGAGACCAGTGAAGAGTGAGATGGGAGTCTATGGATCCTTGAGACAAGCGAAGAGTGAAGTGGGAGTCTATGGATCCTTGAGATCACCGAAGAGTGACGTGGGAGTCTATGGATCCGTGAGACAAGTGAAGAGTGAGGTGGGAGTCTATGGATCCTTGAGACCAGTGAGGAGTGAGGTGGGAGTCTATGGATCCTTGAGACCAGTGAAGAGTGAGGTGGGAGTCTATGGACCCTTGAGATCAGTGAAGAGTGAGTTGGAAGTCTATGGATCCTTTGGGAGAGTGGGGGAGAGGCAGCAAACAATCATATGAGAGTCCTTGGATCTCTTACTGCCATACAAAGATCAGATGGGATCCACAGACCCCAGACCCGGCAGAGAGCGATGTATAAGCCTCGTGGGGGGGGGGGCCGGGCAGTGAAAGGTGTGTGTGTGGGGGGGATCCGTTGAACAACTCCAGACTGTGTAGAACATGTGCAGTAAAGGAATATTTACTCCGCAGAACTAGGGAGGGCGTGACAAGTTATCTTGGCCTTATGAGCCCCCAGCATGAAAAAGAAAAGTCTGGAATCCATGCTGTAATAATGTATGGTCCAAGCAGGGATACACTGGTGGTTAATTATGTTTTATCCAAATCTGGCGGGTCAGTCAGGGTCTAGATGTTTGCAACAAATTAGAATGATTGTTCTCTATGCGTACTGTATGTGATTGTTTTTCGTTCAATACTTCAATAGTTCCTTACACTTTTGTAGTACTGTACTAAGAGGATATATGAAGGGCAGTTTGTTGGAGGGATTTAGGTGCCCAGTTCTTCAGTCTTTGAAAATAAAACTTGTCTGCCCATTATCCATATACATCACGTGACCAACCAGTCTCCATCTTTGCTTTATCACAGAGCTTGTTTCTTCATATAGTTCCTGGACTTGCACTATCTTGCTCGATTTTTCCTAATATTCTTCTCAGTTCCCATATCTCAGAGCCCATTTAAGCTTTCCCTCGTATCACTGTCCCATTTTTTTTCTTCTTTTGCTTCATACAAGGGAACTTGTCTGCCACTCGCTTGAGTAGAATTTGTTGATAAACCACTGGAGAGAAAAGCCGTTATTTCATCATTACTGTAGCTATCAGGCCTCATAAGCAATGTGGCTTCTGTTTGGAGTTGGTCTAGAGCTATTGTAACTCATGCTTCTGTCGCTCTTCAGATGGTAACAGGCAAAGGTCAGTTGACACTTAAGAGCTGTAGAAGTACCGGTTAAGTAGACCTGTTGAGCTATTTCTTCGTCTGATGCCGATGCCTTAGTGACATTTGACATTTTGAGCGCAAATCTGTGCGACATGTGCAAGAGTTTTATCATATGCCGGAGCTTTTTACTTCAGCAAAACAATACAGAAGTAGGTAGATGTCGTAATGTGGAAGTTGTAGAAAACAATACAGAGGTAGATAGATGTCGTAATGTGGAAGTTGTAGAAAACAATACAGAGGTAGATAGATGTCGTAATGTGGAAGTTGTAGAAAACAATACAGAAGTAGGTACATGTCGTAATGTGGAAGTTGTAGAAAACAATACAGAAATAAGTAGATGTCGTAATGTGGAAGTTGAAGAAAACAATACAGAAATAAGTAGATGTCGTAATGTGGAAGTTGTAGAAAACAATACAGAAATAAGTAGATGTCGTAATGTGGAAGTTGAAGAAAACAATACAGAAGTAGGTACATGTCGTAATGTGGAAGTTGTAGAAAACAATACAGAAGTAGGTAGATGTCGTAATGTGGAAGTTGTAGAAAACAATACAGAAGTAGGTACATGTCGTAATGTGGAAGTTGTAGAAAACAATACAGAAGTAGGTACATGTCGTAATGTGGAAGTTGTAGAAAACAATACAGAAGTAGGTAGATGTTGTAATGTGGAAGTTGAATGGTGAGAAACGCAAATATAAGACAGTTGAGAAGGAGAGAGATTTAAATTGGTAGAGCATCGGTTTTATTGATTAAGTGAGACTTTATTGATAACTTACTTCATGATTGATCAGCTGATGTTGTTGATAACTTACTTCACAAGTGAGAAACCGATATTTTATTGATAATTTTCTTTCCGGACTGATGAACTGATATTTTATTGATAATTTGCTTTCCGGACTGATCAGCAGTTATTTTTTGTTTGATATCATCGGCAATAGCAAGATCAAGTTTCTGTGCCAGACCACGTGACCTTGCAAGATCAAGTTTCTGTGCCGGACCACGTGACCTTGCAAGATCAAGTTTCTGTGCCGGACCAAGGGACCTTGCAAGATCAAGTTTCTGTGCCGGACCACGTGACCTTGCACTACATCTGTTATCCTCAATTTTAGCCCTACTTTCTAACTCCAGTTTCAAAAGTCTCCCGAATCCTGACAGTGCTGCACGGTCCTTAGCCAGTTTTCCCCATTATGGTTGCTAGTTTTGAAATATCTGATGGTTTTCTTATAGACACTCTTGCTAGTTTAGAAATATCTGATGGTTTCTTATAGACACTCTAGCTAGTTTAGAAATATCTGATGGTTTTCTTATGGACACTCTTGCTAGTTTAGAAATATTTGATGGTTTTCTTATAGACACTCTTGCTAGTTTAGAAATATTTGATGGTTTTCTTATAGACACTCTTGCTAGTTTAGAAATATCTGATGGTTTTCTTATAGATACTCTTGTAGCACAGATCCATGCTTCTCACGTCTCCTAGACCATCCTGTAATATCAGCCCTCACAAGGGAAGATGTGGCTGTCTTTCTCTTAGCTTGGCGAACGTTTGTTCCTGAGTTAATCGTTCTCTTTGTGTTCTTTCTGTCTTGTCTACATGTTCTGTATTGTCTGTATTTC